>CM059326.1:12961760-13034260 GCA_030340685.1 Protosalanx chinensis | reverse complement strand
ACTTATGAATACACATCTTAAGTCTTTTATCATCTGCTCTCATCCAGAGTGACTTACAGTAAGTACAGGGACATTCCCCCCTGAGGACAGTAGGGTGAAGTGCCTTGACCAAGGACACAACATCACGTAGCCACAGCTGGGAACCAAACTCGCAACCTTCCGATCGCTAGCCAGACACCTTAACCACTGAGCCATGTGAAGCCCTATGGCATGAGACCACCAGGGCTCCAGTCTTCAGTGTGAGTTAGCGTTTCAGAATTCCAAACAGAAGTTCATTTCAGCTCCTGCGCTTGCATATGTCAAAAATATATAGAATTTATATTCGCCCCTTAAAGGAATTTCTCCACGTTGACTCTGCTAAGTAGCAGCAGAGGTCCCTGTGGTCCAGACATCATTCTGCTCGGATGCAGCGGAACAAGAGACTTCCAACGCTGAAATGTCAGGTGCGTCTGAATCTGAGCTAAGGGTGAGAGGAATCACCCACACTCCTGATGTAACCACGACATGAAAACACACTTCATCTGCCAAACCCTGCAGAGACCAGAGAGCAGGGTTAGAGGAGGAGCAGGACTGGGCGGAATCTGCAAACTAACCATGTCTTACTTAGCATTGAAGGAGATAGAGTCTGTTTGGATTGTAGAATATCACTACTGGCCCCAGTGCTTAGATCCTGGGAGGATGCATGTTGTGGGGCTTGTGTGTGTGTGTGGTCGCGTGTGTGTGTGTGGTCATGTGTGTGTTGATGTAGTCTCATCATCTGGACGACGATCACTTCAGAGGGCGTGATGGAAAGGCCACGCTTAAGGCTTGTGTGAATATGATTGGCTGCGAGCTTGTGAGGTCATATCTGGACTTGGGGTGCATGCCGGCGGCAAGGTTTGTCAAATAACGTTTGAGTCTTTTGAACGTGTCTTAAAAATGTTTGCAGTAAACAGTAAATCTGTTGTCTAGTGTTGCTTGGGTTGGTCTGTGGCCTGTACTTTAAAGCTTGGGTTGGTCTGTAGCCTGTACTTTAAAGCTTGGGTTGGTCTGTAGCCTGTACTTTAAAGCTTGGGTTGGTCTGCAGCCTGTACTTTAAAGCTTGGGTTGGTCTGTAGCCTGTACTTTAAAGCTTGGGTTGGTCTGTAGCTTGGACTTTAAAGCTTGGGTTGGTCTGTAGCCTGTACTTTAAAGCTTGGGTTGGTCTGTAGCTTGTACTTTAAAGCTTGGGTTGGTCTGTAGCCTGTACTTGAAAGCTTGGGTTGGTCTGTAGCCTGTACTTTAAAGCTTGGGTTGGTCTGCAGCCTGTACTTTAAAGCTTGGGTTGGTCTGTATTCTGTACTTTAAAGCTTGGGTTGGTCTGTAGCCTGTACTTTAAAGCTTGGGTTGGTCTGTAGCCTGTACTTTAAAGCTTGGGTTGGTCTGCAGCCTGTACTTTAAAGCTTGGGTTGGTCTGTAGCCTGTACTTTAAAGCTTGGGTTGGTCTGCAGCCTGTACTTTAAAGCTTGGGTTGGTCTGTAGCCTGTACTTTAAAGCTTGGGTTGGTCTGCAGCCTGTACTTTAAAGCTTGGGTTGGTCTGTAGCCTGTACTTTAAAGCTTGGGTTGGTCTGTAGCCTGTACTTTAAAGCTTGGGTTGGTCTGTAGCCTGTACTTTAAAGCTTGGGTTGGTCTGCAGCCTGTACTTGAAAGCTTGGGTTGGTCTGTAGCCTGTACTTTAAAGCTTGGGTTGGTCTGCAGCCTGTACTTGAAAGCTTGGGTTGGTCTGCAGCCTGTACTTGAAAGCTTGGGTTGGTCTGTAGCCTGTACTTTAAAGCTTGGGTTGGTCTGCAGCCTGTACTTGAAAGCTTGGGTTGGTCTGTAGCCTGTACTTGAAAGCTTGGGTTGGTCTGTAGCCTGTACTTTAAAGCTTGGGTTGGTCTGCAGCCTGTACTTTAAAGCTTGGGTTGGTCTGTAGCCTGTACTTGAAAGCTTGGGTTGGTCTGTAGCCTGTACTTGAAAGCTTGGGTTGGTCTGTAGCCTGTACTTTAAAGCTTGGGTTGGTCTGTAGCCTGTACTTTAAAGCTTGGGTTGGTCTGTAGCCTGTACTTTAAAGCTAGTGATGGTCTGCAGCCTGTACTTTAAAGCTTGGGTTGGTCTGTAGCCTGTACTTTAAAGCTTGGGTTGGTCTGTAGCCTGTACTTTAAAGCTTGGGTTGGTCTGTAGCCTGTACTTTAAAGCTTGGGTTGGTCTGCAGCCTGTACTTTAAAGCTTGGGTTGGTCTGCAGCCTGTACTTTAAAGCTTGGGTTGGTCTGTAGCCTGTACTTTAAAGCTTGGGTTGGTCTGCAGCCTGTACTTGAAAGCTTGGGTTGGTCTGTAGCCTGTACTTTAAAGCTTGGGTTGGTCTGCAGCCTGTACTTGAAAGCTTGGGTTGGTCTGCAGCCTGTACTTGAAAGCTTGGGTTGGTCTGTAGCCTGTACTTTAAAGCTTGGGTTGGTCTGCAGCCTGTACTTGAAAGCTTGGGTTGGTCTGTAGCCTGTACTTGAAAGCTTGGGTTGGTCTGTAGCCTGTACTTTAAAGCTTGGGTTGGTCTGCAGCCTGTACTTTAAAGCTTGGGTTGGTCTGTAGCCTGTACTTGAAAGCTTGGGTTGGTCTGTAGCCTGTACTTGAAAGCTTGGGTTGGTCTGTAGCCTGTACTTTAAAGCTTGGGTTGGTCTGTAGCCTGTACTTTAAAGCTTGGGTTGGTCTGTAGCCTGTACTTTAAAGCTAGTGATGGTGTCATCACATCCACTTCCTGTGTTCTGGGTTCTCATGTTTTCCTGTAATGATATGTATTCTGTGTGGTTGCTATGCGCTTGTTGTTGCCTGTTCTTATAGTGGATTGTGTGTGGTTTGTAGATGCGGTCTTTTTGTCACTGTTTCCATGACAATTTAAACGACTTTGTTAACGCCGGATCTGCTGCTACTGATTATTGTAACAATCTGTGGTAATACAATCTTTATATTTCTGTACTCCACTCTGAGTTCCTCTTTCCAGAGGAGAGCCTGGCTGTGCTGGACACCACATTATGAAGCTGAAGCGGAAACACAAGCCTGCCACTGAGGCATTAGCATTATTACATTAGCCTCTCGATTGGTTGGAGAAATGCTCATTACTTGAGGCTTTAAACAAGTGTAGTTCACCACAACACTGTAAGCCAGACTAACGAGTGCCCCTGCTTAGAGAAGCATCAAACTTCTCTTTCTTCTCTCTAGTTAGCCATGTTTGTTTCTCTCCCATCTGCAACATGTAGCTATGCTCAGTGACCGATGCTCTTTTGGAAAGCTCTCTCTTGTAAGTCGCTTTGGATAAAAGCGTCTGCTAAAGGAATAAATGTCAATGTAAAGAATAAAAAAGAGCTGGACTGACGAGGGAAAATTGTGTCTATTTTTCCCTAATTTCATCCAATCGATCTCTTAATCTGTTTCTATATAGTTGAAACAAAGGTCTTTACGAATGGGTAGACTGAAATATACATAAAGAAAGAAAGATAATCAATGACGACACGTTCAATCAATCACCTGGGTGAAGTTTGGCTGGCAACAGCAGCGACTAACATCAGTAACAGGTGAGAGGAGGTGTACAAAGGCCACACTTCATTACAGGTCTATCTATCCATCTATCTATCTATCTTGCTTCCAGCTTTTGTTTTGACAGGCCACTGTGGAGCAGATAAACATCCATGAACATACAGGGCTCCAGTTGGCCCTGGGCCCAGGGAGGTGGATCAATGACCAGGATAGAGAGAGGCTGATATTGATGGAGTATAAGAGAAGCTGAGAGTTCAATGTTTTTCCCTTCATGGAGCCCAGATAGCTGGTCACATGAGCTCCAGGCCTTCACAGCAGGGTTGCTGTTACTGTCAAGTATCGCTTAAACTTATATATTAAGTCATATTTGCCAGTTTTCCCCAAAAATTATTTAAAGCTTATTGAAGTTTTTTGGGGTATATTATCGGTTTGCAGATGGCAATGTTGTAATACAGATTCCAGCTGAGATGCTGCCTGTGAAAATGTTGTTACAGTCAGTGTGTTTCTTAATGAATTATATGAGTAAATGCTTCAAAATATCACTAGAAGGGAAGAAAACTTGCCCAAAGTTTAGTTTTTATTCAGCTGTTTCTACTAGGCTGTGTGAGGCGGCCAGATTTACCCATCCTCACACAAGGTGAGAGGAAACTCAGGGAAATAAACAGAGAAAGCTTCCATCATACACTTCACTCTTAATATTTTGAAGTGTTAATGTGCAGCAACAAATGTAAACGTAATCTATGCAATCTCCATCCGTAAAAAGTATGCATACTTATTCAGATTACCGAAATATTAATTGGACAATTAAAGTAAAGCAACTGACGCAAGCACACTTCAATTTCCCCAGAAACTGTCCCCTCTTCCTTCATTATTTATCATTACGTGAAGTGGAAATGATTATCCAGTCAACATCGATCCCAAGCCTGTGCTAGGTTAGAAAGAGGTTAGAAAGAGGATGTATGTAGTACACAAACTTTAAAGTGTCCAGTTCTTTAACTGAGTATAGGAAACTAAACCCATTATAAAAACAAGGATTTTTAAGAGAGAGGTACGCACATGTAATTACCAAGGTAACCCCACTTTAACTCTGTGTCATGTTCCCGTTAAACTTGAATGAGGCTTGTATGACCAGCGTCTGGCATAGAAACTCGACCTGGCTATGTTAAACAACTGACCCACTATTGGACCTGCACCAGTCGGCTAGCTCACACTGCTAAACCCAGGATGAACTGGACAATCAGTGAACTGGCCCCTTGGTTGACCTATCATAGTTGTATATAAAAGGATCATAAGATCCACAGATGAGTAGTGTGTAGTTGTTGTTCCCTGCCGTGGGTTGTGTCGATGGTAATTGCTCCATTAACAATATCACACATTCTTACAGTTTATAACTCGTGTTGAAAATCAGCTTTCTCCACTGACCTTTGACCTCTCGGCACAGGGTGAGTGACAGACTGCCTTGACTGCAGACGGCTCTCAGTTTCCTAGGAGACCATCTGAAGATGGGCGTACAGTGACCTGAGTGAAGCCCTGACTCTGACTGAGGCAGACCTCATACAGTAATGCTTGCCTGGCATTCCAGGATTTCAAAGCATACAATTTTCAGACCGCTTGAATTATTCATGTGAATTAGTAATCATGCCGGAGTGTCCTCACGCAGTTTCCAGAAAGTTGCATGTTGGGTAGAAATGTGCCTGGCTCAGATATATGTTTTTTTTCATTACAACACTAGAGGTGTGTGTAAAAATAACTTGGGTGAAGCCAAGAGTTCCAGAAAAATAATTTGAGAGAGCCAGCTGAGGCTGAAAACCTCTGTTTCACCCACAAAGTCTCAGAGAGCAGTGACCTTCCACTAGCAGAGCCACTGTTCCTGCTTTATGGGGTAATGACAATGAACACGGAATTAAGCTACTTAGAAATGGGAACTGGAAAGAAGCGAAACAGGGAAGAGGAGGGGGAGCAAGAGAGAAGATCAGAAGAGGATGAAAGGAGGAGAGGCAAGGAGAGAGGGAGAAGAGAGATGAGAGGATAGGAAGAGAGTGGAGACAGAGGAGAGAAGGAACGGGTGGAGGGGAAAAAATCCTCTGTGAATACTGTCCTACTATATGGGGGTAAAAAAAGGCAGGTGTGTGTGTGTGTACACTCACACCATGGGTTAGAGTGGGATGTAGTCAGCTATTTGATGCCCAGCCATCGTGGGCAAAATGCAAGACAAAGAACAAGTCTTTGGGGATGGGAGTGTGTAAGTGTGTGTGTGGGTGGGGGGTGTTATCACAACAGGGGTCCACAATACACACACACTAAGGTAATACTACACTGGGATGTTGCTGAAACATTGCATAACCCTCCAACCTGCCTGCAACCTAGAAAAACTCATTGTAGTATAAAGATTAGTTTTTCGGCTAAAACAAAGCGTAAGTAAATAATTATACTTACTTTTCTATAACGCAAAGCACTACAAACCAATACAATACAAAAACTACAATAAATGCAATACCCCCAAAAATATATATATACATCATAAGGTACTCATTACAGTACAACACAGTAGAATATTACTGAAAATCTATAAAAGCCATTTATTTTGTTTTTGTTTTTAACAGCTTCTTGAAACTGGCTAGAGTGTGAGCATCTCTAACAGCAACAGGAAGCATATCTCCATAACCTGGGTACAGCAACAGAGAAAACCCTCTCCCCATAGATATGAATCAATATGGAGGCTGATGATGTGTAGTCAGCAGATCAAAGGGAATGAGAAGGCATGTACCGGGTGACTAAGTCACAAATATAAGATTAAATATAAATATCCAGCTAATGCCACCATTTTATGATGAAGGATAGGTGTGAGACAAACAGCTTTTAAATGAAAGTTACTTTAAATAATGTGAAGACAGGGATACAGAACTAGGACTAAGGTGAAGGCCACATTTAGTCTCCTCCTGTCAGACAGAATCAGACCTCCCCCTGCTCTGATTGGAGGAAACCCCTCCAGTCTCCACCCACACGCCGATTCAGGATGACAGACCTTGGCTTAGCAGGGAAATCACCATGGTTCCCTGTCTCCTGAGATCTGTGCTTGACTATGCATGTCTGGATGCCTTGTTATATTGTGCACACTGCAAATTATGCCCTGCGTGTGTGTTTGTGTGTGTCCTATGTGGGCTATGTTTGCGAAGATTGTGCTTCTTTCTGTCCTCAAACAAGCAGAAACACACAAACAGGGCTGAGACTCAAACAGAAACACACAAAAATATGTCCAATGTCCCCACTCAGAGTGCTCTGTCCTGTTTCTGTCCCTGGAGGTGTGGACACACCCTGCAGCTGAACAGCCCTCTCTCTGGAGGTGTGGACACACCCTGCAGCTGAACAGCCCTCTCTCTGGAGGTGTGGACACACCCTGCAGCTGAACAGCCCTCTCTCTGGAGGTGTGGACACACCCTGCAGCTGAACAGCCCTCTCTCTGGAGGTGTGGACACACCCTGCAGCTGAACAGCCCTCTCTCTGGAGGTGTGGACACACCCTGCAGCTGAACAGCCCTCTCTCTGGAGGTGTGGACACACCCTGCAGCTGAACAGCCCTCTCTCTGGAGGTGTGGACACACCCTGCAGCTGAACAGCCCTCTCTCTGGAGGTGTGGACACACCCTGCAGCTGAACAGCCCTCTCTCTGGAGGTGTGGACACACCCTGCAGCTGAACAGCCCTCTCTCTGGAGGTGTGGACACACCCTGCAGCTGAACAGCCCTCTCTCTGGAGGTGTGGACACACCCTGCAGCTGAACAGCCCTCTCTCTGGAGGTGTGGACACACCCTGCAGCTGAACAGCCCTCTCTCTGGAGGTGTGGACACACCCTGCAGCTGAACAGCCCTCTCTCTGGAGGTGTGGACACACCCTGCAGCTGAACAGCCCTCTCTCTGGAGGTGTGGACACACCCTGCAGCTGAACAGCCCTCTCTCTGGAGGTGTGGACACACCCTGCAGCTGAACAGCCCTCTCTCTGGAGGTGTGGACACACCCTGCAGCTGAACAGCCCTCTCTCTGGAGGTGTGGACACACCCTGCAGCTGAACAGCCCTCTCTCTGGAGGTGTGTACACACCCTGCAGCTGAACAGCCCTCTCTCTGGAGGTGTGGACACACCCTGCAGCTGAACAGCCCTCTCTCTGGAGGTGTGGACACACCCTGCAGCTGAACAGCCCTCTCTCTGGAGGTGTGGACACACCCTGCAGCTGAACAGCCCTCTCTCTGGAGGTGTGGACACACCCTGCAGCTGAACAGCCCTCTCTCTGGAGGTGTGCTGCATGTCTGTCAACCACCTTCCTCTGGGGAGGATTTCCCTGGCCACCGCTCCCAAGATACACACACATTCCTGAGAACACACACACACAGGTTCATACGCACACGCTGAGTTGAAGTGAGTTGTATTTGGAAATAACCAAAGGCAGAATGGATCAATTATCCGCTACCACAGTAGGGAGTGCTTTTGCTTCCAGACATCTCGAGAGAAATAGTGATCTGGGTCTCTAGCAGCAGGTAGCTGTTCCATACAGCGGCTGTGTGCTGTGGGAGATCATGGCTAGAATCACAGTCGTTTGGGAATATCTGTTGAGCCTAAGCCATGACGCCATGCCAGTCAAGAATTCATGCATACATTACACAATCTCCTGTCTCTCTCTCTCCTGTCTCTCCCCCTTTCTCTCCCTGTCTCTCTCTCCCTTTCTATATCACTCTCCCTCTCTCTCTCTCCTTCCCTCTTTCTCTCTCTATCACTCTCATTCTTCCTATTGTGTCTCTCTCACTAAACACTCCCCTGTCCGTGTTTCTTTCACACCTGTCTGTCTCAGTTAAGCCTGTGTGTGTGTATGCCTGTGTGTGTGTATGCCTGTGTGTGTGTGTGTGTATGCCTGTGTGTGTGTATGCCTGTGTGTGTGTGTGTGTATGCCTGTGTGTGTGTGTATGCATGTGTGTGTGTATGCCTGTGTGTGTGTATGCCTGTGTGCGTGTGTATGCCTGTGTGTGTGTATGCCTGTGTGTGTGTGTATGCCTGTGTGTGTGTATGCCTGTGTGTGTGTGTATGCCTGTGTGTGTGTATGCCTGTGTGTGTGTGTATGCCTGTGTGTGTGTATGCCTGTGTGTGTGTATGCCTGTGTGTGTGTATGCCTGTGTGTGTGTATGCCTGTGTGTGTGTATGCCTGTGTGTGTGTATGCCTGTGTGTGTGTGTATGCCTGTGTGTGTGTATGCCTGTGTGTGTGTGTATGCCTGTGTGTGTGTGTATGCCTGTGTGTGTGTGTGTATGCCTGTGTGTGTGTATGCCTGTGTGTGTGTATGCCTGTGTGTGTGTATGCCTGTGTGTGTGTGTATGCCTGTGTGTGTGTGTATGCCTGTGTGTGTGTGTATGCCTGTGTGTGTGTGTATGCCTGTGTGTGTGTGTATGCCTGTGTGTGTGTATGCCTGTGTGTGTGTGTATGCCTGTGTGTGTGTGTATGCCTGTGTGTGTGTGTATGCCTGTGTGTGTGGGTGCGTAATGATGCTAATGAAAACCAAACTGTAACTAACTGCTGTGATAGGCTGCCTAGTTAAGAACGGGAGCGCTCCAAAAGCCAATCCCTGAACTGCTGCTGCTAAAAAGGCTGGAAGCTCCTGTTCTAGTGCAATCACAGAAGACAGTCTGACTGGCAGTGCTGAGGAAATCCAAGATAACAAGCCTCCGCCTCATTTCACAGCAGGTTGACACCTCCATGTACAACACACACACAGGGAGGGAATGAGGAGCAACGAGAAGCTTGACGGCTCCATTTCATTAAAGCTGTGTTGTGTGTCTGTTTTGTGTGTGCGCGTGTTGTGTGTCTGTTTTGTGTGTGCGCGTGTTGTGTGTCTGTTTTGTGTGTGCGCGTGTTGTGTGTCTGTTTTGTGTGTGCGCGTGTTGTGTGTCTGTTTTGTGTGTGCACGTGTTGTGTGTCTGTTTTGTGTGTGCACGTGTTGTGTGTCTGTTTTGTGTGTGTGTTGATGAAGGTTCTCTGTGCACCCCGCCACATTCAGTTATGTACACACACACCCGCACACACACACACACACACACGCACGGCCAGAGAAATACTAGAACTATGAGAATGTACTTGGATGGAAATAAGCATTCAATCTGACGCATTCAAAAGCTGATTTTCAAGGAGACTTTGAGGAGCCATCTTAAAGTGAAGTGCACGGGACAGAGGAAGGTTTGGAACCCCTGGAACACCAGCCTGAGAGCAGCCCTGGGCAGAACCTCAGCGTGCTGTGTGTGTACACGTGTGTGTTCACGTGTGTGTTCACGTGTGTGTGTGAAGGGTGTGTGTGTGTGATGAAGCTCAGAGTGGTGGGCCATAGTGGGGGGGGGGGGCACAGCTGGAGCTTGGAGATGTTGCTAAACGTGGACTGGATTTGAAGCCAGGTGTGTAGGACAGTCTAGCAGCGTTACACACACACACACACACACAAAGTCCATCCCCATTGTAAAAAAAAATAAAAAATAGGCCAACAAAACAAAAGAGAACCCAACCTCATGTAGAAAGCAAAGAGTTGTAAAAAAACAACCTGCCCGGCGTGCTGCTCTTTATAGCTGATTAATGGCACTCGTCTGAAAGAGAGAGCGTGACTCCTCTCGTCTCCGGGCTTCTGTCGGCGCTCTGCTAATTGCCGTGGCAGATCTGGACGCCCACATCCGCCCCTGCGAGCAGCCATTACCCAGCCTGGCCCAGAGAGCTGCTGTGCTGCTGTTTGTGAGAGGCAAGGCAAAGAAAGTGGGGGGGGGGGGGGGGGGGGGGAGGGGGGGGTAAAAACTCCTGATAAAAGAGGAGTTTGTTATTCTGCTATTGCGAACTGGGGAAACAGCGATCTCAATTATCAGCTCTTTCTCTCTCCTCCTACGCTGGGCCCTCATTTTATTTTTCCGCTCCCTTTGTTGCCGATCGTTCTCTCTCTTTCTCTCTTTTGCGCTTTTCTGTTTATGATACACACACGCACACGCGCATGCACACACACACACACACACACACACTGAGATGTGAGCCCTGTAAGAGCCACGGTGACGAGGTTAGCTCCACACATTAGACTCCTGTACCGAAGAGAGGAATCCCATTCCACGCTACGTATGGAAGCGTTCCGCGAGGACTCACACCCCTTCCCCTCCCCATGAATAACACATCACCTGCTGTGACAGCCAGCAGCTCTGGAGGCTGACAGAGAGAGAGTCTCCCGAGGCTCCTCAGTATGGGGCTCACACTCTGGGTGGTGTTGCCTGGTCTTACCAGAAGGAATCAGCCCCTAAGAGATAGGTGTCAACACAAAGTGTAGAAGGAAATGCCATGTTGTACTGCAAATGGCAGCAAGGAAGAGGACGAGCCCTTATCTCTCTAACCAAACTGGTCACTATGTTCATTCTTAACCTGCCATTGTTATTCCCCCCAAAAACCATCATCTCCCTTTATCCTGCCTCGTCCAGGTGCTCCACAGACACTCTTCTAAACATGTCTCAGTGGCAGCGGATTGGTCGATTGTAACAGCTGTCATGGTTAATAACTGTGCTTCTCATCATGTTGGTGTGTTCACTCTTACACACTCACACACATGAACTCAGCTGACCTGGGATAGAAACACTCCTGATGATGTTTCTGATCCCACTTGATGACCGCTTGACGTCTGAGTTCGATTTCCTGGATGTGAAATTCACGATTCGGAGTTCTGGCGCGTGAGAAACGAAGAAAATGCCTGCGCTGAAAGAAAGCGGTGCATATCTGGAATTCAACAACCACTGTCTCAGGATAACGTGTGTGTGTTATGTGTGTGTGTCGTGTGAGACAGTGTGTGTGTTGTGCGTGTGTGCTCAGCACAGTAGCAGCTGTAGCGTGCCGATGGGGCCTGGGTGATATATAGACATCTATTCCTGTGCTGTGGAGACCCACATCAGGCTTACTCTCCTGTGAACATATCAAAGAGGCTTTCTGCACCAGAGAAATGCCAACACCGCTTTACAAAGACACCCCATCCTACCCCCCCCCCACAACACAAGCACGTCACCTCCTCATGTAATAATAAAAGGACACACATGCACACACACATAGGAACCACAAACTATCACCATGGGAAATAATTCTATGGTACAGTATATTGTGGGATGTCGTATGGATCACTGGATATACCAATGCAGAATACCTAGCAACAAAACAGATATCAGACTGTTAGTGCGCTCGTATCCACAAGATACTCTACTTTACGGATCCTTTTGACCTCTAAGGTGGCATTGTGAGCGCAGAGGACTCAGGTAAACAGTGTACAGTCACATAGAGCAAAAAGGACTGAGTAAAATTCAAACAAGTGCTGTCACAAAAACCAGTTCTCCAGTACCAAGTCGGTAGCACAACCAAAATGAACCCCGTGTTGAATCCCCTCTCCTTCTTCAAAATGATGTCAAGATTGATATTTTTGAGCCCCGCATCTGATGTGTGTGTCATCCGGTGAGTTTTCTTCCTGTGTACATTCAGTCCACTGATTCATGGGGTTATAGATGAGGCACAGTGCCTGTGATGCAGCTGGTCATGATAGATCTTCTCAGTGGTTTGGGTACCTATATTTCTCAGATCACAGTTGAAATGATCCGTCTTTTCTGAAGAGCGTGTTCAACCTCCACATTGATTCTAGTTAATCTACCAATGCAAGCAAAACTGAAAATGAACTTTAACGCTCATGGCTAACACTGCAGCATGATTAACTAAAACATTTCCAATTTGTACACACACATACACACATATTCCTGTCATTATTAGAGAAATGTTCTGTTGTCTTTGCCATGACATGTCCCTGGCATTAGTTACTGCTCAAATGTCGGTGGTACCATGACAACACACATGCAAACAGTACTGTAGTAATATAGGTCTCCATACATGCAAACATAAATCAGAGGTCATCCTCTAGAAATCTGTCCCACAACAGGACACCTCCAGCGGAACCATCTCCCTTCTGTCTCCACGTTTCCCTCTAACGCAGGGGTGTCAAACTAGCGCCAGGGCCGAGAGGGGGCAGGTTTTCATATCAACCAAGCACCACACCAGCTGATTACACTAACGAGTTTATCCGCGGGGAGGATGGGGGGCGGATTAAAGGATGGTCACTATTGCGAATTCATGCCGCTGATATTTCCATAGCCGACACTGTCGGAACCACAGGGGGTTTCTGGAAGTGCTGATGACGTTCTATCGCGTGTGAACCGCGAAAGCGCGAGCTCCGATGCGTGATGCTGGAGTGTGTGTTAGTCGGGGGGGGGGTAGGTAGGTCTTCATGTGTTGCTTCAGTAGGTTGTTTGAATGCAAGAAGAGACGATAGCTTAGTCTCTGTAATGTCCAGAAGTGGTTTTCTCCCATTGGGGGAGTGTGGAACATGGCGTCGTATTATTTACGTATCAGTATTGCGTATATAATGTAGGAAACTGCAAACAAGTTCAGGGTAAATTATTTGCATGAATGTACCAGGGCACTGGGAATTTATTGGGAAGAAGAACCAGTTGCTTTAATGATGTGCATAAGTTACTCAATGATCTGGAGGTTGAACAAATACTTTTGAGAATTTATATTAAAGGCTTAGAAAGGGAAGCCACTCAGAAGACCTGTCTGCATCATGGGCACTGCATCATCTATCTATAGATCTAGACACCTGTCTAGACCAACATGTCTGTCACTGACCGCATCACAGGCACTGTACCCAATCTGTAGTTCCAGGAATCTGGGTTTCTGTGTCTAAAGCTAGTAAGCAAATGAGGTTCAAGTCCTGAGAAAGAGCCTGTTTGGTGCTTATGGAGGACAGTTGATATGATCAATGACAGAGTTCATTCAACACGATGCCTGTTGATTCTGACCTGACCTTTCCTGTGTCACAATACGACTGACATCCTTGTTCATCTCAGACTGACTGGCCATGCCCAGACTGTGCAGGCAGACTAACATTCAGTAGACTAACCTTCAAACCTAGCGAGCCACTACAGCAGAGTAACTATACTCACACACACACATCTAGGTCAGGTCTGATGCCTGTTAGGAAGCAGTAAAAATAGCCAGGTATAATCACACCCAAATTCATGAAGCACAGTCCTGAAGGTGAGGCGTCTGTGGATGGAGCTTCTCTGGTTGAACTCTCCAAGGGGGATTCTCCTGGCCCAGAATAGAAGACCAAGCGGCTGCCAACACAGTCTGCCGAGCCTCATGGATCCACCTGGAGTTCAGACAGGAACTCAGCCCAAAGCTTCAGCACAGTGGCAGGAATCACCATGGATACAGACAAACAGTCCAACTTGAGGGTGGCTTTATTAGAGCAGTTTTATGCAGGAAGTTGGAATGCCACCTTTAACTGTATCATAATTGGGAATTGGTTTGTGCCAAATCTAAACTAAGGCATGACTATATGATGCAATGGCAAATGCATGTTGTTAGACGAATAGGCTAACAAATGGTTAGTATCCATGGTAAGACACATCAAGACACATCATTTTATTAGATCTGATATAAGTAGCCTTATATAAGTATTATGTATTATTATTGTTATTATATCTACTATTTTGCTTTTAACATGCAATAACATTTTGTTGTGCAATATATATTTTTTTACATATAATGTGACTATTCTTTTACATTATTATTAATTCGTTGTTTTCTTTCTTTATTTTATTATGTGTGTTTGTGTGCTTTGTTTTAGTTTTTTTGGCACTGATCATATGTGGCACTTCAATTTTGTTGTACTGCAGTGCAATAACAATAAAGCTTCTTTTCGATTCTAATAATACATTGACATTTACATTTATTCATTTAGCAGACGCTTTTATCCAAAGCGACTTACAAGAGAGAGCTTTACAAAAGAGCTTCAGTCACTGAGCATTGCAACTTGATAGACCCCAACATAGCGGGCATCTAGGTTACAAAACATACATCATGAGAACCAATAAGTGCCAAGGGAAGAACTATAAGAGCATTCAGCTGAACATTTTACAAGTTTTGAGGTGAGCCTCAAAGCAGTCATAAAGCAACAACAACAAAACAATAGCGAGTTTCTGAACAACAGCAACAACAACAAGTGATATTTCTGAGTGCTATACTAATTCTAATGTTTCTAAGTGCCATTCAATTCTCGGAATAAGTGGGTTTTGACCTTTTCTTGAAGGTGTTTCTGATGGGTTTCTGATGGTTTCGGATGGTTCCTAATAATAAATCAAATCTTAAAATGTGCTTTACAGATGCCTGTAGACCTGCCCCTAACCCAACCTACTGAACCTCAATTCTTAAGAAGAAATCCCAGAAAGATTTTAATGAGATTGTAATGGGAGTGAGATGGCTCAACAGGTTAAGGCATTGGCCTTGTAATCAGAAGGTTTTGAGTTTGAACCCCGGCTGTGGCTATGTGATGTTGTGTCCTTGGGCAAGGCACTTCACTCTACTTGTCTCAGGGGGCTTGTCCCTGTACTCAAAAATTGTAAGTCGCTTTGGATAAAAGCGTCTGCTAGATGAAGCATTATTATCTGCTAAATTAAGCATTATTATCTGCTAAATGAAGCATTATTATCTGCTAAATGAAGCATTATTATCTGCTAATTGAAGCATTATTAATGAACAGGCTTGAGAGGTGCATTCAAGGCAACCGATGTTACAGAGAGGTGCAGAACACAGGCTGCACAAAAGGATGCAAATCCCTGCCCATTACACTTCTTTATAGTCTTCATACACTCATTAATTACCATTATCATGTTACATTGATAGTATTTTGGATTTTTTTGGGGGTCTAAATGTACAGTTCAGTATTATGAGCAATTTAGAAATGCCACCATAGATATGTCTGTGATAACCCATTGTACGATAACAAGCCATTCACACTAAACCTGTCAGTAGCCTCAGAGCCTCAGAGGTGCGTTGAATACAGATACACACCACTGGAGCACACAACATTTCTGAAGGAAAATAAGCTGAAACCAAACAGCAGTCTTCATCTTTCAGACACTTGCAGTCTGAATTTCTTCAGGGACGTCAATCTATTCTTCTTTTGAGCTGTTTTGGCAACTCCCAGTGATGAAATGACAGTGCTGTGTCTGTCACTGTCTCTCTCTCTCTCTCTCTCTTTGTGTTTCTCTTTAAGGATCTTCTCTTCCCTTGTTTTGCGTTGTAAAAAGAGCAATGCGAAAGTGTCGTCCCATTACAGTGTAACAATGTGCCTCAGTAACAACAGTCAGCCCAACTGACAATAACAAAGCTCTTCCCCCACCAACATCCCACAATGCCGCTGTTATGCAAGGTTTTCCGGGAAAATGATTTGTAATACGCAACTGAAACATTTTGACAGATGTGCCAAGGCAGTTCAATGCTAAAACAAAGCCTCATGTGACGGTAGTGGTGGACATGGTGTTTTTAGGTGGTTCAGACAAACCAGCGCTTCACGTTCAGTGTGTCCACAGCTGGTACTGGTGTCATGTGAGTTAACCCCATAACTTGGTCCACTCAGTCCGCACTGCGCAGGTCTTGAACCCAGGATCTCTAGCATGGGAGACAGACGGCCAGGAGGCTAAAGGCTGCCATCTCTAACCTCAGTAGCCAGTGCATCCTTACAGATCAGAGGAGTGAGGTTCACTCACACAGCTAGCTAACACACCACCAGCTGGCACCTGTTACATGTGTGCTGTTACATGTGTGTGTCTCTGTAGCTCTTGGTGATGAAAGCCTCTGCTGGACATCAGCCAGATGAGGCATCGCTGACCAACTGGCTTGACGTGTGCATGCCAGTCCCAAATGTAGCCTGATTGTTGTATTGTCATGGCGACTGAACCTCAGTAATCTCACAAGATCAAATCAGAATCAGAATCCACCAAGTTGCACAAACACATATTTTACTGAGGAAGCTTCAATTAGCTAGTGCAACTTTAATTAAACTATAAAAAAATTAAAAATAAGAAAGTAGAAAAGGAAGATAGGAAGATTAATTTACTATAAATAAAAGATAGACTAGAAATATGAAAAATATGGGTGTGAATATCTACAAATGGGTGGGAAGTGTGTACACAGTAGTGCAAAGCATGCTACCGCCTGATCTACTCTTTCCAGGATAGATGGAGAGTTGAAACGTCAACATTTAGAATGTCATAGATCTGTCTTTGATTCGTGCCGTTTTACTAATCAGGAGACAACGCGACACTTCAGGACCATAGACACAGTGACACAGCGGTGCACAGGAAAATCTATTCTACCACTGAAATCAATCTGTGCTACAGTCCGGTTTACCATGGTACCATATACCTGCTTCACACTTGGATACTTCAGCAGTGTTTAGATTTCAGACAAATTAACGTATCCAAGATTTACAATATGGAGTGAGGAGTAGTTGTTCTGCAATTATTACCCTTTTGCTTAAAGATAGGACAAAGAAAGTGCACAATTAACTGGAGAAATTGAAACTGAATGGATTTGTTTTGAACTAATGGCTTCTCTGACACACAGTTCAGCAAGCTGTTGGGCTGAAAGGGACATCCTTAGGGCCTAGATTTCAAAACAACAAGCCCAAAATATCTCTCCATTTTACTGATGATAATCTGTTCAAACTAATGAACAAACCAACCCTTCAAAACACAAGGACTCTTCCGGAGAGAGCAGAGGAGCGCCACGTCTCACTGTGGCGTTGCGTAACATATTTATTGTTCTTCCCCATCAGAGGCACGGAGCCCTACAACATCCCACGCTCCCCCACCCACTCACCGGTGCTCCTTGATTGGTTAATGAGCTCCATAGCTCTGGGCTGAGCGAAGGAGGTGATTGGCTCTCCTCCTACTCTGCAATTAGGGCCTGGCTGTAGGCATGTCACTCTTCGTCACAGTAACTGACTCTGGACTTAGTCATCTAAACATCATCATTGGCACTTCAATGAGATGAGATGAGAATGTCGCTGGTTAGAAATACTGTATGCATTTGTTTTCTAACTCGTGGTATGATTTTAGGCTTCAGTGAGGCTGTTACAGCAATAAATATCCTTAAACGGTGGAGGTTTCAATACTGTATTGAAAGATCTGGTTTCACTTTGAAAGGACAACAAGCGACAAGGCATCTAAGTTGATCCGTTTGTGCTTTCCCTGTTGGCCAGTTAACGTACGTTACAATATAAAGAATACACACACATACCTGTACATGCATACACGTAATCCTAACAGCGCTTTAGTCCCGTTCTTTTTACATTACACAACAAGACCTTAAATCCTACTTGTGTGATCGCTTGCTGCCTGAGCCCTGAAGTCCTACCAATCGAACAGTTCCAGGTATTAAAAAGATAAGAGAACAAGAGAGAAAACTACTTCAACCAGACACAACCAGAGGGTCACATCGACATTTTGTGTTTTGAACTAACCCTCAGACACCAGAAATAATACCTATTGCTGAGATCGAGTCCTCGCTCATGTGGCTTTGAGTGGTTAGACTGTCACCTCTGCCAGTATCTCTCAGACGTGTTCTGGAGGAACACACTACAGTTCAGTTCACTACAGGGGTCAGATGGCTCAACGGGTTAAGGCGTTGGCCTCATGATCGGAAGGTTGTGAGATCGAGCCCCGGCTGTGGCTATATGACGTTGTGTCCTTGGGTCCAGTAGCTCGTGTCTCTCTCCTCTCCCCTGCTGTCATGGTCAGATCTGACTGACTCTCCTCCTCCTCTGTTCTCTCATCACCTGCACGCTCCCATCCCTCTCTCCTCTCTTTCTCTGCTGAGTCCAGACATCCTCTGCCAGGTCTGGGATCTGCCCTCCAGATGGCCCCACTGTGGCCACAGACGCTCTGCTTCAAAGGCCAGGGGGCCTGAGAGAAAAGGCAGAGCATCCCTGTCACTGTGATGGGGAATGATCTAACACTGATACACAGGCATGGACACACACATCAATCAGGCCCACGAACGCATCGAAGACACACATGAGATAGACACCCATTAAAACCCATCCACTGATGCACTGGGCACACAGAGGTAGACACACACATAGAAGAGATACACTAAACAGACCCACAAATGTATCAGCCCAAAACACGAACCCCCTATTCAGTATCGGTCGTGTCAGCTGTGAGTTATGGGTCCAATGCCACCAGCTTTAGATGCCCTCATCGCATATCAGACAGCTCTGGGAAAAGCAGCTATATTGTTGATGAGATACAGATTTATGAAGGCTATTCGTGATGATTTGTGGTGTCATACAAGTTTGTGAGATTTCAATGTTTAGGATGTGCGCTGTTCAATGTCAAGGATTATTCTCTCGTTGGCCACAATGTCAAATCCTTTGAGTTCTTGCTTTTTGTTCATCAAAGTGAAATAAGATTGGGAGACTGAACACCCATGTTTACATGCCTGAACAGTGTTTCAATACTGTTTCAATTTTTATTTGAAAGTGACTGGGGGCATGTTTCATAAACCGAATTAAACCCAGGCTTGTCACTTACTTTCCTGTTCATTTGGTAAACTTGTTTTATGGAACAGAGCTCCAATTTGCAGGTTTTTTATTTGACAGTATGGCTTGGATGCAACACCCCCCCCCCACACACACCCACCCCAGTTCCATGTCTCTGGTGTAGCGGAGGCTCGTATCTGAGACTCCTCTGAAACCCTAGTTGCTCATCAGGTGTGAACTGTATCACTGACTGGAGTAGTCATAATCGTCCAGGATCAGCTCCAACACGCACGCCGCAGAAGCTTCCGGTATGAATAGAGGGGTAAAGGACGGCAGCGCCACTCATGCCAGGCGCACACCTCGCTAATGGAAGAACACGGCAGCTCACTGACACATGCTCAGAGCACGAGCATCCGTGACGCTCACTGGCGTTCGCACAACGCTCCGTTTACGAGCGCCGCTGAAATCACCGCCACGTCGGGGCGTCTTGGACCCCGAGGTGAAAATGGAAGTCGCTGTTGAGTTCTGTAGCATCGTCCTGACTTTGGTCCAGAACTGAGGGGGGTAAGGAAAAAACAGAATGTGATATCACAGCAGGCCCATATGACAGGATGTGTCACTGGTGGAGATTATCCACAGTGGACGATGGATCACAGCCAATGACCTTTGCCAAGCCCTCGAAAGCAGCTAGAAATAGACCAGGAGGAGAGCAGCCAAATGAGCTTCCATGTCATCTTTCTGTTTAGAAGGAACTCGGACTCTTAATACTGAAGTGAGCAACATAAACTTGCCCTCAATGCAAAATAATTCCACAGGCACACACTGAACAATGACACGATTACACATGAAGAATGTTCTACTGTGGCCGTATGGATTGGCTGGGCTACATGTCTCCATGTCAGTACCACTCTGGGGGTCTGGAGCGGTGGGCCATAAGCAGAGGAAAACAAACCTGTTATCATGCTGCATGCTATCACTGCAGGATTCCACTGGTGACCACTGATAGACCCACGGTCCCCAAACCATAGACTATTCCAGCCAAGCAATGGAACTACATTAAAAGAATATATATAGTCATTTAGCAGATGCTTTTATCCAAAGCGACTTACAGTAAGTACAGGAACATTCTCCCTGAGGCAAGTAGGGTGAAGTACCTTGCCCAAGAACACAAAGTCACATAGCCACAGCCGGGAATCAAACTCACAACCTTCCGATCATGAGGCCAACGCCTTAACCTGCTGAGCCATCTGACTCCAACTCCTGATGAAGGAGAACGATAATCCCCTCCACACTACCTTTTCCCCTGTAGAAGTCTTTTCAGGGGATAAACTCTCCAAGGAAATGAAACACATGAAATGGAGCCTGTTTGTCATGCTGATTACACTCAAACACTGAACCATTTCACCATTTGATTGGAGCAGATGAACCATGGGGGTTCAAGACCGTCATGGTGTATTACATTCTCTTTCCCCTGACAAACTGGATGTGAGTACACAACCTCAGCTCCATGTCTGAGCATCATCTGAAGTGGTCAGGTAGGGACGTGTGGATGGAAATCTCAATGTGGATGGTTTCCAAAAGGTCTCACAATGACAAGAGTCTCAATTCAAGAGGATGGACCACTATGTTTCATAAGCACTAGAACAATGTACCACACTCGGAAATGGACCCGGAAACCTACACATGCGCTAAAAAAAGCCATCACCCATACATTCCATCCAGAGCAGAGAGCAATGGAGAAAGAGAAGAGAGAGAATGAGGAGGAGAGACAGAAACCTCATCTCTAGGGATAAACCCACTGCCAGACATAACATGGAAAACTGCATTCCAAGTAAGTACCCAGTTTAAAACAACAGCTTCTCCAAACATCTCCCCTTCCATCTGTTTCCACTGTGTTCAGGGACACGCATCACCAGCTCCAATCCCACTTCCAATGCCTTTATGACAACATCTTGGACTAGTCCCCTCTACCAGTCGCGTCCATCTGTCTTCCAGGGAAGGCCTTCTTTACTTCAACAGGGAGATAAATACAGGGAGATAAACATCCATGATGTTAGCGGTCATGTGTGATCGTGAGGATGGTCAGAAGTCACTGGGAGGACACAGAGAGGACTGACAGTGAAGGGCTCTAACTTGGCCCTCAAGCACTAGGTCACTGTGCAACATTAGCAATCGCTCTGACAGCTATTGGCAATAGAAAAGCACCAAGACACCAAAAACTGGGATCTCTGCAGGTGAGACAGAGCAGGGCTGGGATCTCTGCAGGTGAGACAGAGCAGGGCTGGGATCTCTGCAGGTGAGACAGAGCAGGGCTGGGATCTCTGCAGGTGAGACAGAGCAGGGCTGGGATCTCTGCAGGTGAGACAGAGCAGGGCTGGGATCTCTGCAGGTGAGACAGAGCAGGGCTGGGATCTCTGCAGGTGAGACAGAGCAGGGCTGGGATCTCTGCAGGTGAGACAGAGCAGGGCTGGGATCTCTGCAGGTGAGACAGAGCAGGGCTGGGATCTCTGCAGGTGAGACAGAGCAGGGCTGGGATCTCTGCAGGTGAGACAGAGCAGGGCTGGGATCTCTGCAGGGGAGACAGAGCAGGGCTGGGATCTCTGCAGGTGAGACAGAGCAGGGCTGGGATCTCTGCAGGTGAGACAGAGCAGGGCTGGGATCTCTGCAGGTGAGACAGAGCAGGGCTGGGATCTCTGCAGGTGAGACAGAGCAGGGCTGGGATCTCTGCAGGTGAGACAGAGCAGGGCTGGGATCTCTGCAGGTGAGACAGAGCAGGGCTGGGATCTCTGCAGGTGAGACAGAGCAGGGCTGGGATATCTGCAGGTGAGACAGAGCAGGGCTGGGATCTCTGCAGGTGAGACAGAGCAGGGCTGGGATCTCTGCAGGTGAGACAGAGCAGGGCTGGGATCTCTGCAGGTGAGACAGAGCAGGGCTGGGATCTCTGCAGGTGAGACAGAGCAGGGCTGGGATCTCTGCAGGTGAGACAGAGCAGGGCTGGGATCTCTGCAGGTGAGACAGAGCAGGGCTGGGATCTCTGCAGGTGAGACAGAGCAGGGCTGGGATCTCTGCAGGTGAGACAGAGCAGGGCTGGGATCTCTGCAGGGGAGACAGAGCAGGGCTGGGATCTCTGCAGGTGAGACAGAGCAGGACTGGGATATCTGCAGGTGAGACAGAGCAGGGCTGGGATCTCTGCAGGTGAGACAGAGCAGGGCTGGGATCTCTGCAGGTGAGACAGAGCAGGGCTGGGATCTCTGCAGGTGAGACAGAGCAGGGCTGAGATCTCTGCAGGTGAGACAGAGCAGGGCTGGGATCTCTGCAGGTGAGACAGAGCAGGGCTGGGATATCTGCAGGTGAGACAGAGCAGGGCTGGGATCTCTGCAGGTGAGACAGAGCAGGGCTGGGATCTCTGCAGGTGAGACAGAGCAGGGCTGGGATCTCTGCAGGTGAGACAGAGCAGGGCTGGGATCTCTGCAGGTGAGACAGAGCAGGGCTGGGATCTCTGCAGGTGAGACAGAGCAGGGCTGGGATATCTGCAGGTGAGACAGAGCAGGGCTGGGCTATCCTGCGTTTGTCCCATTCTGTATACTATTGGAATTCTCTCCATTTCCATTTCCTCCAAGCGTTACCTCTACCACATCTCATGGTTTATGGTGATATCTTTTACTTTCTGTGTTGCTATCCACTCTTGTATTTCCTGACAGCTAACCCAGCTGGAGTATTAGGTTTCTTGGAAGAAATGTTACACTGGCTGAGACAGTGGTAAATGGGGGTGCGTTTCACCCAATTCTGCTTATAGCTAACCTTCAGCACACTTATTTCAGAGCCTACCCAGCTCACTGTGATTGACCATTGAAACCCATTTGGGTTTGTATTTGTATTTAATTACAGCATATGTACGCCTTCAACAAAGTACTTCTTACAGCAAACCAACTACTTCATGGCATGTGCCATGTTATGCATGTATTGTTATTATTATGATATTGTGTATGAGTGTGTACTAACCTAAGTAAATGATGATTACAAGCTTTGAACATCAAAAACACTTGTTGCAGTATCAAAACGATTTGACAAATTGTTGCGCAGCATAGGCTACTGTACATCATGAAACATGATGCATCACTAGTGACTAAACCACTTGTGTTTTATCCACACAACAGCCTGTTGTGCATGTAGTAGCACCAGAGAGTGGGGATGATGTGCAGTATGTGGGGACAGAGAGAGGGGCCGCAGCCTGGGCCTCAGCCTTGTGCTCATGACATCGATTATTATCATTAACGGAGCATTTGCTAATCAGCTCTGCATCTTTGGCCTACTTTAATATATACTGTACAGCCACATATTTTCTCACAATTCTTATGTACATTGGTCATTACAAACATTCATTACAATCGCTGTCTCACTCTCAATCACTGTCTCTCTCTCTCTCTCTCTCTCTCTCTTTCTCTCGCTCTTTCACTTTCTCTCACAAACACATTCGGGTTTGGGATTGAACTGGGTTTACCTTGGCACTGAAATCCTTGTTTACCAAAACCCCTGTAAAAAGAAATAAGGGGACAGTCAGAGACTGCACAACACTAGCCTGTCTATTCTGCTGTCCAAAAAATGTTTGTTACAATATGCATACAACTATCTTGACACTTCAGTGAACAATCAACAAGGATGGTGCATTAGCCTTGTCCAAATGAGGATCACATTTGAACTGTCAGCCTGTTTTTAAGTGAGTGTAAAGTAAAATGATTGTCTGTCTCAAGTTTCTGCAGCAAATTAGGCTGAGACTAGACAATTTAAAAAAATTAAAATAATAATACAATTGACGACTAATAATAAATTATCCATTTATTTATACATTTAAATTTAAATGTTAACAAATGTTTCTACTTTACTACTTATAACACAAATTATTCTGGTAGTTTTCATGGTAATGAATTTAACAAATTTGTAACAATACGAATCAGTCTCCAGACTTGTTATTTAGTCAACCTGTTGGAAAGGTGACAGTCACTAATTGTTGACATTACATGTAAAGGTTTGCATTTTGCATTCATAGGCTGCCATCCACAATAAGCATGGTTTTCCCAACTGAATAGGCACAGGTTAATAAGTACAGCCAAACAAGACTAAAAGAACACGTAAAAGAGTGGAAACTGAGAGCATTACCCAGTACAGTACCAAGAGGCATTTCAACTTCTACTCTCCTTTGTCATACTCATGTCTACCTGATTTTCTTACCATATAAAGTCTGTGCAATGACTGCAGAATGTCGGTTGCTTAAAAAAACGGGCGGTAAATTTGTGGTTCTTCACTTCGTGAACGTTTTTCTGCCGCAGAGCACCTTTGCGGGCGAAGCGGTTTCCAACCGCCGCAGAATCGTTGTAATGCAAAAGATCAGCCATGGCAAAGGCGACAAAAAGTGTTTCCCGTCCTTCTCGATGGATTTCTGTTCCAGTGCAGAGGTGTTCCAGCCTTCTGACCACTGCAAGCCTGAAGCCGCAGAAAGCCCCTGTAGCCTCTCCTCTTGCCTCTCCTCTAGCCTCTGGACCGCGGGTCTCCCTCTACTGCCGCTCCTGTTGAGCGCTTCTTTTTCATTTTCAAGTGACGTCAGTACAATCCATCCCATAATACATCCATGATCCATCCTTAGAGCCGCAAAAAGCTTGACCGTTAGTATTTGTGGAGCTCAATTACGCCATCATGTGGATGAATTCAGTCATTTTGTTTCTGGATAAATAAATGAATAAGCCTTCTGAATTTAAACTCACGTCAACTAACCCAAATAAACGAAAGTAACTAAAAATACATAAATAACTACTGTAATAACATTATACTACTACTGTATAAAGTAGTAACCTACAAAATGTGAGGGTGTGTGTTAGTGCAGACGTTTCCCCTGCTCCAGCACACCTGATTCAAATGAATAGTCATTATCGGGCTTCCACAGAGCTTGATAATAACCCCTTCATTAGAATCAGGTGTGCTGGAGCTGGGAAACATCTAAAACTGTCAGGAGTGTGGCTCTGTCTGAACCCTCCACCCAGCTCCAAGCTCTTGTCCTCTCAAAGCTGGACTACTTGCAACTCACTACTAGCCGGCCTTCCAGCAAGTGCAATCCGCCCCCTTCGGATCCAAAATGCAGCAGCTCGCCTGGCCATGTCACCCCGCTCCTCATCGCCCTTCACTAGCTTCTCATCATGGCCCGTATCAGATTCCCTGGTACTGACCTTTCGAGCAGTGAACGGGACTGCCCCGAGCTACTGTATATCAACTCTCTCCTCCGGCCTTACACTCCTGCTCGGACCACAACTGTCTAGTGGATAAAAGCGTCTGCTAAAGGAATAAATGTCAATGTAATGTAAAGTCAGTGAAAATAACGAACATGTATATTTTAATATATACAGTATATACAGTATTCTTGTGTATTGTGTCAAATAAGTCGCAGGACCAGCCAAACTATAAAAAAAGTGTGACTTATAAGTTTGATTTCATCCTCGGCAGGGATGTTAATAGTAATAGTAATAGTTTCGTTGCCCTGTACTTGTACCTGTGTAATGACAATAAAATTTAATCTAATCTAATCTAAAAATGCGAGCACGACAATATTTTCTGCAATAATTGGCGCACAAACAAAGCTTCATGTAATACGTTGGACTGGTAGGGCTGGTCCACTGGTAGGGCACCCTATAGGCCAGGGCACTGCATGTGTTCTTTCCACTGATAGGGCACCCTATAGGGCACTGCATTGTGTTTTTTTCACTGGTAGGGCACCCTATAGGGCACTGCATTGTGTTTTTTTCACTGGTAGGGCACCCTATAGGGCACTGCATTGTGTTTTTTCCACTGGTAGAGCACCCTATAGGCCAGGGCACTGCATGTGCTCTTTCCACTGATAGGGCACCCTATAGGGCACTGCATTGTGTTCTTTCCACTGGTAGGGCACCCTATAGGGCACTGCATTGTGTTCTTTCCACTGGTAGGGCACCCTATAGGGCACTGCATTGTGTTCTTTCCACTGGTAGGGCACCCTATAGGCCAGGGCACTGCATGTGCTCTTTCCACTGATAGGGCACCCTATAGGGCACTGCATTGTGTTCTTTCCACTGGTAGGGCACCCTATAGGGCACTGCATTGTGTTCTTTCCACTGGTAGGGCACCCTATAGGGCACTGCATTGTGTTCTTTCCACTGGTAGGGCACCCTATAGGGCACTGCATTGTGTTCTTTCCACTGGTAGGGCACCCTATAGGGCACTGCATTGTGTTCTTTCCACTGGTAGGGCACCCTAGAAGACACATTTTCTTGCACACTGAGCTATTGTACATGACCCTTTATCATGTTTAATGTACCAAATGGGTATCCAAGTGGGCCATTTAGCGAGCATGGGGGTGTCATGGTGGGTGACCATCAGTCCACCACTGGCTGTTGCTATGGTGTTTTTTCATCTCTAATAAATATCGGTTCATATTCAGCATAAGCAGTTATTCGTATTTCTTATTTCACTTCGGAGAAATAGGTGGTTCAAGTATTTTCTTCTCCTGTTGCTATGATGAACATAGTTAACTGTGTTCCATTGATGAGGACATTTTACATTCTGATTCATGAGTTTGATTGATGAGAGTCTGAGTTAACTGACCACATTTTTACTGTTCTGAAAATGACAACTCTGAGTTTGAGTCAGTCAACACAGTTGTAGTTTGAACTCCGGGGATGTTAAGCCTAATTTCTTAAACACACCCGTATAACTATCCTTGAAAACCACAACAAAGGTCACTTTGTTATTCACCATGCTTTATCAAAGAACAGATATAGGTCTCAAAACCAAACACAGGTTAAACAGTGCCTAAGTAATTTATCAAAGATACACAGCACATATAAAAATATCAGACTCTGAATGCATAGGTTAAGTCAAACTGTATTCTCTCTCTAGAACACGATCAATCAATCAATCAATCAATCGAGTTTTCACACAACCAGGAAGAAAGAGAGGAGAATCCTGACACTGATCAAACTCTCAGACATTGGGCACACAATGGCCAGAGGCATTTCGTCATTATCCAGTTTCTTCAACCAAGTAGGTATTCTGCACATCATAGTTTAATAAAGCCTTTGACATGGTTAGGAACACAAAATAACCCCCACACACATGATCCTGGGCCTCATCATTAGTTACTTCCTGAAAATACTCTTAACAAATTCCCCCCACAGCAGAAATCTGTGCAATATTTGCCTTCTGAACTCTTCCCTCATTCTGACAGACTTCCATTAACTGTTAACACTTGATAACAACTGAATATATAGGCCTAGCTTGTTAAAAAAATAAAAATCAATAAAAATCTATAAACATATTACTAATACAGTTAGAGCCAAAGGTTTCCACTAAAACAGTAAACCAATTACTGCCTTCTCAACGGTTGATTGTACATAGGATTTATGTAATGGGGCACTTACTACACTTTTAACCTCAACTTAGTTGAACTCAAAGCAAACCAGCCTGGAGAAAATATTAAGAGTTGTTCAACTCTTCGAAGTTTACGTGTATACAGCAGCATAAAGCATTTTCTATGAACATTGAGGCTACAAATATTGGCCTACAGCTTAGTACGAATAAACACAGTGGTCTGTCAGCAGCCTTCTCACCCATCGTCTCTTAAAATGCTAGCCTTCTCAATTCTCAGGTTCAAAGACCCACCATTTGTAGTGGACTCACTGTTATTACCAACAAGGGAATAAAGTAGCAAACATCGCTGCTTTACAAAAACGCAGTTCCATCAGATTTAAACTGGCAAACTTATCGTAGAAAGAGTATTTTGACATATTGACCTCTAGTCTCTAAATTAAGGTTATGTATTGACTAGACCAAGAGGTTTTAGCGTCGCAATAAAAAAATTATGGACACACTGGATGACAACAATAAAAACTAACTTTCAGGGAAAGTTGGCATTGGAATTGTTGCGGAAACTTTCAAACAAGCAACAGAAAAATCAAATACGGCATGAAAACCCACATTTCTGTTCTTTTGCACACTCAAAATAAAACGTTCTACAGCGAAGATGTGGTCTTAGAACTGATAGTCTTCAGGAAACGCTGGCTGTATGCTTGTTTTTGGTTCAGGTCACATTTGTTCAAGGTGTGTAAACTAAATGTATCCATCTGGAGGGCTTGATGATATTTAGGGTTAAAAACTCAACCGTTCCTTTTGCTGGGACTTTAATAACCCTAAAGTGCACTAATGTGGTTTTACAGTTGACAGTATTTCAGCATTTCACTGAATAGCTGTTGTCAAAAGAACACTTGGGTACATTGCAAGCCAAACAAATTGCTGGAAGTATGAACTAGTTTTGGTCAGTTTAATATAAACACCTATTTCCAAATAAACAAGGTCAAAACTTTTTTGTTGTTGTCATCAGAGCAGAAGCAATGCTTTGTTCTCCAGTGTTCAGGGTTCATTTCCATACTTTATGTCCGTGGTGGAACCAAGGTAACTGTGAAGCAGATAGATCTGTTACTATGACTCATGTCTTGGTATTGGTACAGAAGGAATACGAGCTTTACACAGCAGTTATTAAGGTCCCGCTAAATGAGTGACAGTTGAGTGCCAGCTGTTAAGATCCTGTCCTACTATTCAAATCACACCTCTATGCAAAAGCAATGGATCCATAAACAGGTCAAAAACACTGAACAATCCTAAATCAGACAGCTAAACTGGTTATGAACAAAATTAAAGTGTGAAAAATTCTGATATCGATTCTACTTTTTTTTTGACTAAACGTCTTTGCTATTATCCCGTGTGAGTGTGTGGATCCCAGTAGGAACATCCTCATCTGCGGTGAGTTCTGAAGCAGTCGCTGGTATAGAATGTTTCTCATGGTACTACGCAACAGACCTTCGTTGAGAGGTCAGAGAACATTGCAGGACCCATGATTCACCTCATCCATGTTTACAGTCGTTCCCTAAACATCCATATATGGTCAATGCATGGCCATCAAGTCCGTCCAACAAGGAAGACAAGGCAACGAGCCTGTGTCACATTTTCCCCTGGGTCCCAACATCCTGGGGTAGAGAGACTGACATAAGAGGGAGGGATGGACACAGAGAGAGGGAAGAGAAAGCCAGGGTTCCAAATTGTTCTGTGCATTACTTGAAGACATCATGCTAGAGTAATATGTTAGCTTTGGTTAGTTACGGACCGTTGGGGGTGGGGGAGGAAAGAGAGGATGTGGATAAGAACATTGGGCAAAACAAATCCAGTAACGTTGGCTAAGAGACACCGAACTGGGCCAAACTGAATGAACACCGAATTAAGAACCACCGCCATTCTGGAGCCACCCAGTCTTAGGGTAGAATGGCCTCAGAATGGTTGGTAGGTGGTTTCTCTGCCAGTCCATGCTGAAGTGAGCGACTAGGACTCCATGGCGGCCCTAGTAGGTGAGCCTGGAAGCCTTCATGTTGTAACAGGGTCGGTCTGTGAGACCGCCGGCCGCAGAGAACATGGACAGGCCTTCGGCCTTCTCCAGGACGACCTCCAACTCCTGGAAGTCCTGCAGCCGTGCCACGTCTTTGTCCTGTAGGGACATCAAACAAGGACATCAACTACGGAACACTCAGACACACTTCCTGTGGAAGCACGGAACCATTTTGTTTAGGAAATTGCATTCTGAAGAATGAAGGAAAACTAGTGTAACGCTTGAGTCAGGAGCTGTCTAAAATGAAGTCTGGATGAATGCAAATGATGGTGTGGGGAGTTTTGCATGTATCGTGTTTCGTTTGTACATTAGTCAGAGAATGTGGGAGAAAGAGCTGGAAGAAACACATTTGAATATCTAAAACAAGACATGCTAGTTCACGACAGATAACGCAACAAGAAAAGCAGCCTTTCTCCAAACTGGATAGGTGGCATTTCTTTGAAGCTTTGCTCCATTTGATGTCTCTTTGCTTTCTTTCACTCCCAGTTCTGCCTTCCAAAAGACAATGTGGAGTTCCATATCACAGAGAAATGTAAATAAGTTCTGCTTTGGAATTCGTTTTCACCAGATGCTACTCTAGTGCAGTGGTGTCCAATCCTGGTCCTTGAGGGCCACTGTCTTGAAGATTTAACATTTTCCCCTGCTCCAGCACACATGATGTTAATGAATGCTCTGTAGAAGCCTGATAATACCCAGTCATTACAATCAGGTGATGGATCAGGGAAACATTTAAAACCTTCCAGACAGTGGCCCTCAAGGACCAGGATTGTAGACCCCTGCTCTAGTGTAAGATAGTGCAGTAACAGCAGTGATGCATAAAGTACACATCCTACTGCCCTTGGCAAAATATTCTTCTCAAACTCGTTTGGTAACATCAGAAGCACAGGTTTCCATCCATTCAGTCAAGTTATACCAAGTTCAGAGAACTAGCTAGATAACTCCCTAACTACTCAGCCACCTGACACCCTACTAGAACTAGAACTGTGCCATGCTGTGCCATGCTGTGCCATGCTGTGCCATGCTGTGCCATATCAGAACAGCTACATGGTAACTCCCTTTATGTGTTTGTTGGAGGAGGACTGCTGTGAAGGAGATATATTCAACCCATGTGCTCTCTTGACATTCTGCAACTCCCCCTGTCCTAAGGGTTAAAAAGGCCCACTTTCAACCCTGATATTACAGTAGGTTCATAAATGTTTACCCTGTTGGGCACTGAAATGTGCTGCACAGGAATCAGACAGAGTTTGGTCTAAGTTCAATCAAGCACATACGATCTAAATGTATCATTGTGGGTGTGTGTAAGGAAGAAAAAATTAATTGTTTCAGTTCATTCTAATCCCTGAAGAGTGCAAAAGGGTTCAGCAAAATAATCTAAGAAGGCACGAGTTCTCGTGGGTTACAACACCGGGCAGTTGGATGGGGGAAAAGGCTTCTATTACACCAGCTCCAACATAACCAATACAGTTGAATGGTCGTTACCAAGCTACTGTTGAGCTTGACAACAACTCGTTCACACACACGAGTGAGAGGTTTCAGAAACGTGTTGGCATTGTGAAGGCCGTGTGTGTGCGGTGGTGTGCAGACCATCTCACACCTTTCTCAGCATGGTGTTGGGTAGCTTGCGGATCTTTTCCACGTGCTCAGCGCTGATGTCGAGCTCGCGGCAGCACACCCTGAGCAGGGCGCGGTACGTCAGCTCCTGCCTGTCCAGCTCCACCTCGATGAAGTCGTTCTCACGAGCGTTGGGGTTCTGGATACGCACTTTCAGAACCAGCTCTGAGAAGCAGAATCTGTTTCATTCACCATGTCGATTTTTACACAAAGATTAAATTCGGTGTGGCAGGATAGTGCAAATAATAATGTACGAATCTTAAATGAAAGGAAATGGCAAGGTACAATAAACTAGCCATTTTTAAAATAAGACGGAGGGGAACCAACACCTCAATATCTGAAACATTCCCCTTGTTATTTTCTTTAATTCCACACAAATTTATGATTTTTGGATGAAGCGAGCAAACGTTCTGCTAATCCCATACCTTGGACATTGACCGGGAACGTGCTTGTGAAGAAGAAAGGCTGGAAGGCAGGCATGGGCCCCCCAGCTGTCTGACCACAGTTCAGCTGCTGGGGGACAGACGGCTGCCTGCTCATGGAGGCGTTGCTGCTAGCATTAGCACTAGCCACTTGGGCCTGGCTCCCACTGCTAGTGGTGCTGGGGGAGGGGGAGGGCAGGGAAGACGAACACACAGGCCCATTATGGGTCACCGAGTATGGGTACTCTCCGTGGTTGACTAGATGGGGCTCCACGGAGAGGTCCATGGGCAGGGCTCCGTTCGAGGTGTGCGTTGCCAGGCTGGATGACACTCCATTCTGCTCGGACACCGGGACGAAAGCTCCTTCCCTGGGGCCTGGGGGGTCGGCTGGGAGGCTCGGTAGTTGCTGAGGCTGCTGGGCCTCATGGGTGGGAGACAGGGAAGCTGGGCCGCTATGCGGGTCCTCCGAATGGTCGCCGCCTGAACCATTTTGGTTTGACAGCGAGTTAAGGATGAGCTCCGCCTTAGAGTCCATCTTGCTGTATATAAAGGGAGGGTTGGAGAGGTAATTTGGGATGAAAGGCAACTCAAGCTCTTTGACTTCAGGCAATTCCTCCACCTCGACTGTGGAAACAAAGAAACAGCATTTTCAACAACATTTTCCGAGCGACACAGAAACAGGATTGTTAGTCATTGAACACAAAAATGATTTTTTTAAATACAAGCTTGCCTCCCAAAAGTCTTTTGATTTCAGGTTTGGAGGTTAGCTGAGCGGCTAACTCATCCTTAGCTGTGAGGATTTCTTTGTCAGCACCAGAGTTCAGCAGGTATGACACCACAAGTTTGTGGTTTCTCTTGCAGGCCCAGTGCAAACACGTCCTATGGAAGGCCAGAAAACCAGACATTATGAATGAATCTACGGCTTAAAATGGTTGAAAGTATGAACAATGAAATATCCTAATTAGCTGAGGAATTATTAGCAAGCTATTAGTAAACTGTTTATGGAATGTGATTCTCCTATGCATCTGCTTTTACTTTTTGGACACTTACTAGAATTAAATAGTTACTAACACACTGTCATGTCATGTTACTTGGCATTACATGACATTTTAGAAAAGGTTTCAGATGTATCTGGACACTGTTTTCAATATCAAGATTTATTTTACATTTACATTGGACATCTTTAGTCATTTATCAGACACTCTTATCCAGAGTGACTTACAGTAAGTACAGGGACATTCCCCCCTGAGGACAGTAGGGTGAAGTGCCTTGCCCAAGGACATGACATCATCTGGCACAGCCGGGAATAGACGGCCACCTGACGCCCCTTAAAACCTTCCCAAACCCATCCAGGAGTCATTCTGAATCAAGACTCTGAATCCTGGATATAAATCCAAACGTCTTGATTTTAAAAACAGTGTTCAGAGGACTACCTCTGAAACGTTTTAGAACAATCCTGGACGAATAACCCGATTTACGTTATATGTTAAAGTCAGCTAATAAATAAACTAGCGATTCACAGCTGTCAAGAAGGTCTGTAGACTAGACTGCAAAAATAGTCATACTTTAGCATCCTGGAAAGTTGCACTACTCAATGAGCTTGCTGACCAACTACAGTAATTGGATTTAAGGGTATTTTAATCCAACCTGTCTCCACAGAAACGTTAAGAGGCCGATGTTCAACACAGAAGCACGTTGTTTCACAGACTCGGCACATTAACATCGCAGATGTGTAACGGAATGCTTCCAACACTGAAGTCGTTCGTAAAGTCATAGAAATATTTTGTACAAATCGCAAATATTTACCATCCATTGATTTCATTTTGCGAGTTGACATTCACTCCGCTCTCTACTAAATTCCGCACTTCGTCGATGTCCCCCAGAGCAGCCGCCTCTCTCAGCCGCTCCTGCAGCTCTTTATCCAGGGAAGTGGTTGACATTTTGAATCGACGATTAACGTGTCGATGTCATAGAAAACAGTCAGACATTAACGTCTGCCCTTAACATTAAGGTCTGCTCTTAATTAGCTCCGAATGTCTCGAAAGAGCTAGTGAGTCTGTTGACAGCCAGCTACAGTAAGGGTTAGCTTCCTGGCTAGCAGCTAGCCCCTAGCTAGCTTCCGTTCCGACCAGCACAAGTTGATGATGTTCAGATAATAACAGGTCGTTCTTCGCATCAGACACAACTAATTGTCAACGTTAGCCAAACTAAGGAGATTTCGGCTGGATATATCTCCACACCTCCGGTCACAACGCTCAAACTGTACAGCGTTTCATGTAGTCTTTGCTCCGGCGATGTGCTGTCAACTCCTCCTCCCATGTCGGGGGGCAGGTTGTTTCTAAGGGGGAATTTCTCCAAGTTCCTCCCTGGCAGAGAGGCACCTGGCTGCAGACCTGCACTGTGAGGCAGCTGCGCTGTCAGGCAGGAAGTGACGCAATACATTTCAAAATGAAATCGCGAAATTTCAAAATAAAAGCGCAAATGCACATAAAAGCACAAATGCATTTCCGGTTGAATCGTTTTCCTCACAAATGCATTCATTAGTAAACAATATGACGTTAAATCTATTAATTCCTTGTCTATAGTTTAAATCGTTATAGCATATTTATATAGTAAACTTAAGACAAGAAGCCAGACTAATATACACTGCACTGCGTAATTTTACTACTTAGTCATTACAAAAAACGGTGGATGATATGACTCGGGGCTCAATGGTGTATTTGTAGCCTACTACAAAGCTGAGGATCTTGAAAATAGAAGGTCAAAATGCTGATAACTGAAAACAATGGAGGTTAGGAATAACATAGCTCAGTGCAAGTTATTAGTCATATTCATAAGCCTACATTTCGTAAGATGTCATAGGCCTATACATTTATTGTGTACTATACAATACTTCACTGCCTTTTCATTGTAATTATAATAGTCATTGAAGCTTATTGCACTGCTGTTTTTTATTTCTATATCTATGCCAATTATGTTCTTGTGCTGATATCTACAGTATAATCCAAGCAAATTATTAAATGATCAATGATAACATGTAAAACACACCAAGTCACAACATGATTTGACTTTATTCTCGCATACAATAAACTCACTCATCTGTTTGACATTCAGAATAGGCCAAATAGTTGCTTTGGTCCATTATTTCTGCACAGAATTTCCACGTATTCTGTGTTGTGAAATGTGAATTTGAAGGGCTCCAGGATCGTTTCCTATTCTAGGTCATTCCACACCCTCCCATACTACCTTAGCCTGGTTCTCTTCCCCAATGCCCAGAATTTCAGGCAGGGCCACTTTGGCAGAGAACAGTTCTTAGAATCAACCCACTCGGAATCAGAATCAGTTTTAATCGCTATGTAAGTTATACAAACACAGAATTTACATTGGCAGGGAAGAACCCCGCCACCCTATATTTGCACTATCATTTCTGTTTGTTCATTTTGCATCATCTGCATCATTTCGTTTTTTTTAGCTATTTGCATTCGTTCATTTTGCATATCTGCACATTGCATCATTTGCACTAACTGTTGCACTAACTGTACATAATACTCTAGCATCTTGTACAATCCAGCTTTACATTTGTCTTAAATCACTTTAATCTGTACATACCCTGTATATTCTGATTATACTGTTCATACTGTGTATATTCTGAGTATGCAATTACAATTATATTCTGTTGTAATAACTGTTTTGCACTTCTGGTTGGATGCTAACTGTATTTCGTTACCCTGTACCTGTGTTATGACATTACAATGTAATCTAATCTTATCTAAAGAGCAACATAGAACATATAACATGATAAGAGAAAGACTGCCAGGGACAAATAAACGCTCTTTGATCAGAGCAAACAGCAACACTGAACCCAATACATGTTTGTTATAATTAAATAATACAGACTTATAACATTTTTTATATTTTGTATGGTACTGTGCACGCAAACGTAACTTTTGTGACTGGTGGTACGTCTTTACACACCGATCCTCATCAGTGGGTGGCGTCATTTTTCTAACCCAAACATGAGACTCACATCCGGGGCACAGAGAGAGACTGTAGTGCCCGTCTCAGCGCCAGCTGCCATTTTGATCTAAAATCCGATCTGGGAGATTTAACACTGCACAAATAAATGGTGTAAAATCGGAGAATAGTATCTGGTCTTACAGTGAAGGCAAAATGCTATCCGCAGCCCAATTACTCGATGAGTTGATGGGCCGAGATAGAAACTTGGCGCCAGACGAAAAACGATGCAATGTCCGCTGGGACCACGAGACCGTAAGTTAGCTACAAAGCTATCATTAGCTAGCAATGTTCGATGGTTAGCTTTAAACATGATTGCAAGCTAATAATATCAGTATGGAACCGTAATGTAATCTGAAACAACACTGTAAAATGTACACAATGTGTCTATGTTAGACATGTTGTATTGTGTCTACTAGCTAGAGCTAGTTAAGTGGTTTATTGGTAGGCTAGGTTGTGCTAGCACTCGTTAGCTTGGCAACGCAGCCGGCCAAACACACGCGCTCCGCCAGAGGAACACACGCGCTCCGGCAGAGGACGGCATGTTCTCCTGCCCGTGCGGCTTAACTCAGCAGCGTCTGTCTAGTCTGCAGCCCCTAAAGCTCGTCTCTAGGCTGGACCTGAGATCTTCCTACATTACACGGACTGCTTTGCCTCTACCGTTAAACCGCGGACCAGAGACGAGCAGGGGGATGCAGCAGAACAGGCCCACTGCCTAGCTAGCTCGGCTCAGCTAACACATTTAGCTGGTCGTCAATAACAGACATGCATGTTTGTTTGGAAACGTGCTTCACCTTGGGGAATGTGGGGGTGGGACCTGTCTCACCTGCTTTGACCGATCACGACTGTTTACTATTTACTTACTAATATTTAATAGACTAGTTGGCAGATTGTGATGCAGTGATTTCAAGGGAAATGCATTGATATAATCTTTTTCCCTAGGTCTGCAGATACTATCTTTGTGGGTTCTGTCCAGCTGAATTATTTACAAACACACGGTCTGACTTGGGTAAGTAAAATACTGTCTATGTAAGAAAAATGTCTGCCACTGAACTTGTGGCCTTGGCTCTTCTCCAAGTTGCAACATACCAATGAAGAAATGAGGGCTTGGATGAAATGGTCCAAAAAATACAATGTTGCTGAAATGAAATGTTATCTGCTTTAATAGGCCCCTGTGAAAAAATCCACGATGAGAATCTTAGGAAAACGTAAGTGCTGCACACTTTCAGCTTTTGTTTGTTTTCCAAGTCCATCAAGCATGATTTAAATCAATGTACCCATGTTTGTTTCCTATGTAATACAATAGTTTGTGTTTCCCTCTTCCTGTCCAGGTATGAGAAAAGCTCCCGGTTCATGAAGGAAGGCTATGAGCGAGACTTCTTGCGTTACCTGCAGTCCCTATTGGCTGAGGTGGAGAGGAGGATTCGAAGAGGCCATGCCCGCCTGGCCCTCTCCCAGGCCCAACAGAATGCAGGAGTACGTGTCAAAGAGTCTTCAGGGTGTTCTATTGCACCCACCTCAAACACACGGCTAACTATCATGTTCATCTGTGTCCTTTTCTGCTGCAGGGACCTGGTCCATCAGGAAAGAATGAGGAGAAGGCTTTGGTTCTGACAGAGAAGATCGAGGATCTGGTCATGCAGGTAAGACTTTGATCTGTCACTGACTACAGTTGGTCAGGGGTAACAACCAAACCCTACAGTGGAGATTTGGACGGCACCCACATAACTACATACATGGCAGTCTTTAAGTTCCACTCACAGTACACATACACGGGTGTATTCTGTTGCTTGGTTTCCAGATTGAGGAGCTGGGCTCTGAGGGGAAGGTGGAGGAGGCCCAGGGCATGATGAAACTGGTGGAGCAGCTCAAGGAAGAGAGGGAGCTGCTAAGCTCCACCCCATCGGTGAGTCCTTCTCTCCAGCCCCAAACATAGGACCTGTTGGATGGGGCAGTCCTGGTACTGTTAAACAGTCCCATCTTCTAGCCAGTGCTGTGATTTATATTAAAATCCCCTGATTGACCATAACCATTGGAATCCCCAGTTGTGACGTGAGCGCTTTGTTCCCCAGACGATCGAGAGCTTTGCAGCCCAGGAGAAGCAGATGGAGGTCTGCGAGGTGTGCGGTGCCTTCCTGATCGTGGGGGACGCCCAGTCCCGCGTGGACGACCACCTGATGGGGAAGCAGCACATGGGCTACGCTAAGATCAAGTCCACAGTGGAGGAGCTCAAGGTTAGTCCATGACCACCTGACAAGGCTGGCCCTGAACAAGTCCAGCTAGTAGGACAACTCCACAGCGGCTCCTAAGACTGATAGACTTGAAACACGTCCAGGGGCTTTCCTAGATGAAAAGTTATCGGCTATCCATTACTCATACCTCTTTTTCTTTTCTTGAAACCCTGGAAAGCAAGTGTGCAACAAAATGTTGCTAAACTGGTTGAGTTTGGATGCTAGCCTGCAAAACTAGCTGGGTACTTTTCCAAGTAAAAAAAATCCAGAAGTGCGTTTCCATAAATGAGTAACTAGTTAGTGAAACTCTTTGTTTACTTTCAATAGCAACTCAACCAAGCCAAACGTTTTTCCTTTTTAGTCAATAAGGAATTAACACACATCAGACAACTTTTGACATAGTGACCTAAACTATTGCTACCAAATTAAATAATTTGTTCCATATTTACATTTAGTCATTTAGCAGACGCTCTTATACGGAGCGACTTGCGGCAAGTACAGGGGTGTCATGGAGGTTGTTTTGTGTTTATCCAGGAGAAACTTCACCGTCGCTCAGAGGAGCCAGTGGGAGAGGACAAGGACAAGGGCAAGAAGGAGAAGGAGGACAGGGAGCGGGAGAGGGAGGAAAGGGAGAAGATCCGCAAAGAGGAGGAGGAGAAGGAGCGCGAGAAGGAGCGCGAGAAGGAGCGGGAGAAAGAGCGGGAGCGCGAGAAGGAGAGAGACCGCGACCGGGAGAGGGAGAAAGAGAGGCGAGGGAGGCGGAGCCACTCCAACAGCCGCCACTCCAGCCGGGCATCCGACAGGAAGAGAAGTCGCTCCAGGGAGCGCCGGCGGTCCAGGAGCAAGGAGAGGGAGCGGGAGAGAGAGAAGGAGAGGGAGAGAGAGAAGGAGAGGGAGCGCAAATGCACAAGGTACTAATTAGTACCAACCCCCTGTCTATACACTAGTACTAACCCCCTGTCTATACACTAGTACCAACCCCATGTCTATACACTAGTACAAACCCCCTGTCTATACACTAGTACCAACCCCCTGTCTATACACTAGTACTAACCCCCTGTCTATACACTAGTACCAACCCCATGTCTATACACTAGTACAAACCCCCTGTCTATACACTAGTACCAACCCCCTGTCTATACACTAGTACAAACCCCATGTCTATACACTAGTACTAACCCCATGTCTATACACTAGTACCAATCCCCTGTCTATACACTAGTACTAACCCCCTGTCTATACACTAGTACAAACCCCCTGTCTATACACTAGTACCAATCCCCTGTCTATACACTAGTACAAACCCCCTGTCTATACACTAGTACCAACCCCCTGTCTATACACTAGTACCAACCCCCTGTCTATACACTAGTACAAACCCCCTGTCTATACACTAGTACCAACCCCCTGTCTATACACTAGTACCAACCCCCTGTCTATACACTAGTACTAACCCCCTGTCTATACACTAGTACCAACCCCCTGTCTATACACTAGTACAAACCCCCTGTCTATACACTAGTACCAACCCCCTGTCTATACACTAGTACCAACCCCCTGTCTATACACTAGTACTAACCCCCTGTCTATACACTAGTACCAACCCCCTGTCTATACACTAGTACCAACCCCCTGTCTATACACTAGTACCAACCCCCTGTCTATACACTAGTACCAACCCCCTGTCTATACACTAGTACCAACCCCCTGTCTATACACTAGTACCAACCCCCTGTCTATACACTAGTACCAACCCCCTGTCTATACACTAGTACTAACCCCCTGTCTATACACTAGTACAAACCCCCTGTCTATACACTAGTACAAACCCCCTGTCTATACACTAGTACCAACCCCCTGTCTATACACTAGTACCAACCCCCTGTCTATACACTAGTACCAACCCCCTGTCTATACACTAGTACAAACCCCGTGTCTATACACTAGTACCAACCCCCTGTCTATACACTAGTACCAACCCCATGTCTATACACTAGTACCAACCCCCTGTCTATACACTAGTACAAACCCCCTGTCTATACACTAGTACAAACCCCCTGTCTATACACTAGTACCAACCCCCTGTCTATACACTAGTACCAACCCCCTGTCTATACACTAGTACTAACCCCCTGTCTATACACTAGTACAAACCCCCTGTCTATACACTAGTACAAACCCCCTGTCTATACACTAGTACCAACCCCCTGTCTATACACTAGTACAAACCCCCTGTCTATACACTAGTACCAACCCCCTGTCTATACACTAGTACAAACCCCATGTCTATACACTAGTACCAACCCCCTGTCTATACACTAGTACCAACCCCCTGTCTATACACTAGTACAAACCCCCTGTCTATACACTAGTACAAACCCCCTGTCTATACACTAGTACAAACCCCCTGTCTATACACTAGTACAAACCCCCTGTCTATACACTAGTACCAACCCCCTGTCTATACACTAGTACAAAGATCCTGTCTATACACTAGTACAAACCCCCTGTCTATACACTAGTACCAACCCCCTGTCTATACACTAGTACAAACCCCCTGTCTATACACTAGTACTAACCCCATGTCTATACACTAGTACTAACCCCATGTCTATACACTAGTACCAACCCCCTGTCTATACACTAGTACCAACCCCCTGTCTATACGCTAGTACTGCCCCCCTGTCTATACACTAGTACAAACCCCCTGTCTATACACTAGTACCAACCCCCTGTCTATACACTAGTACCAACCCCCTGTCTATACACTAGTACTAACCCCCTGTCTATACACTAGTACCAATCCCCTGTCTATACACTAGTACAAACCCCCTGTCTATACACTAGTACAAACCCCCTGTCTATACACTAGTACCAACCCCCTGTCTATACACTAGTACCAACCCCCTGTCTATACACTAGTACTATCCCCATGTCTATACACTAGTACAAACCCCATGTCTATACACTAGTACCAACCCCCTGTCTATACACTAGTACCAACCCCCTGTCTATACACTAGTACAAACCCCCTGTCTATACACTAGTACAAACCCCCTGTCTATACACTAGTACAAACCCCCTGTCTATACACTAGTACAAACCCCCTGTCTATACACTAGTACAAACCCCCTGTCTATACACTAGTACCAACCCCCTGTCTATACACTAGTACAAAGACCCTGTCTATACACTAGTACAAACCCCCTGTCTATACACTAGTACCAACCCCCTGTCTATACACTAGTACAAACCCCCTGTCTATACACTAGTACCAACCCCCTGTCTATACACTAGTACCAACCCCCTGTCTATACGCTAGTACTGCCCCCCTGTCTATACACTAGTACAAACCCCCTGTCTATACACTAGTACAAACCCCCTGTCTATACACTAGTACCAAACCCCCTGTCTATACACTAGTACTAACCCCATGTCTATACACTAGTACCAATCCCCTGTCTATACACTAGTACAAACCCCATGTCTATACACTAGTACTAACCCCATGTCTATACACTAGTACCAACCCCCTGTCTATACACTAGTACTAACCCCATGTCTATACACTAGTACCAACCCCCTGTCTATACACTAGTACCAACCCCCTGTCTATACACTAGTACTAACCCCCTGTCTATACACTAGTACCAACCCCCTGTATATACACTAGTACAAACACCATGTCTATACACTAGTACTAATCAGTACCAACCCTATGTCTATACAGTAGTACTAGCCTCATGTGTCTCACCAGCTTCAATCAAGTCAATGTAGACCCTCATAAGTCCAGGAGGGTTCCAATGTAGAAAAGGTTTCCAAAGTAGTCATCTGGACACCATTTTTAAAATTGAAAACATTAAGATTGAGAATGACTTCTGGATGAACCAGCCTAGATGACGACCTTGGAAACCCTTTCAACAACCCCTTCAGTCCAGTAGAAAACAGCTGTGGCCTCCCCCATGCGTGTTCTAGTTCTAATCCTCGGTCCGGTGTTTCCCCAGGAGCCGGGACGGGGACAGGGACCGGGACAGGGACCGGGACAGAAGTCGGCGTGGCGGCAGCCGCGAACGCGTGGACAAGAAGCGGCGTTCTCGCAGCCGCGACAGGAAGCGATCCCGCAGCTCGGAGCGCAAGACTCACCAGCGCAGCAGCCAGCGCAGCCGCAGCAGCCAGCGCAGCCGCAGCAAGGAGAGAGACAAGGAGAGGTCGTCCAGGGACAAAGGTCAGGACAAATTCTGCTTTTATTTGTTGGTCTTTTATCTTTTTCTATGTATAATTCCATTGAAACGTTTTTAAAAGTTGTCATCTGGGCACTGTTTTCAAAATCAAGACATTTCTCCGCCCATTCAGAAGTCATTTTAAATCGAACATTGACAATTATTGAGAATGATTTCCAGATGGGTATTTGTAATGTTTTGATTTTGAAAACTGTGTCCAGATGACTTCCTCTGAACTCTACAATGGACTCCTGGATGAATGAGGGTTCTACACCGTCACCTTTATGTAAAGACATATCTGCCATGTTGTCCCCTTCTTCCCAGACCGTAAGGACACAGAGGAGAAGCGGAGTGGAGCTTCCAAGAAGGACAAGCCCTCCGACAGCCACAGCAACAACGTCACTAAGGCCCTCCTGGCTGAGGCGGAGCCAGAGGCCGTAGCCACGGAGACGGAGGCTTCCTCCCCCCCGGCTCCCCAGCTGAACGGGCTGGTGGTGGCCTGCGATGACCTCCATTCTGAAGGTGACACTCAGTCCAATTAAAACTGATCTGATAGGACCTCAGATCAGGCTCAGGTAAGTGGCGCCCACCTCCCCTGCCATCCTGGCTCTCAACCCTCCCCCCCTCCTCCCCACGTCCTTCCTTCATCCTCCCCTCCCCTAACCCTAACTCATGGTTCTATGCCTCCTTGTTTTTGATGTGTGTGCAGATGTATCTTGCTTCTTTTCTGGGCTTTAGTGCGTCATAAGTAACGTGCAGAAGACGGAAGTAGGCTTGAGGGATCAGTGTGAAGATACTAGAGTCCCACACCCAGAGGGACAGGCCAGTGTAGATCCCCCCACCCCTTGTCCCCTGTCCTGGGAGAAACAGGCTCGGAGATGTACCTCAATTTTCAAATAAGGATTTTTTGTCACCTTCTATTTATCTCATAACTAGATCAGACTTTTCCCTCCAGATTTAAGTCCATTCATTAATATAGCCCCTCTCTTTTTAACCGCACCTATCTTAGACGGTGGCATTGAACATGTTTTCTGGTGCCTAACCTTCTGCTGTTTTTCATAGCTTAGGACTGTGTCTGTATACGGGCCGTACTGTATACCAGCACAGAGCACTTTTAGACTTTTAAAGGAAATGTCTGAGGTAAATGTCCCAGTCTTAACACTCTTCTCTCCTCCCGTGCAATGGCTGTGTCCCTGCTCACTGTGACGTTTGATTGCCTTGAATTTAATGCAGTGTTTCAGAGCATGAGGGGGGGGCGGGGTGGGGGCGGGGCTTGGAGGCCTAGGGTCTTTTATTTCTTACGATGAATGAATTGCAGCTGACCTCCATACCTCACACAGCGTTGGTGGTTGTGAGTGAGTGAGCGACCACAGTGAAAAAGCCAAATTAAAAATCTCAAGGGATACTGTCTCAAACTGTACAGGTACTCAAGCCAGGTACTCCTTTCTATACCCACATCCATTTTTCTGAATGCTGTTGCCTGTGAAAAAGTTCTGCTCTTTTTTAGTAAAAAATGAAAGGAAATTAATGTATGTTTATCATTGCTTTTGTCTATTTGCTTTTCTTTGTATTTGTTATCTATATTTTTGATGAAGATTGACATCTTTGTGGTCTTGTACTGTATATACATGAGCTGCTGATGAGACACTGATAACCTGGAGGCTGGAGGGTTAACCTGATGGTCATCCCATAGTATTGGGACTGTAATGTCATGTCTGTGGTTATCTGGACATCACTTCTAGCAAAGAACACCATATTCTTTGATACGGAAATCCTTTGATCATTACTACAATACGTGTGTGTGAATGATCTAAGTACACATGGGATTTCCAGCAGGTTAACAGCCATTCAGGGGTCTCTTCAGGTCAGTGATCTTAAACAGGTTATGCCTTTCCATAGAGCAGGTTCTTTAATGTCTTCCATAAGCTGTAGGATACTCTGGATGCCCCCAAACTATCTGTAGGTTAGAATATCTTATGAATTAATCAGACAATTAGTCGGGTAACAATGAAAACCTTTTTAAATTATTTGTTTGTTTCTGATAAGAAAAATAGAATTAGGCAAAGCAGCATGTTAATTCAGCCTTGAGTCCAGTTGTGAGGGGTTAGAGGGTGTGTGTGTGTTTGTGTGTGTGTGTGTGTGGGTGATGTTGCTGGAGTGAAGTCAGCTTATCTGCTGCCACACACCGTTCTACCGTGTTCTTGGCTAATGTGTCGCCCTCTGTGACCGTTTCTGATCCCCAGGGGAAGCTGGGACACCTGGAGGAGGAGGAGGAAGACCTGAAGAAGACCTCTGTCCCCAGCCGCCCTCCCCTCCCCCCCGAAGCTTCCACATCACTGCTTAAAAAACAAGGTGAACCACACAGGCGTAGTGGCTAATTTCCCCCCCAAAAACTAAACTACGGAAAACCGAAACTTGTTTAAAATACGATAGTTTCTTTTTGTGTGTTTGGTCCTTCTTTTGGAACATGACCGCGTAGGATCCAGACCGGTTTGTTCAACTATGTCATCTATTACCTTCAATACCATGAGAATAGCTGCACCAAACATGACTTTTTTTCTGTTGTTGTTTTGTCATTGCAAATCCACAGTTTTCTCGTTTTCTCAGCATTTTGGGTCGAAATTAATAAAAAACGATACTTGCTTGACTTGTTTGGTTTGCAAATGTCAGGTCCAAACTCGCTTGTTGACGCTCTGTTTTTTTTTTCTTGTTTTTTTTTTCCTGATCTGGAAAAGTCCGTTTGAAAATTGCGTGTAAAATGTCCCCCATCCCAGAGTCTGGGCTGCTGTTGACTGCTCTTCTTTTACAGAAAAATGATACTGAAACCGTTTGGATGATCGTTCTGAGAAATCAATTGAGCTTTATTTTTATTTCCTGTTTTGCGGGGGTCAGAATTTTTAAATCCCAATGTTTGTCTTGATGAATAAAAAGTTCAAACTGAATGATTTGTTTTAACATGTGCACAGCTGTATTTGTTGGTCTGTAGTTGATGTATTTTCTTAAAACCACCTACATGTGAATCTTAGCTTAAACCATCATCCCTTAACTAAACTGAATCAAGGTTCTATCATCTAGTAACACGTTTCTTAATCTTTTTGTGAGCTGGACAGGGAAACCCTCAATATTCTCCATCACATAAAAAATTCAACCCTTTTGCTATTTTTCAATAGCAATTTATTGAGCAGCATAGCAATCTAATACAAAGATAACACAGTTAAAACGTACCTTAACCAAATTAAATAAAATAAAAAAAGTCACTTGACTCAAAGCATCTTTAGCAGATGAGCTTTCTTGTTCTATGAAAACCAATTTACATTTATCAGACGTTTTTTATCCAAAGCAACTTACAGTAAGTACAGGGACATTTTCGTTGAGGGAAGCAGGGTGAAGTGCCTTGCCCAAGGACACAACATCATATAGCCACAGCCGGGCTTCGATCCCACAACCTTCCGATCATGAGGCCAACGCCTTAACCATTGAGCCACCTGATTTGCATCAATAATGAAGTCAGATGAGATTAAGGAAGATGAGCTTTGTGTTTCATAGCAACTTCAATCACGTCAGAGAGATCACACAGAAACTGCTGGCATTTTAGATTCACTGACATTTCTATCTAACAGCTGATGTAACATCTATATGTTACAGTAACATCTATATCTTCAGAAATGTCTAACAGTAATCTGCTGGAATCAACACGACACACCTGTTTAATTCTACACAGTTCGTTTATTCCGTATTCATGATGATGATCTTACTCTAGATCTGGGGAATGTAGAGCTCATCATTAACAGGCTGACACACAAATCTAGGAATGATTCAGCTCATCAAACAGGGTTTGACTCATCCTGGAAGATAGCTCAGTGTTTAGAGAATTGAACTGCAGAAAATATTATCAGCAAGGCTTCAATGTCACAACCCTAAACACAAACTGCTTAGCGATTACAAGGGAGGTTTACAAAATGCCACTGTGTTAATTATTTTTTATTATGAATGAATTAAAGATTGGGAATTTCATTGTGTCAGACAGCTGCAGACATCATGCAGCCTTCAATGGATGTCTTCTTCTATTCCGCTTGTCCTGGGACACTGGAGGATTCTGGGACGCTGGAGGACTCTGCGGGACCTGGACATGGAACATCAGCACCACAGACCACAGGACATCACACACAACTTCAGACTGTCTAATTACTTTCAAAGTGTGTGTGTGTGTGTATGCAGGGGAACTTCAGGTCAGGTCCTCACTGCTGGCTCCCTCTATTGGTGACTGATGCGGCAACTGCAGCAGGAAAGAAACCTCTAAAACCTTCAGGACTGTGGCTCTCGAGGACCAGGGTTGGCCAACCCTGGCCTAAATGAACCAATATGAATTCCTAATCTCACTTTCACTGCTGTTGAGGGGAGTAACTGAGGTGCCTTCCTCCACGGCTAGATTGGTTCCACTTCCAGCCGTGTTCTGTGTGACCATGGTAACAACCTTGTTCTTCTTTCTCATCAGGGATGAAAGAGACAAAAGACAAACTCCTTTGAATGAGTAAATGTTTTGACAGGACATAGCTACATTACATTTACATTGAGCCATTCTTATCCAGAGCAACTTACAGTAAGTACAGGGACATTCCCCCCTGAGGTAAGTGGGGTGAAGTGCCTTGCCCAAGGACACAATGTCATGTTGGCACAGCCGGGTTCGAACCAGGGACCGGCAAAGTCCTATTGGGGATATTCAATAAGTCCCTCGTTAGAGCTACTTTCTTTTTTTCTTTTCAAGCTTGCTGCATACAAGAAGTGTGCAATACAATACAATTTACAAACTTCTCTAGCTTAACCCAATGTATGTTGTTTAGATAACTATGGTGGTAATTCAGGTGCTGCAAAAAGTAGATTTTCTCACCATTTCAATGCAAAAAAAGCTTTATGTGATACGTTGGATTGGTGTTATGAGCATGTTGAGTCAAACTGATTTCTCACCTGGTTTTCTCCACTGAAAGGGACTTGATCACATTTGAAGGGGCTTGATCACATTTGAAGGGGCTTGATCACATTTGAAGAGGCTTGATCACGTTTGAAGGGGCTTGATCACATTTGAAGAGGCTTGATCACATTTGAAGGGACTTGATCACATTTGAAGGGACTTGATCACATTTGAAGGGGCTTGATCACATTTGAAGGGGCTTGATCACATTTGAAGGGGCTTGATCACATTTGAAAGGGCTTGATCACATTTGAAGGGACTTGATCACATTTGAAGGGACTTGATCACATTTGAAGGGGCTTGATCACATTTGAAGGGGCTTGATCACGTTTGAAGGGGCTTGATCACATTTGAAGGGGCTTGATCACATTTGAAGGGGCTTGATCACATTTGAAGGGGCTTGATCACGTTTGAAGGGGCTTGATCACATTTGAAGGGGCTTGATCACATTTGAAGGGGCTTGATCACATTTGAAGAGGCTTGATCACGTTTGAAGGGGCTTGATCACGTTTGAAGAGGCTTGATCACATTTGAAGGGGCTTGATCACATTTGAAGGGGCTTGATCACATTTGAAGAGGCTTGATCACATTTGAAGGGACTCTATCACATTTGAAGAGGCTTGATCACATTTGAAGGGGCTTGATCACATTTGAAGGGACTTGATCACATTTGAAGGGACTTGATCACATTTGAAGGGACTTGATCACATTTGAAGGGACTTGATCACATTTGAAGGGACTTGATCACATTTGAAGGGGCTTGATCACGTTTGAAGGGGCTTGATCACGTTTGAAGGGGCTTGATCACGTTTAAAAGGACTTGATCACGTTTTCTTGCACACTTGGGCCACTGTACAGGTTATCATGTTTCATCCACCAGCAAGTGCATGTATAGATTTTCTAAACAGTAAACAAAAACACTTGAGCAGCATTAAATAAACCATGTATCGTTTTCTTTTTTGTGCGGCAGTTCACATTATGAACAGTAGAGGTCAGTGTGCAGCTATAATTGATGTGGGTCTGCCATGGCAGCTAAGGTGAGAGTGAGGGGCATCATTAGAACAGTGAAGAGTCAACACACACACACGCATACACACACACACGCACACACACACCACACTCATTGTGGAAACGCTGAGAGGTGAAGATAAGGACCCACTGTTGTAATGGAATGAATCTGTAACTTTAGTGCTGGGGGAAGTGGGAGAGGTGACAAGAGAACCCAAAATAATTGCTGGGGAGCAACACAGTTCTCTACCTCTGTCACATTACTTCTCTCTTTCCCTCTCTCTCTCTCTGTTTCTTTTCTCTGCCTTTTGCATTTTATCATTCTCTCACCCTTCCTCTTACTATTCATCTCTTTCTCTCTTGCCTTTCATCTTTCTCTTCCTCTCCCCCTCTTCCTTTTTATCTCTCTTTCTCCTTCCCGCCCTCTCCCCTTTTCTGTAAACAGATGGCTCCTCTGCAGGATCCAGGCCCCACACAGACTCTGAATACGAGCCCTAGAAGCTCTCTGTCTCTGCAGCTCTCCCCCTCACCGTCACATTCTCTCTCTCCGTTCTTTACCCTCCCACCCGCTCCTGTTCTGCTGTGCTAGCAGTCCTGTCCCCAGCTGTCCTCCAGAGTCAGGTGTGTGAGCAGCCAGCCTGTCTGGAGTTAGTGAGCCAGTCAAACCCATTCAGGAGCCTCAGAGTGGACATCCAACCAAGGACAGTCACGTTCCCATGCCAACCACCTCCAGCCCTCCGGGAGAGCGAGAGGAGAGGTCAGAAATCGAGGGAGGGAGAAAGACACGTGCAAGAACGAGGGACATAATACAGAGAAAGATGGCGATGGAGTGATGACAAGCAAAATATCTACGTCCACTAATGTCCAACTGGGAGAGTTTAAATGAGCGAGGAAGAAGAGGAGAAATGATGAGATATCCAGGAAGAGAGATGTTCTGCCCTCATTATGCCATCGAACAGTCAAACTGTTACCCCAAACACAGTCCATGAGAATTATACACTTGGATAGATAGATGATAGAGGATGGATAGATGGATAGAGGAAAAAAACAGAGGACAAGACAGAAAGATAGAGAGGGGAGGGTGATAAAAGGGGAGGGTGGTAGACGTTTAAGTGGTACCTCCAACCTACTCTTGGGCAGGCAGGCTATATAATGTTTGTGGATAAATATCTTGATGTGTTATTCAGGTGAATTCTATTTCACCTCTTTGGGGCGAGTCCGCTGACACACACACACACACACACACACACACACACACACACCACTGAAGAGCTGCAGAATCACCCTTAGCTGGTGGGAAGCAGTCTCCATGGCAACCCCTCAAACTGACCTCACATAATCTGTACCATAACAACCGGCTGACACCACCCTCGAAAATACGCAGGCGATGTAAAAATAGTTCCTGCTGTGCCAGACTTGTACTTTTGTGTCTCTCCTTCTCTCACAGCGGGCGACAGAGAGGTGGCCTCAAAGAGATGTGGGTGATGCCACAGATTCACGCTACTAATGTCACACGAGGGGAACTTGACGGCCGGACCCCTTTACTAACGTGACAAGCAAGCGCCATCAAGTACACGGCAAAGGGCAAACCTTTTTTAAATGACTGAAAATGCTTGAGGTTCTAAATGATGGATCCGGAACATTTCAAGAGGCTTTCATTAGTCGAGCAGGTGGGGAATCCTTATTTGCTGAAAGTAACATGCTTAGACAACAACAAAATAAATCTAAAATGAATGATAGATTTAGCCATCACTTTATTTTTGATCAGTGACAGATGGACCCAATTATCTCTCTCTTACAGAACACCAATTGCATCTTTGCATGTAAGGTTCTTGGGCATTAATCCAAAATTTTATAATTGAATACTGTGTATAGACCTTTATTGTATATACACATGCAGTATTTTTAGTAATAATATTATAATAAATCAAGTGGCACATGATTTATATTTGAGACACTTAACCATGCAGTATTGTGCCAATTTAACATATTGCTGGAGCCGACAATCAGTTTCTGCTATGCTAACTGCACATGCTAGCTCATGTGTTTACTGTTATTCCCTGGCTTGCCTTTCAGGAAACATTCTCCTATCCACTAGCATACAATCTGGCTGCTTCCTCTCCTCTTCAGAAACATGCAGACGATGCAGTCTTCAACCACCCATTTTGCCTGCACACATCCTAACTCATACACACACACACGCACACACACGCACGCACACACACACACACACTCACACACAGATCCAAATCATGAATTATTAATCTGATTAATTATGCTCATCATCATTAGTATGGTCACTGGAAAATACCTATTTTAGTTCAAACATAAAACACAAACAGCCTTTTCGTCTGCTGTGTGATGTGGATGAGAGAGAGTGTGTTGTTGGGCGTTTATCCAGCCCAGGGGAGGTGTGTGTGTGTGTGTGTGCTTCCGGGGGAATACAACAGCACAACAAGATAACAAAATAAAGCCCGGCTTCAGACATCAAAGTGTCAGGCCAGTGAATAGGACAAGTCGACGCAATTCTGATTGGATTTCAAAGACGACCATACAGCAGAGACACGAGGACGGCAGCTTATTGTGTCGCGCCCGAGCTGTAGAACAAGGTACACACACACGCCCAGACACACATACACCAGATGTACTCCATTCTAACAATATACCACACAACTACACGCTTCTTTACAGTGAACACATGCTGTGTGAAATGAAGAGACGTCTTTCACCAGGCCGGTACAGGGCCAGCTCCTGTGCGCTTCCTCCTACATTTTCATTGAGTCATTCAGCAGACGCTCTTATCCAGAGCTACTTACAGTAAGTACAGGGATATTCCCCCCTGAGGCAAGTAGGGTGAAGTGCCGTGCCCAAAGACACATCAACATGTTGGCACAGCCGGGGTTCGAACCGGTTACCTTCTGATTACACACGTCCGACTTCCCAACCGACTGCGCTTCATGACTCCTCCTCCCTCATCCTGTTCCTTTACACCCCCACCCAGCAGTCCCCCCCACCCAGCAGTCCCCCCCCCCACACCCACCCAGCATTCCCCCCCCCCCCCACCCAGCAGTCCCCCCCCCCCCCCCCCCCCCCCCCCCCCCCCCAGCAGTCCCCAGGCATGAGACGGCACGGGAAATCTCCCAGAAACTCTTAATCTCCAGTGGACCTCCCTTTCCCTGACTGAGGCGCGGCCGTGCAATGAATCTGATGTACGGCTATCGAACCGTGTTGTGTGGTCGTATGTGCGGAAAAACAGGTTTTCCTTCTCCTCTGGCCGTTACATACATAAGTACGGACAAACAACAACACAAAGTGAAAAGAACAAGGTCATCAGCATAAATGCGCAAAGATCATTTTGTTTTCAGATTGTTTCAAAAGGGTATAAACACCACAGACACACACACCAGGGGGCCATTAATAGAGTCTACCCATCAACAAAGCGATGAGTGGGAGGTAGAGGCGGTGTGATGGCGTGGGGGAGGGTGCTAGCCATGCATCGATCCCAGCTTCAATAGCCTTATTGATCTTCCATCTTCAACAGAGATCAGTCATGTACCTGTCTCCTGATGCTCTGTGGCCAACACAACGCCTTTCATGCTCTTCCAGTGCAGGGTTTATAATCCAACACAAGTCGTTTCAAAAGGCTAAGCTAAAACGCTAACTTAGCACAACAATGTCAAAGATGTAGGGGTCACCTACACAACTAATGACTTCTTCTTTGCTTTCTTTTTTTGTTCCCCAAGCTCTTAATTGAAGAGAGAGGACTTCTTTCTCAGGAAAAATGTCGAACTGAAGCAAAAAGCCTCTCTCACAGTGTGGTGGTGCCCTATAACCTCGGGTGCTGTTGCTCTGTCGCCAGCAGAGCTAAAGGTCACAGGCTTTCTACTCATTTGTAGTGGTTTTACAGCAGGAGTGTGTGTTTTGGTTGTTTCTTTTGTGTTTCTGTATTTGTACATTTAGTAAGACCTAAAAACCTTGATTCGCCTTTTTGCAAATGAGCTTTTTCTTCCCAACATGGTTTGGTGTCTTCTTATTTGCACCTCCACAAGTGGATTTATCGAGTGAAAAATAAAGAGGCTTGGTTAGAGGGCACTGCAGTGTGTGTATGTGTGTGTGTGTGTGTCGGTGTGTGTGTGTGTGTGTGTGTGTGTGTGAATACTCAGCCGGATCCACTCTGTCATTTGTTGGTTGGCTGTGCGGTAATGAAGCATCGGCAGATGTAATCATGCAAATCAACAGCGTATCTGGAAGGAAGTTTCAGGCAAGACTGGACAGAGCTGCTCTGCCTTCAGACTCACATTCCCTCACAGACAGTGATGCGTGGGACCAACACTGTCCATCACTATTACTGGGGTGGGAGCTGGTAATTAGGAATCCAATACTGATGTTATTGTGAGCTGTACCTGTGTTTTCTGTAAATGAGCATGTGTAAATAAGCAAGCTATAGAGGAATTTATTGAGCTAAGATAGTTTGCCTAATGGTTAGTCGATGCTTTAGCAATAATGTTATTGTGGCATCCATGCCAAAGCAAATTATTGAGAGGGATTGTGTTGTGCTTCTGAGTAGACATTTTACATTTAGCAGACGCTCTTATCCAGAGTGACAGGCAGGTAGGGTGAAGTGCCTTGCCTAAGGCCACAACGTCATGTTGGCACAGCCGGGGTTCAAACCAGTGACCTTCTGATTGCTAGCCCGACTTGCTCAGCCTCCTGACTCTCGCAGTGGCCTTGAAAACACATCATATGGAACTATGTTCCTTCTTGGCTTTCACATGTAGGCCAATCACATAAGTGAGGGTGTTGCAGTGCTTGTGATCATAGGGAGACAGTACCCACAGTAACAGGGCATTTCAGAAATGTTTGTTCAATACGGGGGCACTAGGCAGTCAGCCCCTGAGTCTGGATACACCCTGGGGAATGTATACTGCACCTATGACATTGGGCTGACCAGAAGGTGAGGATGAGGTCAGACAGAAGCTTGTCAACATATGGACTACTTTAAACAACGAAAATACATTTTTACGATTGAATAAAAAAGGTTTTTTGAGTCTTTGTGTTTCAAGATGACCTGGACAATATTCAGGTACTGCTTTGGAGCAAGGTATACCCTTCTTATTTCCTGGCATAGGTGCCTTTGTGAAACATTTCTGAGTCACCAACCCAGTTCAATAATGTTCCACACGCAAACACGCACACAGATCAAGTTAGTGAGTTGGCTTCCCTCGTGTGTGATTCCAGTGATAGTCAAAGCATACCTACAGATTCTACTACTCTCCTTTTTCCTGCTTTATACTAAGGATGCTAGGCTACAATGATGTCTTCACTGTATCCTGCAAGTGTTGCTAAAGTGTTGAGTTGACGTATATGAATAAAATCGATCTAAAATGGATGCTGGGCCTGATGAACCTCTTCCACAGATGCTGCTCATGGAAGCATTACTTCTGTCTCTGACAGTCTTTGTGGTGGTGGGATGATATATATAATCTGAACACCTTCATCTACAGGTCTGCAGAATGGATACACCGTAGATGTTATAACTCTGAACACCTTCATCTACAGGTCTGCAGAATGGATACACCGTAGATGTTATAACTGACACTGATACTCAGTTTAGGCCTTAGTTTATGTAAATTAACCAATTAGCCTCCAATTAAGGCTTTTGAAGACAAGGAATGTGACATTGTTTCTTCAATTGCTTATTTAGGTCAATACATTTTTTCGAGATGAAGTTAACTAAATCAAGCTGGGTCAAAAGTCTGCCCTTTTCGGGATGCACAGAGGGTACAGAGAGCACCATGTGGGCACAACACATACCCACACACATATGAGTACTGACATCTGCAGTGAGGTGGACTGAGACGGAAAACAGCGACCAACATCTGACTTTCAGCCTCTGAACTTGGCTGGGGTTTGTGGTCGTCATATCAACCATCTCGCTACAGAACAATTCATTCGTGGGAAACACAAGTTCTGTATTCACACAGAAAGTCTTCCACAGCTCGTAAAAATGATAAAATCGGCCACGCACATGTTTATTACATTCTATTTGTGTTTCATCGTTGTCTTGTGCATTCTAACTTCGAACAGCGATAAACGGGATCTGGACTTCTCAGCCAAATTAGCCATGAGCAAGGACACTGTGCTTGGAAATAGAGTCTCTTTAGCTTTGATCTGACTGTTTGTGGTGCAAGACGATCTCTCAATCACAGAAAGTTAACCTTATCATTCATGTGTCTTTTTATACCTACCTGTTGCTTTAGCTTGTCATGCGAATGTCATTTCCCAGAACACCCTGTGTTATGCTGTGCATATGACAAATACATTCATCAGACTTCGATGTGTTGCAGTCTTTTTATCCTTTTCAAGGCGGAGTGTTCTGATAAAAACCTCCAAACTTCACACATTGCTTCTCTTTAAACCCAACTCTCAGTGGTGAATGTCGGGACGAGCCTTAGATAGGGAAATGTGTCATGGTGTGTTTGTGTCTGATTCTGATTGGTTGGTAAGGGCCATTTGAGTATAACTTGACACAGCAGGCAACAGAAAACGTCCCTCCTTATGCCTGCGCTTCGTTCGGGCAAATCATCCCTTCTCAGCGTGAGAAATACAAGTTGTTGGGTGAGAGCGTGAGAAATGTTGGAAATGGGTTTAGTCTAGAGACTTGAGAGGTCTTAAAAGCTGTGCTTATCTCTGAAGATGCTTAAACAGCTCAGCAAACAGCTGTGAACACAGAGGGGACATGTTCTGTTGGTTTTGGTTGACTGACTCAAATTGGCACGTAAACAGCTGAAAATCTCCAAACCAAAGAAGCGCTACGCTAGGCTACGCTAGGCTACGCTAGGCTAGGCTGGCAGCCGGCAGCAGAACACTAGACGCGGCCCCTCGAGACCAGGAAACAGGGTCACAGCAGACTCCAAGTCCTGTAAATTGAACAAACTGGGGAAATTAGCTTGTGAAGTTTTGTCAGAGGTAGCGAATAAACTGCCTGTCTGAGTAAACAACAATATCTAAAGTGCTGGCAGGGAAAGACCAATAGTTTTAAAAAGGAATGAGAGAACGTCAGTTTATGAGCCCTCACAGGAAATGATGGTGAATAAGTGAGCCCTCGACAGGAAGTGTTTTCCACATCCTTATCTCACAGTTGTGCTCTTTATTCCATATTAACTAATGCGCCCCGTGCCGCCGACTGCTGAGGGAGAACCGAAATATCAGTATGAAAATCATAATAATTATAATGCCAGAATGATTACAGTATTGAAATATAAGGCCCTCAGGGTGGTGAGGCACCATAAAGGAATCATGTTCAGGGAACCAAAATTGCCAAAACAGCCACACTGACCCCGTCAATCGACAGAACAAAGACCCCAGCAAGTCTTCTCAAACTCCCACAAAGATGACTTTCTTAGACGTGCTTTCTTAGTGCTGAGGGAAGACAGACCTGCTCAGGACTAGGGGACAGTACGGTTCACTGAACCTCCCTCTCTTCCTCTCCCCACCTTCCTCACCTCACGGTCTCTGGAGATGCATCAGTGTCTGAGGCAAGGAGCCATTGAGCCAGAAATCTATGCGAAGGGAGAAAGCTATATTTGGTGTGGGCTTTTAACTGTAGTTTGTTGCCCTGTACAAATGCATTTGGATCCCTTTGTAGAATACAGAAGATGTTAGACCGTGAAAATCAATAGCTATGTAGTCATCTAAAGCATCGCTTAACATGTCCACTTCCTACATCGTTTGCATACCTTTGTTACCTACCCCTCGCCTACTCGATGGAAATATTTCATGGGGATATGGCAAGTTACAAGTTTTTTTATATTTTTTTATATGGATGTTCGTTTGATCAGTAAAAAACTCTAAAGTGCTGTGTACATACAGAACACTTGAGCTGCAGTTTGGTGGACAGTCGGGAAAACTCCCATTTATTATTAAAGACTGCACAAATCATTTCCTCCCTTCAAAACATTCCTTTCTTCCCTCCCCTCTTCCAGCCTTTGGTTCTTTTTCACGTTCTCCCTCCATTTTTTGCCTACCCAGGCTGCACCTCACCTCTGTGTTTCTCTCAAACAGAAAAACATCAAAGCGCACGCACATCAGAGGAATTAGAGCCCTTCATGCAAATGCTGTTCACACTATCACACTACTCAGACTGAGGGAGTGTGCATAATATACACACACACACACACACACACACACACACAGGTGCAGCTTGCACCTCTTGCCCCTTCGTGCCCCGCCGCTAAGCTTGCTGGATGCCGGAGGTGAGCTCAACACAAATCCTCAGTATCCCAGCTCAGCCACTCCTACATAATTCAGTGGTGGTGGAGGATGTCCCTGGACCTGAAGCCACCTCCTGCAGCCTGGGCTGGGAGGCCCCACACCCCTGGGAGGACGGAGGGAGGACTGAGGAGAGGAAGGACACGAGTGTGTGTGTGTGTGAGTGTGTTTGTGGAGGTGTTTGGATAGTTAGCTTTGAGAAGGAAATTGTAGAAAAGATTCCAGAGTTAGTCATCTGGACACTTTTTCCTAAATTAGAACATCGGAAGTCATTCTCAATCAGAGAAAAGGGTCTGAGAACTCAGGTATTTACACTCCTCTGTGCTGCGTAAGCCCCGCCTTCTGGGAGGAGTCTAACTTAGTGACTTTTTGTTCATCTTTTGTATCAACCCTAGTTTCTTCTTGATTTGAATTCAGAAAACAGTCCAGATGACTTCCTCTGAAACTCTTGCCACAATGGAACACTCCAGGACGAATGAACTACACCAACTTTAAGAAGGAAAGTTTGTATGGATGGATCCTGAATGATCTAAGGCACCACAGCACAATAGCATCCTGGAAACAGAGACCTTTGACATGTACCATAGATGTGTTTTGACTTTGTTGATGCCACACATACCATGTGAACACCCGTGTGCAGTTCTGTCATGCTTCCTCCCTGTGCAGCCCCAGGAAGGAGGGGGAGTGAGTGTGTGGTAGACTGATGTGGGGAAACATTCTGTGCTGAAGGTGCTGGCATGGCCCCCACTTCCTGGGGCCTGTGGATCAGCATCATATGTTCCTCTGCTATAAACAGACTCACCCCCCTCCCCCCCCCCCCATCACCCCTCCTAATGGGTAAGCATAGGGCAGCTTCCGCTTTTCCTGTGTCCCTCTCTCCCTTCATCCTTTTCCGTTGCTTCTTCCTGTCTCTCTCTCTTTCTCAGCTTCCCCCCTCTCTCTTTCCCTCTCTCCTCTCTGCTTCTCCTCTCCCTGCCTACCTCTATCTCCCTGCCTACCTCTATCTCCCTGCCTACCTCTATCTCCCTGCCTACCTCTATCTCCCTGCCTACCTCTATCTCCCTGCCTACCTCTATCTCCCTGCCTACCTCTATCTCCCTGCCTACCTCTATCTCCCTGCCTACCTCTATCTCCCTGCCTACCTCTATCTCCCTGCCTACCTCTATCTCCCTGCCTACCTCTATCTCCCTGCCTACCTCTATCTCCCTGCCTACCTCTATCTCCCTGCCTACCTCTATCTCCCTGCATACCTCTATCTCCCTGCCTACCTCTATCTCCCTGCCTACCTCTATCTCCCTGCCTACCTCTATCTCCCTGCCTACCTCTATCTCCCTGCCTACCTCTATCTCCCTGCCTACCTCTATCTCCCTGCCTACCTCTATCTCCCTGCCTACCTCTATCTCCCTGTCTACCTCTATCTCCCTGCCTACCTCTATCTCCCTGCCTACCTCTATCTCCCTGCCTACCTCTATCTCCCTGCCTACCCTTATCTCCCTGCCTACCCCTATCTCCCTGCCTACCTCTATCTCCCTGCCTACCCTTATCTCCCTGCCTACCCTTATCTCCCTGCCTACCTCTATCTCCCTGCCTACCCTTATCTCCCTGCCTACCCTTATCTCCCTGCCTACCCTTATCTCCCTGCCTACCCTTATCTCCCTGCCTACCCTTATCTCCCTGCCTACCCTTATCTCCCTGCCTACCTCTATCTCCCTGCCTACCCTTATCTCCCTGCCTACCCTTATCTCCCTGCCTTCCCTTATCTCCCTGCCTACCCTTATCTCCCTGCCTTCCCTTATCTCCCTGCCTACCCTTATCTCCCTGCCTACCCTTATCTCCCTGCCTACCCTTATCTCCCTGCCTTCCCTTATCTCCCTGCCTACCCTTATCTCCCTGCCTACCCTTATCTCCCTGCCTACCCTTATCTCCCTGTCTCCTTCTCTCATCCCCGTCGCTCCCACCACTCATCACACTCTGCACTGCTGAGGGGGGCATCCAAAATAGCCTCATGACAAACCACCTTAGTCATAATCACTACGGTGCTGATAATATTTCAGTGTAGAGATACAGTATGAGGCCCTTTTTCCCGGGGTGTGTGTGTGGGGGGGGGGCATCATAAAGGAATAATGCTCTCAATCTCTCTTTGTCTTCTTTTTGTCTCTGCCTGGTCTTAACATGACTGTGCTCTTTTCCTCTGTCTCTCTCTAGGTAATGTTTTTAATATCTGCTCCTCCCTGGATGACCTCCATCACTGTCAGCATAGTAGACACCACTGAAGTTTGAAGAAGTTTTATTTTGGTTTATTTCATCTCATCTCTTCTCTTTTCAGCTTCTAATAGCAGTTCTATATGTGACAGTCTGACCCGTGGCTCAAACAAGCCAGGAGAGGCTGTGAGACCGTTCGGACGTTCAAACACAAAGACACACAACAGACGCACAAGCAGACGCACAAGCAGACTCCAGAAAACCCTCAAACACGCAGCAGGACAACGAGTCGCCACTCTAGGAGACACATGCTGGAGCCCCCCCACTGGAGAGCCCATTATAGCTGCGCTCCTCTGTCTTCTGCACCCCCAGCAGTGAGCACATGACTGGGGATGATGTCTGGGGACACGATGGATAGTGCTATTGCAAGTGCATGCTGGGATGTGGTACCTTGGTGTTAGGGTGGCATGAAATCAGTCATCAGAGTAACTGCAGCACTTTCTGTTTACACCTCTCTCTCTCTCTTCTCTGTTCTTTGTCTGGAACAACAATGCCAGAGATGTAATTTCTGTATTGGATTTAATCTAGCGGCAGCAAATTAAAACTAATTCGGTTTCTGCTTTCCACCCCTCCGATCACAAGCCGCAGTCACAGCTTTTCCACAGAGCTAAATTCAAGCCAAGCGAACCAGTTTCGCACGATCTCCTGTTCAGTGTTAGTACTTCACAGTCTAATCACAGCTCATTTGGAGGGGGCTCTGTCTGGACAGAGAGAGAGAAACTGAGGAAGATGTGAGAAGAAACTATAGACAAACCAAAGAGTTCTGTTGTTACACATACATCTTTTGTGTGTGTGTACACATATACAGTATATATAATACTAGCTACAGTTCCAACAATTATACATGAATAATACTCATAAGAAAGCCACTGTACAAAATATCATCATCTTCATATCATATAATTCTATTTGACTAAGAAGGAATGTGTCTTAAACACAAGTTTAAAAAACACTTCCTAACTCCTATCTCCGTGTCGTTCATTGAAAGGATGTCGCCGTGCCGCCTTTGTTCTTGTTACTTGTTTGTTTCTTGTAAACACTAAAAATAAATCATAGAGGCTCCTAAATTGCATGGCTGAGAGTCTGCTGTGGCGTGGTAATTCAATCTAAGTGGTGTGCTAGGGCACACTTAATAACAGCGGATATTGGCACTTCACTAGACTGGATGAGAGAGAGAACTGTGAGGAAAAAGAGAGAGAGAGGAGGAGAGAGGCAGGGATAAAGAGAGAGAGAGGAGGAGAGAGGCAGGGAGAAAGAGAGAGAGAGGAGGAGAGAGGCAGGGAGAAAGAAAGAGAGAGAGGAGGAGAGAGGCAGGGAGAAAGAGAGAGAGAGAGAGGAGGAGAGAGGCAGGGAGAAAGAGAGAGAGAGGAGGAGAGAGGCAGGGAGAAAGAGAGAGAGAGAGGAGGAGAGAGGCAGGGAGAAAGAGAGAGAGAGAGAGGAGGAGAGAGGCAGGGAGAAAGAGAGAGAGAGAGGAGGAGAGAGGCAGGGATAAAGAGAGAGAGAGGAGGAGAGAGGCAGGGAGAAAGAGAGAGGAGGAGAGAGGCAGGGAGAAAGAGAGAGAGAGGAGGGGAGGGAGAGAGCGAGGGGGGGGAAGAAAGAGAGAGGGAGAGAGCGAGGGGGAGAGAGAAAGGGGATAGAGAGGTGGGGAGAGAGAGGGGAAGCGAGAGGTGGGGAGAGAGAGAGAGAGGGGGAGAGAGAAAGGGAGAGAGAGAGAAAAAGACAGAGAGAGAGAGGAGAAACTAGACAAATTGGAGGCCAGACAGCAGCACCTAGAACAACATCAGAATTGCACTAAAATAATTACCATGTTAATGAGAGACAAGCCTCAAGCATTTACACTAATGAACATGCAGCCAGCCAGCATGCCAGCTTCTAGCACGACTAATCAATCTAATTATTCGTATGGATGCTGTTGTTGCAGTTGGAAGGGTGGTACAGGTAAGGTAGGAAAAACCCTCCGAACTGATGACTTTCCAAGTGTCGTACAGCTGGACCAGGACCAGGTGTTATAGAGAGATGGGTTGGAATTCAAACCGTGGAAAAGGTTTCTGAGGTCGTCTTCTGGACACTGTATTCAAAATCAAGACGTGACAAGAGAGTGTTGGTGAACGAGTGCGACAGAGGGAGAGCGATTGGATTCCCTTCTGTTTAAATGACTCTCGGTGTTGAAATGGACATTTCCTGCTCATAGTTCGTTCTCTTCCGCTGGTTCTGGCTTTCTCTCATCCTTTTGTGCTGTTGCTGCTTCTGTGATATACCTTTATCATTCTCTGCTGGACCCGTAGATAAAACCAATGAACCTGAGTAACTCCCCTGGCGCTGTGCTCAGGCTTGATGGCTGACAGCACCTGCTTGTCATAGGCAGCCTTCCTGGGTGCGTCTGTCAGAACCAGAGACCTCAGGTGCTTTGCGTCAAGGTTTCTCAAAGAGCCGAGACTGAAATCCGGCTAAAAGAGAAAGCGTGAAAGAGGTGTGTTGAGGGAGCAAAAAAGTGAAAATCGAATCGTACATTTATTCATTTAGCAGACGCTTTTATCCAAACCGACTTCCAAGAGAGAGCTTTACAAAAGAGCACAGATCACAGATCTTTTGAGAAAGTCTGAGAGAAAACGATTTGAGTGGAAGTCAACTGCAATCATCCAAAGAAGTGCAAAGCATTTTTGATCAAGACAAATTAAATGTTATTGTCGTATGTCTTTCTAGGTCTTCACGGGTAATCCCACTGAAAATGGCCCTTCTTCCAGGATGGCTAGTTTACTGTCAAACCCCAGAAACAGGTTCCGCTTGGTTACGTCCCTCGGAACCAGAACACTATCAAGGTCTCCTCAACCAATTAGCACTGGACAAGAAAAGTCCAGCTTCCATAGGACATCAAGCATGCTAAAGCTTCCTGTCACTCTGCCACATGCTCTGAATCCATCTGGACATCCAAATGCCTCTTTGACACTTCAGAGACTAATCCTCTAATGGATATTTACCTAAGCTGTCTCCAGGGGAAACTTAGAAAAGCGGTTCACTCCTTGAAAAGAAGTCAGACATGTCTGACAACTTTTTAGAGCCAGGGAAATCTGGAGTTGATTTGACATCAGAGTGGGAACTTTGAAAGTGTGTGTGTGTGTGTGGGGGGGGGGGGGTTCATCCATGTTGCTCAGAATGCAGGTTTCATTTACATGCAGTCATTTATCAGACGCTCTTATCCAAAGCGACTTACAGCAAGTACAGGGACATTCCCCCCTAAAGCAAGTAGGGTGAAGTGCCTTGCCCAAGGACACAACATCATGTAGCCTTAGCCGTAAATTAAACAGACGACCTTGTGATGGCTAGTCCGGTGCTCTAACCACTCAGCCACCTGACTCACCATTAATTAATGTCGCTCGATAGCTAATGCTAGCTAGCTATCCTTTGTCGTTGAAAAAAGTACACATTTTGAACTTAAAATATGTGCTAACATGAGTAGCAATGTTGGGATCTTAACGTTGGCATAGTGACGGAGGTGTCCTTGCGTCTGAACGGCATTGTGACGTCAGGTAGGACGCTCTTAGTCCCTAGGACCATTCTGGACCCCAGGATAGTTTTTTGTCCTGACAGCACCACCTTCATTCTTGTGACAGCGCAATCTGTCATGCGATGTGCAAAGGTCAGCGTGCAGAAGTTCCAGGAGGCGCCTCAGGACGCTGTGCTCTGCTTACTACATCTTTCTCTACTTTCTTTTCCTTTTTCTCTGCAGTGGTTTCAACGATCGATTCTTTCAACCGTAAATTGACTTGGCATTTGGGTTTGTGTTCAAAATGCTGCGTTAGTATTTACTGTTGTGCAGGTGTCCAGTCCGTGAGCATTGGTAGGTGATGGTTTTGGTGTGTTTCAGAGGATGAATACACATCCAAAGTTATGTGAGGACATTACTGTGCACTGAAGTACCTCTGTTCTTGGTGTTGATACAGTATGGAATATTGAAGTGGTTTTGACCCCTTGACCCTGTGAAGTTCCAAAAAACATCCCAGACCTCATGGTAAAGGCTGTCAGTATCCTGTGGTGAGAGAAAAATCACTGACATCACTTATTCAGGGCATACACATATAACATTTATTGCTGTGTTGTCAGGTCTACCTTTGATGCCATACTTGGACACAAGGGCTCATCTCTAAAGTGAGGAGACCAGAAGCCAGAACAGCCCTTCATGGTTGTGTGCCATGATTCTCCCCTGAAACCCACACATTCATGCGCTCCCCTCGTAAAACATTCAAAACATGACATAACGCCCGAGGGCGGAACCCTCCCAAAAGTACGCGGCTAGTCTGTGGCGCTAATTCAGAACCCGACACGGTGATGGAACATGGACAGTCACCAGTGATCGCATGACAATGAAGCTCATCAAGAAAGGTCAAACCTCGGCTTGTTTCGTTTTTCTCATCACCTCAGATTCTGGAAAATAATTGAAACTAAACAACAAAATCACTAGGGATACAACGATATATTCTAGATCATTGCTAAAAATGAACGTCTCATTTTTGCATGTACTGTATGTTCCGGTGGAGTATCGTGAAAGGCTGTTGAAGGAAGGCAAAGGTTTCTTCACGTTTACAGTGACAGCTGGATATCAAACTAGGAGTTCTGCTACTACAGGTGGGAGGAGGAGGGACAAGTGCATTATGTATCGCTTAAAGAAGGAAAAAGCATCCTATTGCAACCCCAGAACCATGCGTAGGAACCTTGGATATGCCCATAGCTGGACATGTCATGTTAGGGTATGACACTCAAATAAAGCTTTTCAGAGAGATCAGCAATGTCTACCTTGACCGAGGATTTAGCATAAGAGGCCAGAAACCATGATAGTCCTGGGATGTCCATGAATGAGAGAGCTTCCCGTGTTCTGAGAGAATATGGCTGTTCCCTACTCAGGTTAACCTCTGGGGGTTCCAAAATCCAAAAGATCTGAGAGGAACCAAAATCCCCCCCCCCCCCCCCCCCCAAGTCCTGTTGCCCGGGGAACCGTGTTCTCCAACACGTTGACATTTTTTGCTTGGTTGTCGTCTCCGTTTCGCCAGACCCGACAATTTGTCTATTTTTTTTTTTTAATCTTTTTTTTTTTAACGTGTTATAAAAATTGGAAGCCACTGTCAGACAAAAGGTTCGGACAAAACGTTAGACAAATCGTACTGGTAAGGTATCAGGACAAAGTGACGATGAAACCCACTCCTATATTATGTACCCTAAAAAAATAGCAGAATAGAAATTACACTTTTATCACCTGACATTGACATCTTCATGACAGTTTGGAATACGGTAAAATTCTTGGTCAAATGCAATTCCATCATGCAGGCAAAGTTCCCTTCCAATAGGAGGCGCTACTGGCTTTGTCCTCACATCCTGTATCCTACAGCGGAGTGCGAGGACGTGATGCAACAGGAAATGTGCTTGAGTCTAATTTCCACTAGTATCCTTGTGTGTCAAAGAGTTAGATATTCCAACAACAACAACAAAAAAACAGTCAAGACTCTCCTGTGTTGAGTGGAAAGGACAGCAGAGGACAGGAAAACGTCTTCCCTCGCTCAATCACCCCCTTCCTGTTTAGATGTCTGCATGGAGAAAAAAAACCCAGTTCTCCACGTTCGTTCGCATGCAAGACTGTTCTGCCTCCTGTCCCTCAAACGAGCAGGGGCGCAGCTGCACATTCGACTGGTCAGAGACCCTCGGTTCCTCTGGCGAGGGAAGATAGGAGGCTGGGACCCAGGTTATAGAGAAGAGATAACGCATGCTTTTGCTACCTTGGGCGAAGCTCTCGTACGAAGCCCCGCCCTCATAGGCTGACCTGTGTGGCACCCCTAAGTATCCACGCCTCAGCCCAACTCCTTATCTCTGGATGGAGGGCGACCTGCCGTCTCCTTGTGTGGACGAAGGACATCAGATCAGGATCTGCTTCCTCCATCTCCGTGTCGAAATTCTCCTTCCTGTTGTCCTTCCAGCTCTTTCCAGCACCTTACCTCTCCAAAACCAATCTCTATTGACTTGATTAGCCAGCTCTGTATCTATTTTTGCGTTTCCCCTACGCCGAACCTGATTAAATAAATAAATAGATGAATAAATAAATAACAGACGCAATAACAACAGCTAGAATTCCTCCTGGTTCATAAATCCTTTTCTCGGCGTCATTGCTAACTGATGTTGTGTCTCCCTGATTCATTTATTTCAGCAGCAGCAGCCCTCTGTCTGTCTGTCTGTCTGTCTGTCTGTCCGTGATGGTGCGTGTGTGAGGACAGAACGACTTCTAGGCCCCTTCTCAGGCTCCCGGAATGGGAGATCACCATCCACCTGCCCTGCCCTGGGCCCTCCACCTGCCCTGCCCTGGGCCCTCCACCTCCCAACAGGGGCCGTGTTTTCCTCATCGACCATCCGACTGCCCAACTGACCATGCTGGAACTACTTCCCAGGATATCATGAAGTAGGATGGGGAGGGTTGTAAGTTAAAAAGAGAGAAGGGGGTCGTTGAGGCAAGGCAGTGGGTTACTTTTGAACACGGAACATCACTTCTCTCTGCCTCAGAGGAGACAGAGAGAGACAGCAATGGGTTCTTTTAATCCAATAGGAAACGGAGAGACTTGGGGGGGGGGAAAGAGGCGGGATCTGCTCAAGGTTTCATCTGGTTTTCCGGCAGGAGCCCACAGCTGTTTGGCTGGAACTCTTCCCCTTGAAGCCCACCTCCCCCGACTCAACTGGCCGTCCCCCCGGTCCCCCTGCCCAGGGGTTGGCCAGTAAGCCCTGGGGGTCCAGCTCCAGGCCCAGGATCTGCCGGCCCTCTCTGGCTGAGAGGCCCCCCTGGTCCAGGTCGCCTGTGCTGTTACACTTCTTCACGGCTGGGGGAGCCAGTGACCTGGGAGACAGTAATGAGTTCAGCGACAAGCTGCTCAGCGTCTCAGACAAGTGTTCACTGTTGCCTGCCTGGCTGGAGCCACAGCCCCCGATGGACGAGCCAATGCCGATCCCCAAGTCCTCATCTGACGGGTCCATGGAGTCTTCCCTGCCGTAGCCAGGGCTGGTGCTGCCTCTGCCGCTGCTCTGGCTCCGCTGGTGGCCCCTGGTGGCCTGGAGGGTGAGCGCGGACGAAGGTGTGGGCCTTGGACTGAGGGTCTGACCTGGGAGGTACACCCCATCCTCGTCCGGGAAGGGCAGCGGGGAGAGGAGGGGCAAGGGGAGGGGTGCCATGGGGAGGGGAAGCTCCAGGTTTTGTGGGGGAGAAACGCTGAAGCTCAGGCCCTCTTCCAGGGTGGTCTGGAGGCTGCCTTCTGAGCTTCCAGTGGCCAGGGACGAGTCACTGTGCGACGGATACTAAGACACAGATGTGGGGGGGGGGGGTAAGACATTAACTAAATGACTAATAACTAATTAAGCAGACGTCATACTGAATACTTATTCTTAAAAATACAAGGTCCCACTTCTGCAATATCAGTCCTGTATCAAAATATATAGTCTAAAGTGGAACAATGGCCCCAGTCCAGCGTGTCCCCAGCCTGAGGTCTCAAAGTAACTGGGATGGGAATAAGCGGCACCGCTAATAAGCGCTAGCTAACGAGCGAGGGCCACTTCCTTTGGTAGGAATGCGTTCCTTTCACCTGCCTAAAATGACCTTCACAACTTTTCCACAGGCAACATCTAGTCTAACAAGTGTGCGACTCCTCTGCCATTGTCCTCTTTTAATAGTTCAGGACAGGTAACTAGTTCCCCCCCCCCCCCCCCCCCCCCCCCCTCAGCAGTTCCAGGTAATGAGGTTTCTAGGATGTGCACTTGTCCACTTTGTTCTGGGTTGCTAGGCAGCACTTGGTTTTGGAGTGTGAGCTCCCAGCTCTGTGGGAGCCGGTGGCCCTGATCTGCGGACGGGGAGCGTACCTGGGTGCACAGCACGGTGCTGGGAGCTCCAGGAGAGCGCAGGGAGGCCCAGGAGGCAGGCGAGGTCAGGCGGGGCCCCCTGGAGGCGCGCCCCCTCCGGGCGGTCGGGGGTGCCGGGATGGCGGTGGCCGCGGGGTGGAAGAACTCTGGTAGGCGGAAGAGGGGTGACGTGGTTGTGGAGGGCCGGCCCTTGGCCCCTTCTCCCCTAATCCCTTCTTTCTCTCTGCTACAGGAAGCTTTGCCAACGACAACATAAGAGAATCTTTTACATGTATTCCTTTAGCAGACACTTTTATCCAGAGTGACTTCCAAGAGAGAGCTTTACAAAAGAGCATCGGTCACTGATCATAACAATGTGATAGTCCCCAAACATTGCAGGGTAGTCAGATTATGAAAGATAGAGTGAGTACAGTAGTACCTGTAGGAAAGCAAGTAATAATAATACACCCCACAGCAATGAAACAAAATGGCAAATTGATTAGAACTGGGGAAAAAAGAGCAACAAGGCCCTCAATAAGTGGGGCTGCACTGGGGAAATTACAGTTTGCAACCACAAGGTACAGTACAGCACTATACAGTATAAAAATACAAAATACACCAAAAATTATAATAAAAATCAAGACAAATGTAGGACATGGTGACATTGCAACGTGGTGCTGGTCTGGATCAACATGGCTATGGTTCTCCCAGGGTTAGAGGTGGATGTCTGGGTTCCTCACCTGGGCTGTGGGTGCCTCGATGAGGTGGCTGCTCCAGAAGAGGGTCCCCCCCCTCCTCCAGGCCTGAGTTGAGGACCCTGCGCGGCCACACCCCGTCTGCTCCATCCTGGGTCTGCTGGCCCCCTGCCTGGCCCCCTGCCTCGCCCCCTCCGCCCTCCTCCCAGCTGGGGGACTCGCTGCTGCCTTGCCCCTGGGAACGAGATGAGAAGCAGCTCCAGCACGGTCTAATGAGGGGCTTTTACACTGCTGTCATTAAAATGGTTTTTATTGTTAAAATAAGAGTTTAAAGTTCATAGTTCAGTCAGGCAGGAAGATCTTCCAATGTGTTTGATCCATTTTGGTTCCCTAAGCATAATTCCCCCCCCAAGACAGAGATTTGGAGTCTGCTATGTTTCTATATTCATAAAATATCTGCATTATAAATACATATAAATAATTATGGCTGTTTCTTTTTTATTATTCATTTTGGGGTATTTTGCTGAACAGCACTTGGTGCCCATCTCAGCACTTGATGCCCCCCTCAGCACTTGATGCCCCCCTCAGCACTTGGTGCCCCCCCCTCAGCACTTGGTGCCCCCCTCAGCACTTGGTGCCCCCCTCAGCACATGGTGCCCCCCTCAGCACTTGATGCCCCCCTCAGCACTTGATGCCCCCCTCAGCACTTGATGCCCCCCTCAGCACTTGATGCCCCCCTCAGCACTTGATGCCCCCCTCAGCACATGGTGCCCCCCCTCAGCACTTGGTGCCCCCCTCAGCACTTGGTGCCCCCCTCAGCACATGGTGCCCCCCTCAGCACTTGATGCCCCCCTCAGCACTTGATGCCCCCCTCAGCACTTGATGCCCCCCTCAGCACTTGATGCCCCCCTCAGCACATGGTGCCCCCCCTCAGCACTTGGTGCCCCCCTTAGCACTTGGTGCCCCCCTCAGCACATGGTGCCCCCCTCAGCACATGGTGCCCCCCTCAGCACATGGTGCCCCCCCTCAGCACTTGGTGCCCCCCTTAGCACTTGGTGCCCCCCTCAGCACTTGGTGCCCCCCTCAGCACATGGTGCCCCCCTCAGCACTTGATGCCCCCCTCAGCACTTGATGCCCCCCTCAGCACTTGATGCCCCCCTCAGCACATGGTGCCCCCCTCAGCACTTGGTGCCCCCCTCAGCACTTGGTGCCCCCCTCAGCACTTGGTGCCCCCCTCAGCACATGGTGCCCCCCTCAGCACTTGGTGCCCCCCTTAGCACTTGGTGCCCCCCTCAGCACTTGGTGCCCCCCTCAGCACTTGGTGCCCCCCTCAGCACTTGGTGCCCCCCTCAGCACTTGATGCCCCCCTCAGCACATGGTGCCCCCCTCAGCACATGGTGCCCCCCTCAGCACTTGGTGCCCCCCTCAGCACTTGGTGCCCCCCTCAGCACATGGTGCCCCCCTCAGCACATGGTAAGCAGCAGTACTGGCCTTAGATCCGTCTTAGCTTGAAAGCCATGGAAACCTGTAATCTTCTGGAAAGTGCCTTGCTATTCCTTGAATGTGATGGCCAGCCAGCTTCCATACATCTGATTCTTACTCCTCCCCCCGTCCCTCCCCTCCTCCCTGCCTCCGGACCTTCACCCCCTCCTTCTCTTCTCACCTCCTCCACCCCCTCTATTCCCCATTTCCCTTCTCCTCCTTGCCTCCTCCCTCCTAATCAGTGTGCTGTACCTTTACGGCTGTTCTTGCTTACTGGAGCTTATCTCCCTCCTACATTGAGCCCATTAAACTTTTACAAGTGGGTGGAGGCTACAGAGGAAGGAGGGAAGATGGAAGGAAATTGGAAGAGAGGGAGAGAGGGAGAGAGGGAGAGAGGGAGAGAGTAAAAGGGAGAGAGAGAGGAGAGATGGAGCGGGTGAGAGAGATGGGGTAAGGGCGAGAGGGGACAGAAAAAGAGAGAGAGAGAGAGAGAGAGGGAGGGAGAGAGGGAGAGAGAGAGGAAGAGGGAGAGGAAGGGCCAGAGGGAAGGGAGAGGTCCATGGAAGCCAGAGAGGTATGGGCGTGTGGAAAGATAAAGTCAGGGAGATGAATGAGAGGAACAGGAGATAGCACCTCCGGCTTTTAGCCACACAGATCCAGGAGATTGGGTCTCTATTGACTGGGCTATGAAAGATACTGTGAGTTCATCCACACGGCCATCTACTGTGAACACTGCTCACGTGATGCAGAAATCCTTCCTGGGGTTGTGCTGTCCTGAAGCTGAAAAGAGCCCATGGAGATCTGTCCTCCAATCCACCACCTCATCTAGGCTGCAGCCCTAATATACACACATGCTCTCCCCCTCTCTCCCTGTTTTCTATACATTATATTTCCATTTAACTAGTTAAATTAAATTAGTCATTTAACAGACGCTCTTATTCAGAGTGATTTACAGTAAGTACAGAGACATTCCCCCCTGAGGCAAGTAGGGTGAAGTGCCTTGCCCAAGGATACAACGTCATGTTGGCACAGCCCGGGTTCGAACCAGGAACCTTCTGATTACTAACTTGACACCCTTGCTGCTCCGCCACCTGACTACTTGCGAACACACACAAACCCACTGGCGTACACCGACGCACACACACCAACATACACACAAACACACTGGCGTACACTGACGCACACACACCAACATACACACAAACACACTGGCGTACACCGACGCACACACACCAACATACACACAAACACACTGGCGTACACCGACGCACACACACCAACATACACACAAACACACCCACAAATGTACCAGCATCGATGGGCGTCCGAGACATGGGAGTCAGGTGGCTGAGTGGTTAAGGTGTCAGACTAGTGATCAGAGGGTCGCGAGTTAGATTCCTGGCTGTGCCGATATGACATTGTGTCCTTGGGCACGGAACTTTACCCTACGTGATAGACCCCAAACAATCTATAATAATAATAATAATCTATAAACCCGCTATGTTTCATAATCTATAAACCCATGTTTTATCTCTAAAAACGCTATGTTTGGGGTCTATCACGTACCTATGATCTGTGACCGATGCTCTTTTCTAAAGCTCTTTTGTGAGTTGCTTTGGATAAAAGCGTCTGCTAAATGAATAAATATAAATGTAAATGTTCTTGCCTCAGGGGAATGTCCCTGTATGTACTGTAAATCGCTCTAAATAAGAGCGTCTGCTAAATTACTAAATGTAAATGATGCACACAAACCCAACACACACACAAACATACCAGCACACATGGACACACACACACACACACGTGTGTGTACCTTGCCCTCCTGCAGCTGGTAGACGGTGTGCTCCCCCAGGCTCAGGTCATCAGGGAGCGCCGGAGAGGAGGATTTATCAGAGAGCTGCTCGGACCTCAAAGACGTCTGCTCGATCTCCGCCATCCGCATCTGCTCGCACAAGCACAACACCCCCCTCCAGCTTTACTGAGGCCAACACACCCTGGAGGAACACCCAGCCAATCACACAACCCCCCGGGAGACAGGTGACCGGTCCCTGGCGTGTGGAGACTCTGAGGCCTGGGTCTCACATTAGGACCTGCAGAAACAGCCCCACCAAAAGGATGAACGAGAGAGAGGGAGGAGCGCGGTGAAGACGGGAGGAAACTCACAGCGTGTCAGACAGCCAACAGAAAAGGGACGCATTAAGAACCAGGCCGATTGAAATCCACTGGAGTGATGTCTGCTGGCGATATATTAACATGTTCCCATGGGTGCGTGAGACTAAGGGGTTCATAAAAAGAGATTCACGGCTCATAGTCTCCAGTAAATTACCACCGCAGCAGGGATGGAGGGAGCGAGGGGTGGATAAGGGGGAGATGAGCAGGGAGATAGGCTTTGCTGGTCTCAGATGTCATTTGTTTGCTAAGGGAAGTGGGATGGAAGTCTATTTAAAACACAGTACAGTATGTATTTCCCTGTGAGAAGGGTTAGCTGCTAAATGACTAAAAGGTAGATTAGCTACAAGGAAATAACTGTGAGGTGAACCCAGATGTTTCATACGGTCAAGCTGATGAAACCTGAAGGGATGGAGGGAGGGAGGGATGAAGAGGTGAAGAGATGGAGGGAGGGATGAAGAGGTGAAGAGATGGAGGGAGGGATGAAGAGGTGAAGAGATGGAGGGAGGGATGAAGAGGTGAAGAGATGGAGGGAGGGATGAAGAGGTGAAGAGATGGAGGGAGGGATGAAGAGGTGAAGAGATGGAGGGAGGGATGAAGAGGTGAAGAGATGGAGGGAGGGATGAAGAGGTGAAGAGATGGAGGGAGGGATGAAGAGGTGAAGAGATGGAGGGAGGGATGAAGAGGTGAGGAGATGGAGGGAGGGATGAAGAGGTGAAGAGATGGAGGGAGGGATGAAGAGGTGAAGAGATGGAGGGAGGGATGAAGAGGTGAAGAGATGGAGGGAGGGATGAAGAGGTGAAGAGATGGAGGGAGGGATGAAGAGGTGAAGAGATGGAGGGAGGGATGAAGAGGTGAAGAGATGGAGGGAGGGATGAAGAGGTGAAGAGATGGAGGGAGGGATGAAGAGGTGAAGAGATGGAGGCAGCTTGTAAAAGAGGTCAGATTGATGTGAGGTGACAGAGTTGGCAGACAGGGAAGAAGTCAGCATGGCAGGCAGAGAGATTCAGACTCTGCTTGTTTTCTCTGCTGGACTGCTGCATTCCATCAAAGTGACAGGAGCAGGTGCATGCAGGTGCAGACTGTGTGTGTGTTTATTTGGATGTGTGTGTGTGTGTGTGTTTTACAACGTGTGCACAGTGTGTATACAATTCGGAATTGGTTATTTGTGTCCTTGATTGTAATAATTGTGTGTGTGTGTTTACCTGAACAGTATGCATGCTGTGTACGATCCCCCCCCCCCCCCCCATGAGTGCAGTGGAGCGTGCAGGTGTGGGGCGTCCGCATGCTGGATGCGGTGGTACTGAACAGCGTGTGTGGGGCGCAGTGTTCAGTACCTCTTGGGGGGGGCCCTTGCAGTCCCTGCAGGCGGGAGGAGAGGAGTAGTGATGGAACACTGATCCAGACAGGTTGTCAATCATCAACATCTCGCCCTCAAACGAATCCTTAATCAGGAGAGATACACTGTCCAGCCACTGGTTCTCCTGGAAACACACGCACACACACACACACACACACACGCAAACACACACACACGCACACACACAATCATGCATACACAAGACAAGCAGGCAGGCAGCAAAACGTGCACACAAACACAGAAGAAGTTGCCAAGCACACATTCACACAAAAACACACACACACACAAATTTAAACACGCATACATATACATCAAGGCACATTTAAAGCGTCCCATTAATGATTCTTCTGCATATAGTTCAAAACTATCGTAAACAAGGTCAGCCCTATGGATTCCGAAGACCTAACTAAGAATAGTGTTTCCTGGCAAAGAATCATTTTTTCCCAATGGTTTTCTTGGAGGGGTCTCAAACCAATTATGGGGCCTCTTCAAGGACAAAAATGATTTCCCAGGAAACTCTATTCTTGTTTACGT
>CM059326.1:12936760-12956760 GCA_030340685.1 Protosalanx chinensis | reverse complement strand
GACGACTCATTCCCTCGCAGGGGTAGTCCGCATTGCACACTGCAGAGGGGGGAGAGGAAGGGGCATGAGACATGGAAGAGAGACAGAGAGAACGGGAGGAGAAGCAGGATAGGACAGGGGGAAAACACAGGGAGAGTTTGAGAATCACACGTTCTCCGTCTTCACAGAGAAAAACACATTTAGAAGCAAGAGTTTGGGAACGGACGATAACGATTGAAAGAGAGCAGAGGTGCCGCCCCTCAGGTCACGATAAGCCGACCGAAAATGAACGTGTGCACATCCCAGCGGCTGTGGACACAGGAAAAGAATGAATAAGCAGCACAAGGGAAAGATACTCATATTTGTCCTCTGGTTTAGGCGAGGATAATCTCTGGAACATTCTCAAGGAAACGACAGTTCCATTTGGGTATAATCCTTCAGTCAAGCTCCAATAGGAGGACACAGCCACCGGCGAGGACTGGAACACGCTGAGGAGTGTGACAGGTAGGAAGACGCGCTCCTATTTGTAGAACATTCTAGTGTCATCTTGGCTGCTGGAACCAAATACCATTGGATAGGATTTTGAACAGTTTCTCAAATCCATTGCTTCGGTGTCTAACCACATGAAGGGATTATTGAAAGCAACATGAAGTAGACGAATTGAAAGCTTTGGACAAAACGTTTGACACTAACACGTCTTCCTTTCACTGGATTGGTCAGTCACCAAGCCTGGAAACTGCTAGATCCCTGGTTCTGACTCTCTGATTGGTGGAAGATGTCAGGTGACTCACCTAGCTCTCCAAACAGCTCCACCCCCAATGCGGCGTAGATGAAGAACAGCAACATGAAGAGCAGACCCAGGTTCCCCACCTGGAACACACACACACACATCAGCACACACACACACATCAGCAAACACACACTGATACACAGTAGGCCAGGGATCACCAATCCTGGTCCTCAAGGTCCGCTGTCCTGACAGTTTTCGATGTTTCCCTGATTCTAATGAATGGGTCGTTATCAAGCTCTGTGGAAGCCTCACGACCCTTTATTTGAATCAGGTGTGCTGGAGCAGGGAAACGTCGAAAACTGTCAGGACAGCGGACCTCGAGGACCAGGGTTGGTGATCCCTGCAGTGGGCTCTTCTGATTGGAAATTGGTCTTCTCAAAATTGACCAAGTTCCAGTTGACCAGTGAAGAAATCCAACAAGGCAGGCTAATAATAGCAAAGTTGCGTAATCAGGTGTGTTTGCCTTTGGCAATAGCACAATTTGTTGTTGTAATCTGAGGTTAAGACCATTTTTACACAGGATTTCCTGATTTCTTCTGTTTTGATGCAAATGACTACACTACATGAGTGTGCTGACATCTGATTTCCTCTTGCAGGATAAATGAGAGAAAATGTTTACAACACAAAATGGAACTGCACGTCATCCTTAGTATTTCGAATTGTAAATGAGCAGTAACAAATGTAAGCATGCTTCAAAAAGAAGTATGCATTTTTATAGAAATATAACAGTTGGGGAATATTAGTTAAAAACACAATATTTCCAGAAATGGTATTCTCTCTAGTCTAGTGACCATGTGTTCTTAGATGGAGCTAAAACACCACAGAAACACCTTTTCTATATGAACCTGAACCCTGGACAGTCTTCTGTAAACTTGGAGCGAACACAATCCCATTATGAGCCAGCTAACCAGTCAATTACACACTGTAAACTATGGTCACAATCCCAGTTCTACTGGGCCTGTTCCCTATGCTGTACCCACCGCTTCTACATCAAGTATCACATCAAGCTCCCAGCAGAAAGAGGCTGGGATCTCCATGACTGGGGGAAGAGGAAATACTTTCACCAAAAGCATGACTGAGCTTTTGTAAGTGAAACAACTTGAGCGAACAATACGACAAACTTCAACTTCTAAATGTAGGTGAGGAGCATTTTAAACGTGCTGTTTGTTAGAATGTCGTATTTCCCAACTTTATAAGGTCAGCAAAAAGCTAACAGGTTCTCAAAGGTCATAGCTGTGTCTGGAACGAAAACAAAGATTTCACCTTTGATGTTCAACCGACATCAGAGACTTCAAACTAAATCCTGTAAAGGGACTGACATTAAGGAGTTACTGAGAAATATCTCAATCAACCTCTGCCAGCGGCAAAACAGACCAGACTAGACCTCACAGACAATTGAAACAGCTTAACATTCAAGTCAGCATTACTCTGCAACACATTCCAATCACAGCTACAGTTCCAACACAGTTGGCAGTTCCAACACAGCAATCAATCTTAAATTCAAAGTAACAACAAGCAACTACTTGGGTCTCAGTAATGAGCTTGTTAAAGGGTTTTCTGAAGGTCTTTCAGACAGAATATATCACCTCATCCAGGGTGTGAATTAGCCCTTACCTAAATTTACTTCCAACCCTAAAAAGATGGCATTATTGGGTGTGCTTCGGTGTTGATGTAACGTATCCTTTACAAAGTAGTTACCACTCGCTTAGAATCATACAGTGGACAACTCTGGGAGAGGATGAGGAGGAAGACCTGCTCTAAACTATGAAGCTAAACTGAGAAAAAGTTTAAATGACATCATATTTGATTTAGGAATAGGCGACCCTGGTCCTCAGGAGCCACTGTCCTGAAGGTTCTAGATGTTTCCCTGCTCCAGCACACCTGATTCTAATGAATGGATCGTTATCCAGCTCTGTGGAAGCTTCATAATGACCCTTTGTAGCAGAGGTCATGTGGCTGAGTGGTTCGAGTGTCGGGCTGGGGATCAGAAGGTCGACAGGTCGATTCCTGGCTGCGGCAAACATGACGTTGTGTGTCCTTGGGCAAGGCACTTCACCCTGTTCGCCTCAGGGTGAATGTCCCTGTCCTTGCTGCAAGTCGCTCTGGATAGGAGCATCTGCTAAATGACTCCATATGATGCACTCCAACGCCTCGTGGGTTAGTTAACAGATCTGGAGAAGACTCCCCGAGGAAACACTTCAGAGACAATGCTCCTTTCACAGGGCAGCACCCTGGCAGCTGGAGGAAGGATTTTCTCCACAGACTGCAGGGTTGAGGTGGGGGTGGGGGGGGGGGGGGGGGTGGTGGTGTCAGATGGTGCTCTCACACGGACACACACACACACACACGGTTCTCACCTCAACGCGCGCACGCGCACACGCTTCCACTCTTTCTGTGTGTTGCCTGGCGACCTCTTTAATCACCCAGAGTGTTAATTACCTCTCTGGTGCCTCTGAGATATGGCGAAGGTGTCCGTGTTAATGAGCGAGGGATCAATATCAGAGAAAGAGAGGAGGTCTGTTCAGTCGCACCTCCTCCCATCGTCCACCTGCTGTCTCTATGTTTCTTCCTCTCCTTTCGTCGGTCCTTTCCTCCTCTCTCCACATTACGTTCATCAATACGTTCAGATCCCCTCCACCGTTCTAATGTAGCTGTCCATGGTGCTGAAGTCTCAACATGGCTCCTGTGTGCTCAGCGAATGTCAGGGTCCTCGAATACCTCCTACAAGACTCCCTCGCAGGTGCGTACGGATATCGTGTGTGTGTGCGGCGCAGACGGTTAGGGTGTCGGGCTAGTAATCAGAAGGTCCCTGGTTCGAAACCCCGGCTGTGCCAACATGACGTTGCATCCTTGTGACTACGTGTAAACGTATCCGTGCCCCTGAGTGACCTACCTGTGGGAGAGCCTGAACCACTGTGTCCAGCAGGGCTCTCATTCCTGTAGCCATCTTCAACAGCTTCAACACTAAGGGAAACAGATCAGGGGGGGTCAGGAAACGATGACAGAGCCAGGCAGAGACACAGAGAGAGAGCTTGCAAGAGAGGATGGTGAGAAAAGAACTGGAGAAACACAGGGTGACGTAGTAAATAGGAGCATTTAGCTGTTTCCTTGGGTTTATTCGAACCTTTAAAACAGGAATAGGAGCCACAGAAAGGTCACTGCTAAATACACACCCAGCACACACACTTAGTCACAGATAGTCTCGCAAACAGACACACACACACTTACTTACAGACACTCACACACTTAACTCATGGACACTCAAACAAACACACACTTGCTCATATAGCCAGGTTTGATAAAATATCAAGTTATGACCGCTACTTTGGTGCAAAGGATAATTTCTGAAAACGTGAATTGTGCGTGTACGTTAATGTGTGTGTGTATGCAGGTGGGTGTGTATTCAGGTGTGTGTTACTGCGTTGGTATTTATGTGCGTGTGTATTACTCTGTGAATGTCTGTGTGTTACATTGTGTTAATGTGTATGTGTATTCCAGTCAACATGTATTTGTATAGCATTATTTGTATGTCACAAAGGGCTTCACATACTCCCATATAACTGTCCCTCAACCAACCTAAACCCTCAAGGAAGACGAGGAGAAACTCCCAGAAAAACTCACTAGGAAGAAAAAATTGACGAAACCATGTGTTGGTATTTATGTGTGTGTATTACTCTGTGTTACTGTGTTGGTATTTATGTGTGTGCAGTAGTCACTGTGTGTTTGTACTGTGTGTGTGTATTCAGGTGTGTATTACCCTGTGTGTCACTGTGTGTGTGTACTGTGTGTGTGTGTGTGTGTACGTACCCCGGGCTATCCTCAGCACTCTCATGATCCTGATGATGGTGGGGTTGATGGGCAGGGCAGCACTGATCTCTATCTCCTCCAGAGTGATCCCCATCACTGACAGCAGCACAATGGCCAAATCAAGCTGGTTCCATCTGTAACACAGGCACACACACGCACAGGCACACACACACACACACGTGCACACACATACACGTGCACTCACGCACACGTGCACACACACACACACACATACATACACATACATACATACACACACACACACACACGTGCACACACACAGACACACACACACACGCACACACACACACACATATGCACACAACAGGTAAACACACCTTAGTTTGTGTGTGTTTGTATGAGTTTATACCTTGACCCTGTCTTTAAAAGACTCATGCCTGTGTTGACATGACATAAAAGAGACAAAGAGGAGACAGATTCTCTCTTACTTTGTCTCCACAAAACCACCCAGCTACACTTGACGCCTTGGCTCAACACTATTCAGCTCAATCCAAATAACTCAATACCTTAAACCAGGGGTCACCAATCCTGGTCCTCGAGGGCCGCTGTCCTGAAGGTTTTAGATGTTTCCCTGCTCCAGCACACCTGATTCTAATGAACGGATCGTTATCAAGCTCTGTAGAAGCCTCATAATGACCATTCATTAGAATCAGGTGTGCTGGAGCAGGGAAACATCTCAAACAGGACAGGACAGCGGCCCTCGAGGACCAGGGTTGGTGACACCTGCCTTAAACCAACCTGAAGGTTTTAAATGTTTCCCTACTCCAGCACAGCTGATTCAGATGAATGGATCTTTATGAGGCTTCCACAGAGCTTGATAACGACCCGTTCATTTAAAATCAGGTGTGCTGGAGCAGAGAAACATCTAAAACCTTCAGGACTCTGGAGGACCAGGGTTGCCTACCCCTGGTTTAAACAGTTATTGTTACTTGTGTAACCAACATCCCATAGCCTTCGTGCCAATTAAACTACAAGACATGTAAACCCTTCTCTGTATTTGTTCTAATACACCCACTTAACTGAACAGGCAAACAATTAGGGCATTCATTCTAGAAGGACATCCTGTAATACTTCTGTGTGTTTCCATGTCCGTGGGCAGTTTGGTGCCTTCCCAGGACTGTGGGACTAATTGAATTAATGCTGCTAATAGAAAGACTAGGAGCTGCAACCATAGACTTCAATGATGTAGAAGTTTTCAATGATGAAGAACGGCTTTTTAAAGATGGCGGCCCTGTTTCCTTCTATGGAAAGGGCTCAGTTCCACACGAAATTCCATTAAATGACACCCTGATAATGTGGCTGAGCGGTGAGGGTGTCGGGCTAGTAATCAGAAGGTCCCTGGTTCGAAACCTGGGCTGTGCCAACATGACGTTGGGTACTTGGGCAAGGCACTTCACCCTACTTGCCTCAGGGGGAATGTTGCCTGTACTCAGAGGTTCAAGAATATATATTTAGGGGTGGGTGTTGGGGTAGATAGTTTTGGACCTTGCTGTTGCAAACTGCAATGTCCCCACTGCCGGATCAAATAAAGGATTATTTTATTTTAACATTGTTCTATGAATGGGAGGAGTCACAGGCAGAGTGGGAGGAGTCCCAGGCAGAGTGGGAGGAGTCCCAGGCAGAGTGGGAGGAGTCACAGCCATGGAGAGAGGTGGGAACCATGTGGGATTTGAGGTTTTTGGGAAGATTCTGAACACAGGCTTGCATAATTAAATAAAGTTCACTTCTGGATAATGAGACACACACATAATCCCAATTCTCCTGCCGCCGAGGCAAAATGTTCCCCGACTGGAGAACGGGTGTGCTTCCACCTAGAGCGAGGTGAAATAAGCTCTCCTGCATAATGTGTGTCTTGGAAATAGGTCCGTACACACCCTGCCAGTACACACACACTAACACAGTGTGTACACACACACTAACACAGTGTGTACACACACACACTAACACAGTGTGTACACTAACACAGTGTGTACACACACACTAACACAGTGTGTACACACACACTAACACAGTGTGTACACACACACTAACACTGTGTGTACCTGTCTTTGAAGAATCGTCGGAATCCGAAGGCAGTGAGCTTCAGGACTGCCTCCAGAACAAAGGTGGAGGTGAAGAAATAATTACAATACTTCAGAGCCAAATCCAGACTCTGAGAAAGAAAGAGAAGGTGATATATTATTATTATTATTATTATTATTATTATTATTATTATTATTATTATTATTATATCCAGAAAGACAGCAACAGTGATTTCCTTATTAGTTCTTAATCATTTTTCAACTTTAGGAGCTGTTAAGTGATTGACACTAAAGACCAGGTGAAATAGAATGCTTTAACTCTAATAAATTATTTATAGTTTATCATGTTTAGGGACTTGTTTCAGTAAACAAGATCACATACCTTACAAACCTAACCTGACAGAAATATAGACATGCTGTTTCTACATACATATGGAAAACCTCTCAGAAGAGAGATTTCTTTCAGCTCTCTCTCTGTCTCACTCTCCTGCTCTCTTTCTCTCTCCTCCTCTCCACCTCTCTCTTTCTGTCTCTTGCAATATCTATCTCTCCCCCCTCTCTCTCTCTCTCCTCTCTCTCTCTCCCTCCCTCCCTCTCTCTTTCTCTCTCTCTCTCCTCTCTCTCCCTCCCTCCCTCCCTCTTTCTCTCTCTCTCTCTCTCTCCTCTATCTCCCTCCCTCCCTCTCTTTCTCTCTCTCCTCTCTCTCTCTCTCTCCCTCCCTCTCTCTCGCTCCTCTCTCTCTCCCTCCCCCCCCCCTCTCTCTCTCTCCCTCCCTCCCTCCCTCGCTCCCTCTCCCTCTTTCTCTCCACCTCTCTCTGGTTCTCTTACATGTGGCTGGCTGTAGTGCTCCAGAGACATGGTGATGACGTTGATGCAGATGATGAAGGTGATGAAGAGGTCCAGGTAGTGGCTGGTGCACAGGGTGTGGATCATCAGACGCACGTGACTGTAGCTGGCGTAGTAGGGGACCTTCTGAGCCTCTGGGAACACACACACACACACATTTAACCACACACAGAGCAGATAAACATCTCCTCAAACCTTCCCACACCTACCACACTACATCAAGACTACGTTCATCCATCCTCCATCCATGTCTGGCTTTCCAGATTCTTCCCTCTATTCATCCATCTGGATCCTTCTCCCATCCCTGCAGTCTATCCCCCCCCTCCCCCCTCCCTCCCTCCCCCCCCCCTCCCCCCCCTCCCTCCCTTACGCCTCCTCTTCTTCTCCATGCGCCTCTGTCTCTTCTCCTCCCTCCTCTTGGCCTCCTCCACCTCCTGGTGCTGACGACACTTGTGGAAGTTCTCCACCACCACGCCCACGAACATGTTGAGCACGAAGAAGCTCACGATGAGGAGGAAGGAGATGAAGTAGAGCAGCATCCAGGGGTTGTTGTTGGTGATTGGCTGGAGGGAGAGGAGAGAGGAGAAGAGTGAGAGGGAGAGGAGAAGAGTGGGAGAGGGAGAGGGAGAGGGAGAGGAGTGGGAGAGAGAGAGGAGAAGAGTGGGAGAGGGAGAGGGAGAGGGAGAGGGAGAGGAGTGGGAGAGAGAGAGGAGAAGAGTGGGACAGGGAGAGGGAGAGGAGAGGGAGAGGTGTGGGAGAGAGAGAGGAGAAGAGTGGGACAGGGAGAGGGAGAGGAGAGGGAGAGGGAGAGGGAGAGGAGAGGGAGAGGAGAGGGAGAGGAGTGGGAGAGAGAGAGGAGAAGAGTGGGACAGGGAGAGGGAGAGGAGAGGGAGAGGGAGAGGGAGAGGAGAGGGAGAGGAGAGGGAGAGGAGTGGGAGAGAGAGAGGAGAAGAGTGGGACAGGGAGAGGAGAAGGAAGAGGGGAGGATGAGAAAGAAAGAAAGTAGTAATGCAAAAGAGAAGAGAAAAAGGGAGTGGAACATGAGGGAGGAAGTGAAGACAGTTGAAGGAGAGAGAGATGTTTATGAGTAAAGGGAAGCGGTTGGAGAGAGACTATCAACTGTGTCAACTGTACTGCACTGTACAAAACTATACAGCAATAACATATGAATCCACAGCAAAGCATGTATCCAAACTCACTGTTCCCTTTGTACCTCCTGATCAGATGATACAGCATTGTAGAAAAGGTTTCAGAAGTAGTCATCGGGACACTGTTTTCAAAATCAGAAGGCGGGGCTTACGCAGCACAGTGTGGCATGAATATCGGAGTTGTCAGAACATTTTCTCTGATAGAGAATGATGCCTGGATGGGATGGAAACATCTTGATGTTGAAAACAGTGTTCAGGCGACTGCTTCTTACAACACTCCTGGATGAATGAGGGTCCACACTGACTTGATACAGCATGTTAAGTAGCTTAGCTTCGCTTCGCTAACGGTTGTACAGTGAGATGTAGAGCAGGTCACCTGCTGATCCACTCCTACAGCGTCCAGACCGTGATACATGATGTTGACCCAGCCATCCTTAGAGGCCAGGACAAATAGGGACATCAGAGCCTGGAACACACACAAGATTAGATTCACTTTAGTGTCATAACACAGGTACAGGTACAGGGTAACGAAATACAGTTAGCATCCAACCAGAAGTGCAAAACAGTTATTAAAACAGAATATAATTGTAATTGTATACTCAGAATATACACAGTATGTACAGTATAATCAGAATATACAGGGTATGTACAGATTAAAGTGATTTAAGACAAATGTACAGCTGTATAGTACAATATGCTACAGTATTTGACAGAATTTACAGAGTTGAATGTGTACACACATGTGTACGCACACACACACAAACACACACACACACACACACACAAAAACACACACACAAACCCCCCTCACACATACACCCCCACACACACACAGTTATACATTGACCTCTGTCCAATAATTGAGAGAACCTTGCCAACAGACCACACTGACCTGTCCCAGATTGTCAAAGTTGTACTTGTGATGGACCCATTTGTAGTTGGCCTGTAAGCAGTCCGACTTGTTGGTGATGTTCTTGACGTCGATGCCGAAGCAGTAAAAGAACTTGCCTTTGAAGAGCTGTCGACGAGAGAGAGGACGATGTTGGTACCAAACGAGGGCGTCGGTGAAGACACCAGAGTGACATGTGTGACATGGACTGCAGGACTAACATGTCAGTGTTTGAAATGTTGACACGCTTGACTAACAGAAGCACAATCATACAGTTCCCCTCAGGGCAGTAATGACTCTTACTGAGGGCCTCGCTGCTCTTGTTGACCAGTTCTAACCTGATTTGAAACTTTCCCACACGCTGTGAGGTATATTGTTATTGTTGCTTGTTTTCCTACAGGTACACTACTGCACGTTTGAGATTCATGCTGTTTCATTGTAACGTGTTTAACTGAATGCTCTTTCAGCTCTTCCTTTTGGCACTGGCTTGGTTTCCCAAAATGGATGCTTCATAATCTGACGACCTGCTATGTTTGCGGACTATCACGTTGTTATGCTCAGTGACTGATGCTCTTTTGTAAAGCTCTCTTTTGGAAGTCGCTTTGGATAAAAGCGTCTGCTAAATGAATACATGCAAACGTCGGGGCGGTGACGGAAAGCGAGGGAAGGGACATTTCTAGGTTGAGGAAAAGGGATGGACAGAAAGACAAAGGAGAACTCTCAGAATAGTCAAACAGAGACTAGAGGGAGAGAGACAGAAAGAGGTCAGGTGTAGAAAGAGAGACGGAGGGAGGAAGGTTGACAAAGGGGCGGAGGGTACCTGCACCCCAAGGATGCCGAAGATGATGAAGAAGGCGCAGCAGATGAGGACGATGTTGCCGATAGGCTTGAGGGACGTTATGAGGGTCTCCACTACCAGCTTCAGACCTGGAGCCCTGCTGATCACCCTGGAGAGGGAGACGGAAGAGGAGAGGGAGGGAGGGAGAAGAGAGAGGGGAGGAGGAGGAGGGAAAGAAGGGAGGAGGAGATGGAGGGAAGGAGAGGAAGAGGGAAGGAATTGTGTAGAATTTACATTGAAAAAGTAGGATATTTAAGACAAGGGAAAAGCAGATTACGCACGCAAACAAATCCAGACATCCATCTCAATAAGTTTTTTCCAAGTCCCCCTTGCAGTGACTCCTCCTTACCTGAGGGGGCGCAGTGTTCGAAGCAGCCGCAGAACCCTCAGCACACCCAGGATCTTAGCTCCGCCCGCCATGGACACGACGATGTCAATCAAAGACACAAAGACCAGGAATCCATCTAGAATGTTCCAGCTGCTGCGCAGATAGGCTTGCTCGCCTATATACAGGCCCATGGACACAACCTAGAGAGGGAGGGAGGAAGAGGAAGAGAGAGAGAGAAAAGAGGGAGAGAAGAAAGGGAGGGAGAGCAGTTGTAGGTCACAGGAGGTTTTATGTTGAAGGGTCTTGACAGTAACGAGACCTGCGACACAGACTGACTCACACACTATCAGCCCCTAAAGGGAACAGAGGCGTGACACACACTCACACACACTCACACACACACACACTCACACACACTCACACACACTCTCACACACTCACACACACCTGACTGCATCCCTGTGGCACAGGCAGACTCCCCTGCTCATTCGAGTCCTCACACTAGTGATAAAGTCACTGGCTGTCACACACTTCCACACACACACACCTTCACACACACTTCCACACACACATTCAGACACACACACAAAACCCCTGACACTGACAGAATGACACACAGGATGAATTCAATGGATTTAGGGATTGAGTGAGATCAAGAGTTTGGTAAACTTGTTATGTTATGTTGTTTATGCTAATGCTAATACTAAATTAATAAATGTAATGCCTGTTGTTCTCTATTCTATTGTTATTACTTTATTTTATGAAATACATTTCCCACAAAAATGCGACTTATGAGACTTATATATGTTTTCTTCTTCTTGGTTATTCATTTTTTGGCAGGGTGGACTTCAACTCCAAAACAACTTACGGTAGTCATTTTAGCAGAGGCTCTTGTCTACCTTGTACATGAAGCATATCCAACCTGATGGCAGGGCCACACTGAAAGCCACACACACATGTACACATATACACACAGACAATCTCACACTTATCACCCACACACCCACACACACACACCCACACACACACACACACACAGCAGGGTGCTGTGTAGCCCTGGACACGGTCTGACAAGTCCATCGATGTTGGAGTGGTAATAATTGATTAAGGGGGATTTCATAATTGATGGTGAACTTGTACCAAAGGAGAATAGAGAGAGATGGATGGAGGGATGGAGGGAAAGAGAGAGAGACTGTGTCTGGGGAGAGGAAAGTAGGACTAATTAATATCATTGCTTAATTGCTTGTCTAGATAGGGATATATAGACTGCCAAGAGGGAGAGAAGAGGGAGGGAGGAAGGGAGGGAGCCCGGTTAATAATCAGAAGGTTCCCAGTTCGAATCCAGGATGTGCCAACAAGGGTTGTGTCCTTGAGCAAGGCACTTCACAGTACTTGCCTCAGGGGTGAATGTCCCTGTACTTGACAGACGATGAGGCCGGGGGGACAGACAGACGAAAACACTGAAAGCTCCAAAAGAGAGATGGGAAGTGACTGAGAAGAAGATGGTTAAAGCAAGGATGAAGAAGAGAACTGAATGACTAGGAGTGTGTCTGGTGGTGAATGACCAGGTGTGTATTTACCTTGAGTGTCATCTCCCCTACGAATATGGCTGTGAAGATGTAATTGGAAATGGTGAGGAAGACTCTCTCCTGGGAAGGAAGAGGAAGAGGGGGATAGAGAGGCGTTAGAATCCCCATTCATCATCTCCACCATTCATCATCTCCACCATTCATCATCTCCACCATTCATCATCTCCACCATTCATCATCTCCACCATCATCTCCATCAACATCAACAACACTTCCCCATCACTACTATCACCAACATCATCCTCATCCTTACATTGTCATAATCCTACTCCTTATCATCTTATCCCTCATCACAATCATCATGACAATGATTCGCATACCCACCATCATCCTTTACACCATTATCAAAAACATCATCATCCTCATTTTCATCATTTCCATCATCACAATCCTCATCACAGTGATTCACATATAACCCCCATCCTCATCCCCACCACTGTCATGATCATCACATCCATGACCCCCATCATCCTCTCCAGCCTCACCCCACCATGCACAGCCCCCCTCCTACCAGGCTGCCCTGCATGATCTTGGGTCTCTCCAGGGCCACAGTGATACAGTTGGAGAAGATGAAGGCCAGAACAATATAGTCAAACATCTTGTGGGCAATGATGGACTGGCACATCTGCCTGAATCTGGAGAGAGGAGGAGAAGAGAGAAGAGGAGGAGAGGAGGAGAGGACAGAGGAGGAGGAGAGGGGAGGAGGAGAGAGGAGGAGGAGGAGAGAGAAGAGGAGGAGAGGAGAGAGGAGAAGAGGAGGAGAGGAGGAGAGGGGAGGAGGAGAGAGGAGGAGGAGGAGAGAGAAGAGGAGGAGAGGAGAGAGGAGGAGAAGAGAGAGGAGGAGAAGAAAGAGGAGAAGAGGAGAGAGGAAGAGATGAGAGGGGAGGAGGGAAAAAGAGAGGAGGAGAAAAGAGGAGGAAAAGAGAAAGGAGGAGAGGAGAGAGGAGGAGAGGACAGAGGAGGAGGAGAGGGGAGGAGGAGAGAGGAGGAGGAGGAGGAGAGAGAAGAGGAGGAGAGGAGAGAGGAGGAGAGGACAACATGAAATAGACAAAATGGGATGGTTACAGAAAAAAAAACAGGAAGTCAGGATTAGTACATGCTCAGAATGAGAGGAAGAGTACAGACCGGATCACTGACCACGGATCATCAGAATGTTTTCATATATCTGAGCATCCACATGAACAGCTGTTAAACCACCAGCCTAGTTCAGATAGCACAGTTACCGTAGAGGACTAATGAATGAAAAGCAAGAGAGTGTGAGAGAGAGAGAGAAAGAAAGACAGACAGAGAGACAGAGAGAGAGACAGAGATAGACAGAGAGAGAGAGAGAGACAGAGAGAGAGAGGGAGAGAGAGAGAGGGATAGAGAGAGAGAGAGAGAGAGAGAGAGAGAGAGAGAGAGAGAGAGAGAGAAAGAAAGACAGACAGAGAGACAGAGAGACAGAGAGAGAGAGACAGAGATAGAGAGAGATAGAGAGAGAGAGGGAGAGAGAGGGAGAAAGAGAGAGGGATAGAGAGAGAGAAAGACAGAGAGAGGGATAGAGAGAGAGAAAGACAGAGAGAGAGAGAGCGACAGAGAGAGAGAGAGGGATAGAGAGAGAGAAAGACACAGAGAGAGAGAGAGACAGAGAAAGAGAGAGAGAAAGAGAGAGATAAGCCATACAAATAGAGAGTGACAGTGCGATAACAAGCCAATTATATCTAAACTGTAGATAACCAAGTGAAAGATCCGGACTTTCACACAAGGACACTATTCCTTGGTGACAGAGAGTAGGTTAGGAAACATCCTGGTCTCGATCTGACCGGCGCTACGTCGATACGCTAATCAAGATCCTGGCCAGCGTTCTGGACTATTATTGCGGGGAGTACAGCAGGCAGGCTAACTGATACAGACTCCAGTTTAGGAAGGACAGAATAAGGAGGGAGGGCAGCGATGTTGGTGAGAAAACCATGATGCAATGAGAAGTACAGTAAGAATCAGAATCAGAATTCACATGACAACCTCCTCATCAACGCGGGCAAGACCAAGGAGATGGTGGTGGATTTCCGCAGACGCCGACCTCCCCCACCGCCGTTGAACATCCAGGGAATGGACATTGAGAGAGTAGAGTCCTATAAGTACCTGGGTGTTCACCTGAACCACAAACTGGACTAGACTCACCACACTGACGCACTGTACAAGAAAGGTCAGAGACGGCTCTACTTCCTGAGGAGACTGAGGTCTTTTGTGGTGCAGGGGGCACCCCTAAAGTCTTTCTATGACTCAGTGGTGGCCTCAGCCATCATGTATGGTGTGGTCAGCTGGAGCAGCGGCATTACTGAGAGGGAAAGGAAGAAGCTGGACAAGGTCATCCAGAAGTCCAGCTCAGTCCTGGGCTGTCCTCTGGACTCAGTGCAGGAGGTGGGTGACAGACGAGTCCTGGCAAAGCTGACAACCATGCTGGACCACGAGTCACACCCCCTGCAGGACACACTGTCCGCTCTGGAGAGCAGCTTCAGCAGAAGGCCACATAAAGGATTTTCTATTCTAGTCCATAATGTTGTGTCTTTGGGCAAGGCACTTCACCCTACTTGCCTCAGGGGGGAATGTCCCTGTACTTACTGTAGGGCGCTCTGAATAAGCGCGTCTGGTTTGGATTTGACTCCATGTGCATCAGTCAGAGAGCAGAGAGGGAGGAGTGAGGCGTACCTGTTCTGAGGAGAGAATAAGAACACAGACCAATGTTCTCTGGTCTCACACCAGTCTGGTCTGTAGACCTCCATCATCTTCTGGACGCGGAAACACACACTCTGCAGGGGCACACACCCACACACACACACACACACACACACACTCACGTGAGGAGTTGCTCCAAATAACACAGGCCACATTCATGAAGAAGCATCATGTGCTACACTGTCGACACGGACAGGGATGAATAATGCATTTAGAACAACTGTACATACTCACAACCACACAAAGACAAAAACACACACACAGACACACCACCACACACACACACCACCACACACACACACACACCACCACACACACACACAAAGGACACAAACAGACACACCGCCACACACACACAAAGGACACAAACAGACACACCACCACCCACACAAAGGACACAAACAGACACACCACCACACACACAAAGGACACAAACAGACACACCACCACACACACAAAGGACACAAACAGACACACCACCACACACACAAAGGACACAAACAGACACACCACCACACACACAAAGGACACAAACAGACACACCACCACACACACACAAAGGACACAAACAGACACACCACCACACACACACAAAGGACACAAACAGACACACCACCACACACACCACCACACACACCACCACACACACCACCACACACACACAAAGGACAAAAACAGACACACACAACCACACGCATGCAAGGACAAACACACACACACACACACACACATACAGACCCAGGCCTAGACACAGTTCGTACTGCATATTCCCCCCCCCCCCTTATTCAAACATGATTCCCTGAGTGACCCCAGCCACAGCTGGAAGCAGCTTCCAGAAGAGAGGTGACCAACAGAAGCCACATTCAAACCAGACTTAAAACTCGTCTTTTTATCTCTGCATTTGCTGGCTGAGCACTGTGCTTTGTCCCAACTGTTTGCAATTTATTTTAGACGTATTATCTTTTTATTCTTTTAATTCCTTTTCCTGTTTTTATTTCTTTTTTGTATGTTTTTTATATCTTTTATGTACAGTATACTGTTATTTCTATTCCTTATGTTCTATGTTTATTATAATTTTTTATGTAAAGCACTTTGAATGACCATTGTGTATGAAATAACAAATATAATTGCCTTGACTTGCTTTGGCTTGCCTAAGTTAATTGTTCGCCAATGAAAAAAATATGTTTTAATAACAACTTGGAGCCCTATCAAATACTACCATCTGTTTCTGCTCTATGTAAATACATGTGCCTTTATATGGCATATTTAATTGTTTACTGTTGAAACAATGGTGTCCCAGTGGATTTAGATATGTAAACGCTTTCAGGAATGCCCTGTAGGACAAAATATGTGTCTAATACTATATTCTGTTGAAACAGTACAACTCCACACACTGAAACTGTCCACTGTGTGTATTGTTACTGTGTAGATGTAATCTTTTATGTGTGCGTCTGTATGAAGCAGTATGTAGAGATCCACTGCCCCTTTGTCACAAACATAGCATCCCTGATGAATCAACGATGCAAAAATACAATATCTGAGTGTGACGAATCATATTTAAAACTTTTAAATCCCACTGGATTTGTTTCTAGTACAAATGGCAGATCTACTGATAAAACGTAAGTAAACACCATAATACCTTAAACCCTCAAATCAAGGGAAAGGTTCTTCCTACACTGATAAACCAATTGACTTGTTTCAGATGTAAAAATCAGCATAACTACTGTTTCTGCACTGATTATTTGATAGGCCAGTTTTGCCGTGACGGGCCTGGTCATCCACACGCCTTACATAGTCAATCTCGTCCTCCAGGTCCTCCCGGTCCTTCCGTGCGTTGACCTGGGGGAAGACCTCTGCCAGGACCTGGGCGTGGTGAGGGGGCAGCTGGAGCTGGGACGTGGGAGTCTTGCCGTTGCAGTCCTGGTGCTCACCACCTCCCACCCCTCCTCCTCCCCCCAGAGTGCCCCCAGAAAAGCTCTTCTTCCTGGGGAGAGCGCAGCCCGAGCCCAGGGTGTGCTGCGGCATACGGAGCAGCTCTGGCAGCTCCAGGGACAGCGCCCGTCTTTCCCGCCGGGGGCCGTGGTGGCGGAGGAGGGGGGTGGCCCGAGTGGGGGGGGGGGAGAGGAGGAACTCCTGCTCTGCGGCGAGGGTGTGGCCCAGGGGGGGGCAGAGGGGGCTACCGGAGGTGGTGCCTCGGAGGCGGAGGCTGCCCCCCCCTCCAAGCCCAGCGTACGCCAGGGAGGACGGCCGGCCCAGGTTGTTCCAGCTGGAGCGACGCGCCCACATAGCTTGGGTCAGAGGGGGGTTGGGACGACCCCAGTTGTGGTACCCCCGCCCAGGACACTGTAAGAAGGAGGGGCGGAATATACAGTATAGTAATAGTATAGCACAGTACAGCATAGTATAGTACAGTACAATACATGAGAATTGTATAGTATCATATCGTATAGTATAGTGTGGTGTAGACTTACTTTACAGTAACCAGTTTCAGAAATATCAGATGACACATTATTGCCACATTAGAACATTAGTAGCTCCCATACTCTCCACAGGATCTAGTTTCCCAGCAGCAGTAGCAGCAGGGCCCCAGTCCTCACTCACCCTCTGATCCAGACTGGCCCTGCCCAGGGATATGACGCTGCTCTTGCGGGAGCCCAGGGCAAAGGTCAGACGGTCAGTGGGATAGAACCCCCCCGGAGCCAGGGACAAGTCCAGGTGACCGTTGGGGGTGAGGGTGCAGATCTTAGGGTCTGGAGGGGGGTGTGGAGAGGAAGGAACCAGGATGGAAGGTGAGAGGAAGAAGGCAAAGAGAAAAGAGATCCTATAATCCTGGTTAAGTTTCAGCTCAAAACGATTGATTCAACTTTGAACTGTTCAAATAAAACTTACAGTTAGAGACTAAGTTACACTAAATTAGACTCCTCCCAGAAGGCAGGGTTGACGTAGCAACGTGGTAGCATTAGTATCTGAGTTCTCAGTCCATTTTCTCTGATTGAGAATGACTTTTGGATGGGTTTCAAATGTTTTTATTTAGAAAATGTCCAGATAACGACCTTTCCCTAAAACCTTTCTACAATGGAACGCTCCTGGACAAATGAGGGTCAACACCAACCTATATCTGCTATTCATGAATTTATTAATCCATTCTATATCTACTAATGCTATCTGAACATGCTTGTACTAATATGCTATTCCACAGCATATAACAAGCTGACAATATTAGCATAAAGTATTCCAATAGATGAATGCAACCGAATAAAGCTGTTCTATGGAGCCAGGCCAATGTATTTGCCAGCTGCTTTCTGTTGGTTTAGTGTTGCTGTGTCCCAAAGGGAGATGAGAGCAGCTAGCAGCAGCAGCAGCAGCTCATATATAATGCAGACCTCAGAAGTTTCCATATCAGATCCATGTCTGGGCTCAGTCATGTGTCTCATACTCTCACATCACACTGGGATGTTTGACAAGGACGCTCTGTTACTCTCATGTGGGTTAGAGCTCCTCTTAAGCAGAGATTTTCATGTATTTAGAGTGTTTATGTAGGGATGAATGTAGGGATGGAGGGATAAAGTATTTCAAATATATTTTAAAAGAATAACATCTAAATGTTTGTTAGAGCGGGAACAATCTAGAATTGTTTAAATTGCCTAAGTAAAAAAATGTAAACATTTTCATTTGAGATACTAGGTAGTGGCATTTCAGGGCAATAATGTAGTTTTGAAAAATAGCCCTTTTCACAAGCAGCTTCACAAAAGGCTTCACATACTCCCATAGAACTGTCCCTCAACCAACCTAAACCCTCAAGGAAGACGAGGAGAAACCTCCCGGAACAGGAATCTGTGAGTTCAGACAGTCACACCCGGAAGCATGTTCACCTGACAGATGGAGGGAGTCTTTCAGCTTGTCACTCTCATCAAAGTTACAGGAGGACTTGTCGTCTTCTGAGTATGAGCGGTTCGCGTCGCCCTGTTTTCCCCCCAGAAGGATGGAGAAGAAAACAAGCTCAGAAAATGTGCTAATAGGACAAGGAAACAGCTGCAGGCCTTTTTAAATTGAAAATGTCAATCTGTCCTGCTCTGGAAGTATTTGGGCTGGCTGGTCTCCCTGACTAGCCTAGTTCCCTTCAGGTCGCCCTCTCGATGGACAAAGATCATCTTCAAACTGGAAAAAGCCCAAAACACTCAGTACACACACAGTACATGACACAATAATGAGATCTATTGTCTGGTATTTTACACAGCAATGCTTAATTCACCTTAAAAATACTTCTTAAACACATTTTCAGCACGAAGCTCAACTAAGTACTCAGCCTAAAAGTGTCTGCTAAATGAAGACATTTAAATGTAATTAAGCCTAACTGTACCCTTGCTTGTTCCACAACACCATATAGTTATAAACCCTATCCATATATACACCAAAAATATACAATACTAGTATCAAGACAAGCCACCTACAGACTTTCAGTTTCCAAAATAAAATCCATTCGTTGATTAAAACACGGAACACCAGCCGGAAAACAAACCATGTGTCTGATGAAGACTCACCTCAGCCTGGAAGCCCTCCACCAAGATGGCCACCAGCAGGTTAAACAGGACGTAGTTCCCAAAGGTCATGAGGGCAACAAAGTAGAGGGCAGCGCAGGGAGATGTGGAGGCCATCCCGTTATAGAGCACCATGTTCCAGTCCTCCTGAGTCAGGATCTACACACACGCGCACACACACACACACACACACACACACGTGTTAAACCAGCTAGGTACCCATATGTATGTGCAAATAATATTAGCGTTATTAGTAATATATTATTATATATATATTTCTTTATCTCTATTTTATCTATTTTTATTATTTATTCTGTTTGACATCATTCACTTCTTGTCAAAATCCTGTAGTTTGTATGTTTTTTCACTCACCGAAATCAAGAAATCTCCTTGCAAGAACAATAGATTATACTACTGCTGCTCCACAGGTGGCAGCAGTGCAGGTGTGTGTGCAGGTGTGTGTGCAGGTGTGTGTGTGCAGGTGTGTGTGT
>CM059326.1:12216766-12252550 GCA_030340685.1 Protosalanx chinensis | reverse complement strand
CGTGTGTGTGGGTGTGTGTGTGTGTGGTAGTGTGTGTGTGGTAGTGTGTGTAGTAGTGTGTGTGTGCAGTAGTGTGTGTGTGTTATGGTAGTGTGTAGTAGTGTGTGTGCGTGTGTGCGGTAGTGTGTGCAGTAGTGTGTGTGTGTGGACTCTAACCAGAGTCCATGCTCCACAGCTCCTGCTTCAACGGAGGCACCTGCATCGACAGATCAACGGGCTACTCCTGCACCTGCCGCTCCGGCTTCACCGGCTCCCACTGTCAGTACGAGGTGAACGAGTGTGACTCCCAGCCCTGCCTCAACGGAGGCCTCTGCCAGGACGCCTGGAATCCTTCCGCTGCTCTGCCCCCGAGGGTACACCGGCAACCGCTGCCAGGTACGCACACACACTCAGACACACACACACTCAGACACTCAACCAGACACACACACACACTCAGACACACACACTCAGACACACACACACAGTCAGACACACACTCAGACACTCAACCAGACACACACACACACACTCAGACACACACACTCAGACACACACACACAGTCAGACACACACACACACTCAGACACACACACTCAGACACACACACTCAGACACACACACTCAGACACACACACACTCAGACACTCAACCAGACACACACACACACACACTCAGACACACACACACAGTCAGACACACACACACACTCAGACCACACACACACTCAGACAAACTCACACACACACACACACACAAACTCAGACACACACAAACTCAGACACACACACACACAAACTCAGACACACACTACAACACTACAACACACCCAGTCCAACACACACACACACCAAGACAATCTCTTAGACACCCGGGTCTGCCCCAGAACTTGTGAGCTGAGCACGGTTCTCCCCCCCCCCCCCCCCCCCCCTCGTGTGCAGATGCCGGTGGACTGGTGCCGCCGCTCCCTCCCCCTGCCAGAATGGAGGCCGCTGTCGCCAGAAGGACGCCTCGTTCTCCTGCGACTGCACGGGCAGCTGGTCCGGACGCTACTGCGACATCCCCGGGGTGTCCTGCGAGGTGGCCGCCCGCCAGAGAGGTGAGCCCAGGCTGGACGCCAGAGCAGGGGTCCCCCCGACCCTGGGTCCTCTGGAGCCCGCTGTCCTGAAGGTTCTAGATGTTTCCTCTGCTCCAGCACACCTGATTCGAATAAAGGCTCGTTTAAAGGCTTCCGCAGAGCTCGATAACGACCCTTCATCCGAATCAGGTGTGCTGGAGCAGGGAAACATCTAAAACCATTCAGGATGGCGACCCCCCCCCCGGTCGAGAGTTACGGCAGGAAGGGAAAGAAAAAACGTCCGTTGACACCCCCTCCTCGTTCCCTTCCAGGCCTCCAGACCGACGAGCTGTGCCACCACGGGGGCCACTGCGTCAACACGGGGAGCGCCCACTACTGCAAGTGTCCCCCCGACTACACAGGCAGCTACTGCGAGAGCAGGTGGACCACTGCGAGGACAAACCCTGCCGCAACGGCGCCACCTGCAGGGGATACGTGGGAGGATACCAGTGCGACGTGAGTTCTGAGGATCTCTCGGGGAGGGGGGGAGGGTCACGGCTCCCGGGGGTCCCGGTCAAAGCTCTACGAGGGGGGGGGTTCCGTTTTCGATCCTGACTGGCCGCTGTTTTCTCCTCCTCCTCCTCCTCCTCCTCAGTGCATGCCCGGCTACACGGGAGAGAACTGCGACATCGAGATCAACGAATGCCAGTCTCACCCGTGCCAGAATGGAGGCACCTGCATCGATCTGGTGGGCCATTACATCTGCTCCTGTCCTCCTGGAACCCTAGGTACGAACCCCGCTCACACACACACACACCACACGAGACGCACCCTCGCCCCCCGCCGTCGTCCCAGCGGCCGGCCCGCCGCCAGCACGCGACTAAAGGGGTCTCCGTCTGTCTCTCTCAGGGTCCTCTGCGAGATCAACGAGGACGACTGCGCCTCGCCCCTGAGGTCCGCGGAGCCCCGCCCAAGTGCCTGAATAACGGCACCTGCGTGGACAGGGTGGGGGGCCACCGCTGCAACTGCCCCCGGGGTTCACCGGAGACAGGTGCGAGGGGGACATCAACGAGTGTCGCTCCAGCCCCTGCAGCTCCTCCAACAGCTTGGACTGCATCCAGCTGCCCAACGACTACCTCTGCGTCCTGCAAGCCCGGATTCACAGGTGAGAGCGTGACCTGTACTTGTGGAATGACATTACAGTTGAATCTAAATCTATTTTAAATCGAAATAAGTGTCTGCGGGAGGGGTGGGGGTCAGGGTTAGGGGTTAGGGGGGTTCTTGTGTACCAGCAGCGTTCTAACGTGCGTTTCCTGTCTCGTGTTCGTGCGCAGGTCGCAGGTGCCAGAGCCGCTTCAGCGCCTGCGAGTCGCAGCCTTGCCAGAACGGAGGGGCGTGTTCCGTGTCCGGAGCTCCACCCTGGGGTACACCTGCACCTGCCAGCTGGTCAGTACGCCCCCCCCCCCCCCCCCCCACCCACATCTGACACTGAGAACACAGTGTGTCACCCCCTCCCTGTGTCTAACCGCTCCCTCGCCGGTCCTCAGGGTTACCTGGGCTCGGCCTGTGAGAGAGCCTCTCCTGCGAGAGCTGTCCTGCTTCAACGGGGCCAGCTGTTCCCAGACCGCCCGAGGGGCCCGCTGCACCTGCCCCCCGGCTACGCCGGCCCCCAGTGCCAGCACCGCAGCAGCGAGGGCTGCTCCTCCCAGCCCTGCCGCAACCGGGCCTCGTGCACCGAGGAGGCCAGCTACCCCTTCTTCCACTGCCAGTGCCTCAACGGCTGACGGGGAAACGCTGCGAGCAGCAGAGCAACAGCCTGGCCGAGCAGGCCCCGCCCTCCTGCCCGCTGGCCGACTGCCACGCCAAGTCCAACGACGGCGTGTGCGACAAGGAGTGCAACTCGCTGGCGTGCCGCTGGGACGGGGGCGACTGCTCGCTGGCGGCGAACCCCTGGGCACGGTGCCCGGACCCCCGCTGCTGGAGGGTGTTCAACAACAGCCAGTGCGACGAGTCGTGCAACAACGAGGAGTGCCTCTACGACAACTTTGAGTGCCGGAGCAAGGAGAAAGTGTGCAAGTGAGTCTCCACCCCCCCCCCCCACCCACCCCCCCTGTCTGTACGTGGTTCCATTCGAGACAGGAACCACTTAAACTTAACGCGTACTTGACGTATTTCTTTTCTTCAATAATTGTGTTATATTGCACTACATCGTGCCCCCCTTATTGTTATATTACCCTGCAACTCTGTGTGCTGTACTTTACCCTGCTGCTGTTGTGAACTGCAATTTCATCTCCTTGGGGGACAAATAAAGGTTTATCTATCTTATCTCTCCAGCGCCCCCCCCCCCTGCTCTGTCCCCTGAGCTAACCCCTCTCTCTCTCTCTCTCTCTCTCTCTCTCCCCCAGCCCCATCTACGAGAGCTACTGCATCGACCACTACGCCGACGGCCTCTGCGACCAGGGCTGCAACACAGAGGAGTGCGGCTGGGACGGTCTGGACTGCGCCGGGAAGGTTCCGGAGGACCTGGCCGACGGGCTCCTGGTCCTGGTGGTCCTCCTGCCCCCGGAGGAGCTCCTGCGCACGGGCACGGCCTTCCTGCAGAAGCTGAGCGCCATCCTGCGCACCACCCTCCGCTTCCACCTGGACAGCAACGGCCAGGCCATGATCCGGCCCTACACCCGGAGGGAGGCGCGCATCAAGCGAGAGTTCCAGCCCAACCAGGAGGTCATCGGGTGAGCGCCGGGGGGCCGCGTCGGGAGGAGGGGTGGGGCCGGCTTGCGGTCGATCCTGCTGGTTCAGCAGCTAACCCAGGCTCTCGTCTCTCTATCTCTCCCCCCCCTCTCCGGCAGATCCATCGTCTACCTGGATATAGACAACCGCCTGTGCTCCCAGGGCTTCGACGACTGCTTCCTTCGGCCGAGAGCGCCGCCGACTACCTTGGCGCCCTGTCGGCCAGGGAGATGCTACGCTTCCCTACCCCCTCAAGGAAGTCCGCAGTAAGTAACGACATCCTCCGCCCCCGTGGGGGGGTTTCCTTCCCAAATCCCTGTTCGCCTTCGCTCCGCATCGCGTGACCCTCGCCAGACCCTCACAACCCTCTCCGTCTCCGCCCCCCAGGCGAGAGGATCCCCGAGTCGAACCGACGCGCCCAGAGTGGGGGAAGCTGATGCTGGTGGGCGTGGCGGCCGTCTTCCTGTTGGTCATCCTGGTGGCGGCATGTTGATCCGCTCGCAGAAGCGCGAGCACAGCACTCTGTGGTTCCCCGAGGGCTTCTTCCTCAAGAAGGAGCCCAGCAGCAACAAGAACCGGAGGGAACCCGTGGGCCAGGACGCTCTGGGGATGAAGTGAGTCCCTTGCACACACACGCACACACACACACTGTATGACTCTATACATGTCATTATGTAACAACATATTTATTCTTACTATTACTTAAAAGGGGATACAGTGTCCTTTCAATGTCTTTTTGACCTAAATATATGGGTATGTATGTATAAGAATTGATAATCTAAGCACATGCAGCTCTATTTGAGACTATTCTTTATTCTGGAAGTATTTTTGCATATATGTGGTTTGATATTTGTTCCAAAAAGAACCCGTGATAAGAGAAATCCGTGAAGTAGAAACCTTTATTTTTTTTCAATTATTATACAATTAAATACTCTATTATATATTAAAACCAAAGAACAAACCCTTTTTACAGGCCCAAGCATTTGTTTAACAAAATAAAAGTACTGTATCCTGTAAACCGCAACTTCATTGATGCACAGGTTTGCGTTGGAGAGACTGTTCAGCCGATCAGAATGCAGAACACAATGCACGAGGCAAATCCGTGAAGTAGCGCGAACCGTTGAAAAGCGAACCGTGATACGGCGAGGGTTCGCTGCACTTTTCATTGGCTAAAACCCGTTCTGTCTTGTCTCTCCCTGCAGACACATACCCAAGACGGTGGAGGAGTCTCTCCTGGGAGACCACAGTGACCAGTGGATGGAGGCGGACTGCCCCGAGGCCAAGCGTCTCAAGGTGAGGGTCTTCCTGCTCGCATCGCTTCACCGACGCCCCCCCCCCAACCCCGCCCCCGCCTGCGTGTGTTCAGAATCAGAATCAGAATGGGGGTTTATTCGCTATGCAAGATAAACAAACATAGAATTCGCCCTGGCAGGAATGAGCAAACATAGAACATATATGTGGCCTACTAATAAAATTAAAATGAATACACTACAGATAAGATACATATAAACAAATAATGCCAATTATACAAATGAGGCAAATAGTACAAACGATACAAATAACATGGACTGGCTCCTTGGAACTCATCCTGGATGTGTGCGTGCGTGGGTTCCAGGTCGAGGAGCCCAGCATGCTGTCGGACAGCGAGGATGCGGTGGACTGCAGGCAGTGGACGCAGCACCACCTGGCGGCGGCAGACATCCGCGTGCCGCCCTCCATGGCCCTGACCCCGCCCCAGGGAGAGTTCGACAGCGACGGCATGGACGTCAACGTCCGGGGCCCAGGTGGGTGTCGCAACCGCGGCAACGCTGCGTGGGAGGAGGAGGAGGAGGAGGGGGGTGGGGTTACATTTAGCAGACGGCTCAGCGGGTTAAGGCGTTGGCCTCAGGTTGTGAGTTCGAACCCCGGCTGTGGCTGTGTGACGTTGCGTCCTTGGGCGAGGCACTTCACCCTACTTGCCTCCGGGGGGGAATGTCCCTGTACTTGCTGTAAGTCTCTCTGGATAAAAGCATCTGCTAAATAGTTTTTTTGTAATTGTATTTATTTAATCCAGAGCGATTTACAGCACGCACAGGAAATTCTGAGGCATAGCCAGGAGTCGAACCAACACCTTAACCGCCGAGCCACCTGACTCTATGAAGTGTCTAATGATCCGTCGCTGTATACTGACGCGTCGTCCACTTCCCCCCCCCCCACAGACGGTTTTACCCCCCTCATGCTGGCGTCCTTCTGCGGGGGCGGTCTGGAGCCCGAGGTGGCGGAGGAGGAGGAGTCTGAGGAGTGCTCCGCCAACATCATCTCTGACCTCATCTACCAGGGCGCCTCCCTGGCGGCCCAGACCGACCGCACCGGAGAGACGGCCCTCCACCTGGCGGCCCGCTACGCCCGCGCCGACGCCGCCAAGAGGCTCCTGGACGCGGGGGCCGACGCTAACGCCCAGGACAACACGGGGCGCAGCCCTCTGCACGCCGCCGTGGCCGCTGACGCTCAGGGCGTCTTCCAGGTACACACACACACACGCGCGCACGCTCATGCAGCACGCGTGCATCACAATCAGAATCTGTTTTTATTCGACCGTGCAAGTTACACGAACACTGAATTTACTGTGGCAGGATGGAGCGAACACAGAACATCTCATTTGTATTCTACATTGTATTTTTTATTCTGTTTTATTATTATGTTAGATATGTTCTATGTTTGCTCCTTTCTGACATACACCTAAACACACAAAAAAACAGGGCACACATACACACAAATACTGTATATATGCATGTAAGCAGATGTAAAAGCAAACTTTACAAACAACATAATATGGGTATTAGCGTCCAGGTGGAACACAGTCCAGGGTATCTCTGGTTGACTGGTCTGTAGGGGGAACACAGTCCAGGGTATCTCTGGTTGACTGGTCTGTAGGGGGAGCACAGTCCAGGGTATCTCTGGTTGACTGGTCTGTAGGGGGAGCACAGTCCAGGGTATCTTTGGTTGACTGGTCTGTAGGGGGAGCACAGTCCAGGGTATCTCTGGGTGACTGGTCTGTAGGGGGAACACAGTCCAGGGTATCTCTGGTTGACTGGTCTGTAGGGGGAACACAGTCCAGGGTATCTCTGGTTGACTGGTCTGTAGGGGGAGCACAGTCCAGGGTATCTCTTGTTGACTGGTCTGTAGGGGGAGCACAGTCCAGGGTATCTCTGGGTGACTGGCCTGTAGGGGGAGCACAGTCCAGGGTATCTCTGGTTGACTGGTCTGTAGGGGGAGCACAGTCCAGGGTATCTCTGGTTGACTGGTCTGTAGGGGGAACACAGTCCAGGGTATCTCTTGTTGACTGGCCTGTAGGGGGAGCACAGTCCAGGGTATCTCTTGTTGACTGGCCTGTAGGGGGAGCACAGTCCAGGGTATCTCTGGTTGACTGGCCTGTAGGGGGAGCACAGTCCAGGGTATCTCTTGTTGACTGGTCTGTAGGGGGAGCACAGTCCAGGGTATCTCTTGTTGACTGGTCTGTAGGGGGAACACAGTCCAGGGTATCTCTGGTTGACTGGTCTGTAGGGGGAGCACAGTCCAGGGTATCTCTGGTTGACTGGTCTGTAGGGGGAGCACAGTCCAGGGTATCTCTGGTTGACTGGTCTGTAGGGGGAGCACAGTCCAGGGTATCTCTTGTTGACTGGTCTGTAGGGGGAACACAGTCCAGGGTATTTCTGGTTGACTGGTCTGTAGGGGGAGCACAGTCCAGGGTATCTCTGGTTGACTGGTCTGTAGGGGGAGCACAGTCCAGGGTATCTCTGGTTGACTGGTCTGTAGGGGGAGCACAGTCCAGGGTATCTCTGGGTGACTGGTCTGTAGGGGGAACACAGTCCAGGGTATCTCTGGTTGACTGGTCTGTAGGGGGAGCACAGTCCAGGGTATCTCTGGTTGACTGGTCTGTAGGGGGAGCACAGTCCAGGGTATCTCTTGTTGACTGGCCTGTAGGGGGAGCACAGTCCAGGGTATCTCTGGTTGACTGGCGTGTCTCTCTGGTGTCTTCTCCAGATCCTGATCCGAACCCGTGCCACTGACCTGGACTCCCGCATGTACGACGGCTCCACTGCCCTAATCCTGGCTGCCCGCCTGGCAGTGGAGGGCATGGTGGAGGAGCTGATCACCTGCCACGCTGACGTTAATGCTGTCGATGAACTGGGTAAGCTCTGCGCGCGCGCGCGCGCGCGTGTGTGTGTGTGTGTGTAGCCGTGGTGGCGGTGTTTAACGCAGGTGTGTGTGCGTCTCTCCAGGGAAGTCTGCTTTACACTGGGCAGCAGCTGTGAACAACGTGGAGGCCACCCTGGCTCTGCTGAAGAACGGAGCCAATAAGGACATGCAGGACCTGAAGGTGAGCAGCGCCGAGGCACAGCTGGCACCGTACTGCCTCCACACTGCCTCCACACTGCCTCCACACTGCCTCCGCACTGCCTCCGCACTGCCTCCACACTGCCTCCACACTGCCTCCGCACTGCCTCCGCACTGCCTCCACACTGCCTCCACACTGCCTCCACACTGCCTCCGCACTGCCTCCACACTGCCTCCACACTGCCTCCACACTGCCTCCGCACTGCCTCCGCACTGCCTCCACACTGCCTCCACACTGCCTCCACACTGCCTCCACACTGCCTCCGCACTGCCTCCACACTGCCTCCACACTGCCTCCACACTGCCTCCGCACTGCCTCCACACTGCCTCCACACTGCCTCCACACTGCCTCCACACTGCCTCCACACTGCCTCCGCACTGCCTCCACACTGCCTCCACACTGCCTCCACACTGCCTCCGCACTGCCTCCGCACTGCCTCCACACTGCCTCCGCACTGCCTCCGCACTGCCTCCACACTGCCTCCGCACTGCCTCCGCACTGCCTCCACACTGCCTCCACACTGCCTCCACACTGCCTCCGCACTGCCTCCACACTGCCTCCGCACTGCCTCCGCACTGCCTCCGCACTGCCTCCACACTGCCTCCACACTGCCTCCACACTGCCTCCGCACTGCCTCCGCACTGCCTCCGCACTGCCTCCGCACTGCCTCCACACTGCCTCCGCACTGCCTCCGCACTGCCTCCACACTGCCTCCACACTGCCTCCACACTGCCTCCGTACTGGGGCTGGAGGGCTACCTCCTCAGAAGCTGCAGAGTAGCGAGGCTAACGCTCTCTCTGTATCTCTCTCTCTCTTAAACTCTCTCTCAAACTCTATCTATCTTTCTCAAACTCTCTCTCTCAAATTCTCTCTCTCTCTCTCTCTCTCTCTCTCAAACTCTCTCTCTCTCTCTAACTCTCAAACTCTCCTACCGTGTCTCTCTCTCCCTCTCTTCCTCCCCCCTCCCTCTGTCTTTCAGGAGGAGACGCCCCTCTTCCTGGCTGCCCGCGAGGGGAGCTGTGAAGCCGTGAAGGTCCTCCTCGCCCACTTCGCCAACCGCGAGATCACCGACCACATGGACCGGCTGCCCCGCGACATCGCCCAGGAGCGCATGCACCACGACATCGTCCAGCTGCTGGACGAGTACAACACCGTGAGGAGCCCCCAAGGCCACGGGGGCGCCGGCCACCACCTGGCAGGGGGCCACACCCTGTCCCCCCTCATGTGCCCCCCCAGCGCCTTCATGCCCAGCCTGAAGAACACCCCCCAGGGGAAGAAGAGCCGTCGCCCCGGGGCCAAGGGCTCCAGCCTGGGCAGCCAGCACGCCGCCAACCTCAAGGAGTCCGCCAAGGCCCGCAACAAGAAGCTGACTCTGGACATGCAGAGCGCCCTGCTGGAGAGCTCCGTCACCCTGTCTCCGGTCGACTCCCTGGACTCCCCCCGCGGCGGGGCCAGCAACGCCGGCTACATGACCAACCCCACCTCCCCGGTGGCCATGCCCTCCCCGGGGCTGTTCCACGCCTCCATGTCGGTGCCCAACACCCCCATGGTGCACAGCAGCATGATGGAGGGGGCGGGCCCCTTCACCGTGTCCCTGGCCCAGCTCAACGACCTGGGGGACGGAGGGCTGACCATGCAGGCCCGGGTCGCCATGGCCAACCAGAGCCACGGCTACGTGCTCAACACCAGCCAGATGGGCCTCAACATGGGCATGGTGAGCCCGGTCAGCGTGCCCTTCGACTGGCACAGCCGGATGCCCCCCTCTTCCCAGTGCGGCCCCCAGGTGGTGAACCTGGTCCACAGCAGCCAGGCTGGCATGCACCCCCAGAGCCCTGCCATGCAGAACAGCATGCTCATGCACCAGCAGCAGATGTACCGCAACGCCCAGCAGGCCATGCTGCAGCCCACCCCCGTCTCCAGCGCCCCCTCCCTCAGCCCGGTCAAGCTGGCCTCCATCGCAGAGCAGCAGCAGCAGCAGCTCCACAGCCACAGCCTAGCCAGCCAGCAGAGCCTAGCCCGCATGGCCACCTCCACCCCGCCCACCCCCCAGACGACACAGCCCCCGCCCGCCTTCTTCCAGCAGCAGCAGCCTCCCCAGCAGGCCCCTCAGGCCCAGGCTGCCCCTCAGCCCAGCCAGGCAGCAGCTCCAGCATCCCAGCCCTCTCAGGGCCCTCCACCCCAAGCTAGCAGCAGCAGCACTGGCCTGGAGGATTACCCTACCCCGCCCTCCCAGCACAGCTACTCCTCAGCCCTGGATGCCACCCCCAAGCATTACCTCCACATGCCCAGCGAGCACCCCTACCTGACCCCCTCCCCGGAGTCGCCGGAGGCCTGGTCCAGCCCCTCCCCTCACTGCGTGTCTGATTGGTCAGACTCCACTCCCAGCCCGGCAGTTGCTGGACCCGCCCAGACCCAGATCCCCCACGTCCAGGAGGCCAACGGCAAGATGCAGGTGTTTGCATAAAGATCCCTCAAGGCTCCTCGTCAAGTAAAGGACCAGGGGTGAGAGAGAGAGAGAGAGAGAGAGAGAGAGAGAGAGGGCAGCAGGCTGTAAAGGTCTGGCTGCGTTTATGTGTCAGCCTGTTTCCAAGATTTTAATTGGATTTGGATTGACTGTGTTTTATCAAGAGGACCGTCTGCTACTGATGTTTGCAGAGGGTAAAGGGAAATGTGTGTTGTCTGTAAAACAAAAAAGAATTGCAGACAATTTAATGAAGTAAGACTTATTCTGTCACAGATGGACTCGTTTTTTTATTATAAAAAAAAAGTATATGAAGAAAACTAAGTCTTTCATTTCAAAGATTTAGAGACGCTCGCCTGGAACTAACAAACTTTTAAAAAAGTAGATGAAAGAGGAAGAAAAAAAAAGCTAAATGTCGAAGGCAATACCTTCTATTTTTATTTATTGTTTTTGTGTCTCTCTGAACTGCCTTTTTCCGAGGTGTTTTCTCTCTCTTTCTGTCTCGATCTGTCAAACGATGTCTGATTGTTACGTTGGATGCAAGTTTCCCAGAGGCCAGGGCAGAATGGGACTTTACAGTGAAGATAGATGGTCGATTCATTACCCAACCATTTGTGTAAGTCGGTTATAAACTCCGTAACAACTTCTCCCGGGTTGTCAGGCAGAAAGAGCAAGAGGTCTCGCCTCACTTGACTGATGTTATTTATTTAGGCCGACTAGATATATAAACGATCGATTGGGTTCCACAAAAACGATGTACTCTTCAGTTTAGCCAGCATTAGCGATTTGATTTCGATCTGAGACCATTCGGGGGGGGAGGGGGGGGGGGGAATAATGAACGGTCGCATTCCGTAGAAGTATTATGCCTCTCAGAATGTAGACAGGTGTTTCCGAAGCACTTCACGGGTGGGGGGGGGCGTGGCAGGGGTGGGGGGGTGGGTTGGGGGGCGGGGGGTGGAGGGGGAAGTGATGGAGGGACCAGGGCTCTGACCACCCAGTAAGTCAGTCAGAGTTATCTAAGTGTCTTATCTGAAGGGATCCATCTCTTTAGTGTTTGGTCGAGGTGGCCCCCCTCCCCCCCCTCTCCAGTTCAGCCAGCCCCCCCCCCCCCCCCCCCCCCCCCCCCCCCCAGCTCAAGGCTGGCTGTTGAAGGCTTCTATAAACCCCGGCCTCAGACAACTATTTTTAAACATTGTTTTCCTTCGTTGTATAATGTCTTTAGATGAGGGGATTGTCGCGCCTTTTTTCTAAATCAGCCTGTCACTGCCCTTTAGTTATGGTTGTTTTATTTTGGTTATTTTCGTTTTGTTTCATATTCTGTATATTTGTTGAGACCATGGTTATCTTTTTGAACATGACCTTGATGTACTAAGCTATGTTTATGGGCTGCTATTCTAAACCACTGTCCTGCAAACATTCCTGCATGTTTCCCGCCAGTCTGATTGCATGTAGATGTAGTGTGACGTTCTTCTCCGCTACCATCCACCTCGGACTGACCCCTGACCTTTTCCCTGACCTCTGTGTTCGTGTTCCTGGTCCGGGCCTGGAAGGAAACCCACTTCCTGAGGCGCTGCGGTGGGCCGAGGCGCAGCCCGCTCCCTCTCCTGAGGATCGGTGGGCGGCGTGTCGATGGGGTTGCGGTCGGTTGTGCGTGCTGCAGGGCGCGTGGCTGCTGGGCTGGGCCTGCTAGTGCTCTGTCACTCCTCAGGGAGGCGTTATACGGCATGCAGTGGAGCGTTTCCCTGTATCTTTAGCAGCGACCATCCCGGCAGCCACGATGGGGCTGGCATCCAAGATGACCGGTTAGAAGACTGATGGAGAGTACACTACTATGTAGTGCTGCACCCTCTTGCTTTTGGCCTGTTAGTCCTGGATGTCGTCCCAGCGATCAAGCTAACCTCTGTTTTTCCCCGTGGCCAATCGTAACGTTAGATATCCGAGTCTTTGGGATAGGGACTGTATTCTGCCTTAGAAAATGTGGTCTCTTATGTCATCGGCACAACACGGCCCCAAACTGTATCCCAGACTTCCAGGCCCCACAATATCTATTTCACCTTAAGCATTTTTGGTTTGTTTTCTTTCTCCATCAAAATGCTGATCTCAGACCAGTAAGAACAGTGTTCGACTGATCCGCTCCCATTCCAGATCAGTTAGGATTCGCCTGTTTGGATTCCAGACCGTTCCTGTCTCGTCTCGGCCACAGTACCAAGTGTTCTGGCCGGTTTAAGATTCCAACTTCTGCCTGTACATAAGTTCGTTTTGGGTAGATATGCTTGTTTAAGATGAGTTTTATGTTTCTAAAATGATGTACTAAAAAGGATCAAAACAAAATGTACTTTCTTTTAGCCTTTTTGGTAAATCTGAGGATGTGACTGATATTTTATTTTGTCTTGTATTATTAGAACAGTCATAGATATTTTCTATCATTATTATTAATTCCTATACTTGTTTAAAAGTAGTTTAAAATCATTGTACATAAAAAAACCTTTCCACCATGTTTCTTTCTACAGAAAAAGTTGTAAAATAAGTTACTTCTAATAAAAATTGTAGGGAACTACATTATTGGTGTCCTGGTGTTTTGTGCTATTTCTGCATCTTCAATTGAATTAACTGTAACAATAACTGCAAAGGGTTCGTTATTTATAACTCGTGTTGTTCTGTTATTCAGATTAAAGGCAATGACGTATTTAACGGTGAGTATTTAAAAGTCTGCCTCGGGGATTTGAGAACAGTTAACATTAATGTTCACCATGTTGCACAACAACATGCCCTTTTAAGGCAGAAAACCTGTTAAGTTGAGCTCCCAGTAAAACACTCGTCTTTTCCCGCAGCCAATAAGGATCTCGATCCAGTTTACATTTACCAGACGCTCTTATCCGGAACAACTGACAGCAAATACAGGGACATTCCCCCAGAGGCAAGTAAGGTGAAGTGCCTTGCCCAAGGACCCAACCTGCCAATCACTACCTCGACACCTTAACTGCTGAACCACCTGACTCCTCCTGTTCATAGTTTTTTTTAAATGAAGCTTGTGAATGTTAAATTCAGACCAGAAGAGAATTTTCAAGGAAGGATTTGTGATTTCAGGTTTGGGTTTGCGTGTTCGTACGTCTTTGCAGTTCTGTGTCGCGACTTATTGGTTAGAGATCAACTGGGTGTCCTGGAAAAGATATGAATATTCACTGAAGGCCATTAAGATGAAAATAAGACCTGTATAATACAATAACTCTTATAGAACTCACATTTCACTGTCTTCTTTTTTTGCACAAATCAGTAGCCCTATAACCTTGCTGACCAAAATATTGTTTTAGATGTTTCCGTCTCATCCTGATGTGTTGAAGAAAACCTTTGTATTGCATGACCTATTATACCTGTTATATCCAGTATATTGGTAGTCTGTATGTTCTTGTTATGATTTATAAGCAGTTGAAACAGTGTTATTTGAACATCACTATCCTCCACCATGTACAGTACATCTTATTTTACACCACGATGCTTGATCATTTGTGTGTCCAATGTGCCTTGTTAAAGGATTATCATGCATTTTGACTAAATGTCTATATATTTAGCATTTATATTGCATATCCATTCATGAAGTAACAAAACAAAACTGTTTCTCTTGTGTTTATTCGAAGACTTCAAATGGTCAAATTGGGGTCAAATTGTGCTGGTGGTCCTTCTCCTATTTGGGAGGAGAGAGGAGGCCGTGGCCCCCGAGAGGCGGGACGACCAAAGGAGGGGGAGTATCTGCCAGAAACCAAGTCCTCTGTTGGCTGAGCCCTTACCCCTCTCCTCCCCACCCCGGCCAATACTCCCCCCCTCCCTCTCCTTGCTCCCAGCCCCACGGAGACCCCCCACCTCCCCTGGCTCTGTTAAACAGCTGATGGAACCTTCTCTCAGTCGTCTCCTCTTCTCCTCCAGCACATGCCCTTTCCTGTCGCTCTTTAGCTCCTCCCCGTTTCCCTGGTGTCTCTTCCTCTGCTGAAGAGGAGAAGGCCAACACCCTGGAGAACCAACGCAAGATCAAGGTACGGCAGGTGCAGCCTCTTTTTGCAGCTTGTCGGTGCGCAGCTGTAGCTCGGCCATGGCGTAGCGTTGCTGGTTGATGCTCAGCCGACGGGCGAACAGCACGTGCTTGCTCACCAGGTCCTGGTTCCTGGGACCCCCCCCCCCCCGCTTCTGGAGCCCCTCCCTCTGTGGCCGAGACGGATCCTACCGCACACCTGGGAGATCTTATGGAAGGACGTATGAGAGGGCAGAGAGAGGAGAGGAGGGTATAGATCAGGGGTGTCCAAATCTGGTCTTCGAGGGCCGCTGTCCTGACTGTTCTAGATGTTTCCCTGCTCCAGCACACCTCCACAGAGCTTGATAACGACCCTTCATTAGAATAAGGTGTGCTGGAGCAGGGAAACATCTAGAACCGTCAGGACAGCGGCCCTCGAGGGCCAGGATTGGAGACCACTGGTATAGATGAAGACTGTGTACAGAGGAGTGTGTGACAGATGAGAGGATTTGGGAAAGGGGACAGGACAGAAGGGAATGAGGAGGAGTACGGCCTGGTAATCAGAAGGTTGCCAGTTCCAAATCCTGGCTGTGTCAACATGACGTTGTGTCCTTGGGCATGGCACTTCACCTTACTTGCCTCGGGGATATAGAGTGTCTATAAAATTCTCAGGTTCAATCCTACCATTGTGCCTTTGAATATGGCGTAATGTGTTAGAGTTCATTTAGATCCGATCCTCTCACACGTTAGTTTCTAGTTACAGAAGGACAGTTACCAGTCCTAGCTTCCTGTGGAACCTAGCTGTCTGTTTCAGCTCTGTTTCAGCATCCAAGAAGGCAACGAGGGATGTCTACCTTGATGGACAGAGGTCACTGATATCTTACCAGGCTTGTAAAGTTCTGATCTCCATAACTGGTCCTCTTCACAGAATGATAAATCAATGGCGTGAATGAATTTTTCGAAATATATATATATATATATGTATATATATGTTCTTAAGAATATCATTTATTGTATTATGTTATTAAATGAACTTCAAAGCTGCCTCTGACTTGGAAAGCACAGTATGACATCATAATCAAGTGATGGATTCAGGAGTTCCAGAAGGTAAGTCTGCTAAATGAATACATTTAAGTCATTTACGAAGAAACATTTGACAGAGAGACAAGGAAGCCTAAATAGTTGTAGAAATCTGTATTTGTAGAAAAAGAATTACATTTCTGGTTAAAGGAGATGATGTCTGAAGGTGCGTGCTCGCACGGGGCTGACGATCAGCAGACTGAGTCAGCTAGGATGTCCGTGTTTGAAGAGGAGAGCCTCAAAGCTTCACACCTGTAAGATTGTATTAAAAAACAACTAACACACACACACACACAGCATATTCATCACAGTCTCTTCATGCAACACACTGCAAAACAGTGTATGTAGGCTAAATCAATCAATCAAATGTGGAGTCCAGGATTCCTGGATCGCTTCCCCTGTTGTCCTGTCTTCAGAGGACACACCCACGTTCCAACCATCTAAACCACGTTCTCAGTTGTTTTCCACTGTGACTCTTCTCTTCCTGCTCCTGCGCTCCCTCACTTCCTGTGCCTTTGTCTCTGTCTCCAGCTGGTGGCGTCAGCAGGCTAAGCGCCTGTGGAAGGGGCTCAAGCGTGTGGGCACCTTCTGCCTGGGTGTGATACTCTCCCTGGGGGTGATGGCCTGCATGGGGCCTCTGTTCGACCTCCGTACGATCCATCCTGGCAACAGTGACATCATGGGGACCTCGGCTCACTACCTGATGCACCCTTACTGCACATGCCACAACTTTGGCGTGCCGTCTGTGTAACAACCAGTGCGTTTTACCCCTAACACTTCCCCTCTCCCAGCTCTCCTCACCCCCCCCCCCCTTCTTCCACCCCCTTACATCCCAGTTTATTAGAAATAAACTTAGCATTTAAATTCAAGGGGAGCAGTGTCTCTTTTCAGATTTGCTTGATTGTAAACTGCATATGTATGAAGAACTTCAATTGGAAATAAGCAGTCTTTTTCTCAACAGTGTTAGTCCACGTTTTTCCTTGCAATGCTGCATGGACATAAGCGCTTTACTTATTGACTGTCAGGAGCTAGGGGCAAACTGGGCCAGCTTTGATCTTGGGTACACCCTCTATTGAGTTCATCTGCCCATTTGACCTGTGTGACAGAATGGGTTCTTATTTCTTCATCACTCTAATGGTGTGTGAATGGATGTGTATCCATGTGTGTATCGTACATAGACAACACTGTCCCTCACTTAAATCAGGTTAAACAAAGTCTGTTTGGAGTTCAGGGGTGGAAGGACTGAGCATGTGCAGGACACCTGCCCAGGTGGAAGGACTGAGCATGTGCAGGACACCTGCCCAGGTGGAAGGACTGAGCATGTGCAGGACACCTGCCCAGGTGGAAGGACTGAGCATGTGCAGGACACCTGCCCAGGTGGAAGGACTGAGCATGTGCAGGACACCTGCCCAGGTGGAAGGACTGAGCATGTGCAGGACACCTGCCCAGGTGGAAGGACTGAGCATGTGCAGGACACCTGCCCAGGTGGAAGGACTGAACATGTGCAGGACACCTGCCCAGGTGGAAGGACTGAGCATGTGCAGGACACCTGCCCAGGTGGAAGGACTGAGCATGTGCAGGTACTGCAGCTATCAGAATCACAAAGCCCACCCAGATCACATGGTCACAAAGTGAGTCACACCAAAAACACAAACAGATTCTAGAATATGGCAAGATACACTCATGACACATGACCTGGAAACACTTTGCCATGATAGCAATAGACCCAACTGGATTATTTTATCTACTTCCCCTGTTCAGGCTAAATCTTATGTCCAAGAGGGTAAAACACTTTACACAAGAACATCCAAACACAGACTGAAATCCTACAAAAACCAAAAAGACAAGACAAGGAAAAATACACTATATTTGGGCACCCAATATTGATTTACAAAATACTGATTTACATCAACATTGTCTTGTATATGTATTGTTTGTCTTTTGTATTTGTGTGGCAGTGAAAGTGCAATGTCAATAAACAATATTTGTTTCATTTTCATTTGATAATTTATTAAAGCATTTCTGCTTAACCTATTCTGTACCTAATACTGTACAGAACTGTAGTAATTCTAAGTAATTCCAGTGTTCCAGTAATTATTAGGACACACAAAGCTTGCATCATGATTGGCATATTTAAATACGTTTTATCTTTTGTTGAAACTCATTACAATCCTCCAGGAAACCTGATTCTACGAATGATCTTCCTTAGCTGTGATTGGTTAAATGACAGCTGGCTTTGCTACTGCTAGTGAGTTAGCCAAGGATACATTAGCCTTCAAGACAATTCTCAAACTGGTAGCCTCTCCTTCACTGTTCGTCTGTCTTAAAAATATAATATACATTGATATTATAAATATCAATGTATAACAATATTATATGTATATAATATGTCAAATAAACATATAGTGATATAGTGTCTAGACACACACCAGTCAGACGAGACACAGACTGGTGTAACCGTTATGAGTCAGACTAACAGTATTGCATACCCCCCTACACACACACACACACACTCCACTCCAGTCTTAAAAAGCACATTGATTCTGTCTTCTCTCACAACATCTCTCAAGTTTCAATGCGACCTGTCGTTTATGTGGCGCTTGTCCCCATTCTTCTCTGCAACATCCGCAGCACGGCCAGACTGACGTTGAACAGGCGGTCGTGTTTGAAGATCATCTTGTAGAAGGTGTCCAAAGGCAGGCGGCCGGTGGGGTCAGCATGCTTCAGGGCAGTCATGGGCATGTACAGACGGTTCGTCTGGTGTCGTAGTGGAGGCTCCTTGGCTGCGATCACTTTCAGTGTTTGCTGCATGAAAATACATGGGGGGGTCAGATGGCTCAACGGTTAAGGCGTTGGCCTCATGATCGGAAGGTTGTGAGATCGAACCCCGGCTGTGGCTATGTGACGTTGTGTCCCTGGGCGAGGCACTTCACCCTGCTTGCCTCAGGGAGAATGTCCCTGTACTTACTGTAAGTCACTTTGGATAAAAGCGTCTGCTAAATGAATAAATATATCTGTAAGTCGCTTTGGATAAAAGCGTCTGCTAAATGAATAAATATATCTGTAAGTCGCTTTGGATAAAAGCGTCTGCTAAATAAATGTAAATGTAAAAGTAAAAGAGTGGAGCCGCATTTCACACATTTCAGCTCCGATACCCATTTATTCAATTGTATTTGATATAAATCATGACCATGAGGTATTTTCTAAACGAACTCACCTCGGCTATTTCCTCCGGGGTCTGGCCTAAGGAGGTGAAGATCTGTCTGGAGTACGGTAGGTATATCTGGCGGAAGATTCTGGCGGTCTCCTCGTCCGTCCCTGACAGGTCCATCTTTTCGGCGTCCTCGTACACCTTCCTCTCGAACTCGGTCACCACGGGGCCTGGCTCCACCAGAGTCATCCTTCAGGACAGGAGAGGAAGGGCGAAAGAGACAGACCACCTGGGGTTCAAATTGCGATTCAAATTGTTTTCGTCCTACTGCAGTAATCGGCTGGTAGGAAGTGGGTTTCCTCAGCGTACTCACTTGATGTTAAACTTCATGACTTGAACCGCTAGACTCTCACAAAATCCCTCGACGGCAAATTTGGAAGCAGCGTAAACATCGTTGAAGAGCAGACCTAAATGAGAGACACAATTTGGATTGGGAAACCGTCAAAAATCCAGTGGAAATCAGGACAGGAAATCAGGACAGGACATCCCTTTTTCTACGGACTGCTTTCGTGAAAGTTAGGTTTGTTAGATAGATTAGATAGATAAGATAGATAGCTAAGATGGATAAGTCCTTTATTGTCATTAAACGTCATGCAACGAAAATGTTGTGGGTACTCCCAAAAGCAGCAGCATTTAAATAGAATGTACATGTACATAATAAATATAACATTTTGATATTAAAATATTAAAAATATATTTAAAAAGAGTAGGAGGAGGGTTAGGGGGTGATGCTGCCTGGTTGACCCACCCTGAATCCCCATGACGCTGCTCATCACGACAATATGGCCGCTCTGTCTTTTCTTCATGTCGGGCAGCACCTCCTTCACCAGACGCACCAGACCAAAGAAGTTGGTGTTGAAGAGGTCCTGCATGGACTCAACGCTCTGACACTCCAGAGGTCCAATCATCCCCACACCAGCATTGTTCACTGGGAAGTTCAAACCATCATTAATATCGTTACCTTAACTATCGTTATCATCACCATGGTTACCATCACCATCGTTACCGTCACCATCGTTACAGTCACCATCGTTACCATCGCCATCGTTACCGTCACCATCGTTACTGTCGCCATCGTTACCGTCACCATCGTTACAGTCACCATCGTTACCGTCACCATTGTTATTACCATCACCATCGTTATCATCACCATGGTTACTATCACCATTGTTATCATCACCATGGTTACTATCACCATCGTCATCATCACCATTGTCATCATCACCATCGTTACCTTCACCATCGTTACCATCACCATGGTTACCATCACCATCACAACCTGCAATTTCCCCACTGCAGGACAAATAAAGGATTATCTTATCTTGTTAGTATCACACGCCATTCTCAGGTCAGTTGACGGCCATAGGATGACATAATCATAACGTATATAAAACATAAATATGTTTGTGTTGAGCTTAAATCTGGACTGTTTTTCACCGCATAACACACAGATCATGACGATGTTGAGTCTTGCTTACAGTCTGCTTACCGAGCACATCCACCCTCCTGTCTGGCAGGCTGCTGACGCACTCTCTGATGGAGTCTTCACAGCAGGCGTCCAGCTGTCTGATCTCCAGGCTCCTGTTCAGAGCCTCGCCTGCCGCTCGCTCCAGGGCCTCTCTCTTCTCCAGGTCCCTCATGGTGGCCACCACTGGCCCACATCCACAGCTGGTTAACTTGACCATCTTATCTCATCATTTAATACACGCAGATCCGTGTGATTACATTCGAAAGTCAAAAGAACGGCTCGGTAGTCGAGGTTTGTGAGCGGCTGACCTTTGAACCTCCTGAGGTCATCTCTGGCCAGTCGTACAGCCACAGCCAGGCCGATGCCAGAGGAGCACCCGGTCACCAGAACCTTCCTGGTCCCCATGGATACGGGAGAGCAGCCACAGATGGATCTTGGGTGCTACATCAAGGTGTTGAGAAAACACAGATTAATAGTTTTTTCCTAGATGGGGGGGTCTTGAATTAACTGTGCGGCTAATGTTGTGTTAATCTTGCTTTGACTTTGATACAGTGGTAGTACTGTGTCTGAGGGCCAGGGCCTCTATGTGAAGCAGAGCTTTTGTTTAAAGCTTAAGAGGCCATAATCCTATTTGAATGTCCCAGGAAATATTTGGCTGCAGTGGTGGGACTGTAAAGCGGGTGCTTTTTTATTAAACTGCCAACTGACATTAAGGCTTTTTTAATTATTTAGTCTGTGATCAATGCATCCTGATGTATTATGCAAGTATCTCACATAAATGTTGCGTCAATTGGATATCGTACTCTTCAGTTATATCTAATATAACAACGTTAATCGTCTTCTGTCCGATCAATAGCTAAGTTTGTAATTGTACTTATTTAGTACGCAGGCTGGACATCGACTTCTCACTTTTCGGTTTCAGGGTTCAGTCCAACACGGAAACCTTAATTTATTTACGCATTACTTTCCAAGAAGTTACTAACCTGTAATACTGCTGTTACTCCTCAATGTCTCTTGAGTTAAACAATACGTGTAAATGCCGATTTTTTTTTATCACCCTAAATCAAACCAGGCAATAACAACAAGAAATCTGTCCCATCTTCATACAGGATACACACACCGAGCAGAGAACAGCAGTGCCCTAACTGGGTTACAGAGTTTGAATAACGCTCAAAGGACAGGATTAAGCAAAGACTCGTGATTACGGGTCACTGTGTGTTTGAGCTGGTAAACCGGGCGTAAAGGGTCTCGTTTTTAGAGAAATCCTGGCATATAGATAATGAAATAAACAGATAATGTGTGTCTGTGCGTCGAGGAAATAAATACCATATAGAGGTAGAACATACGTGTGTGTGTGAACTTGGGTCACTGTTTACATGGCTGGTTTTCCTCTAGTGGCAAAAACCAGTCAGTGCACTTTAGGGCCACCGTACTACACAAGCAAAACGAAAGTTAACAGTCCACCAGGAAACAAGAGTCAATTTAATGTCGTGATACTTTGCGTGAAAAGCAAATATTCCTTTGGCCACAGTCGATAAGCAGCCTTTCGATCTCCAAAAAAGGGAAATCAAATGGATGATGAGGTAGAGGTAGGCTCCAAAATGAGTTTTAATAACGTTTCTATCATGTTTTCTAGTCCAGACTATTACTATCACTGCGTCTTTTGCGCATCTTCAGTACTCTAATAGCGCACATAATAAATGTGCAGTTATTGTAAAACCTGCAATCCCAATTCATGGTCCCTCAAACTGTTGTTTAAAACTATAAGATGCGGTATTATAATAGTATACGACATTATGAATGTATATATATGAAACGGTTATTTGTAAACTTGGTTACTGCATCACTAACTAACTCGTATGTTGCGTTAAAAAAAGCTGGAAAAAAATGTCAGGAGATTCAGAGAGAAGTTCCATGGCAAGATAGCCATAGACAGGGCAACCATACTGATGAGGCGATACAGAAACAACCATCATATGGTCGCCATGGAGATTATACTGATGAAAGACAGAGGTAAAGTGATATTTTAATCACTGTAATGGCAAGTTATTTTTCCTTTATTACTTACAACTTTAATGGGCTGACAGCCTCTTGAAATACTGAAATCGTTTTTGTGTTTCTGCAGACCTGGATGATGAAGATAGACAATACCTACACCAAGACCAAGCTGTCAAGGTGGTTGATTATGTGTGTGTGTGTGTGTGTGTGTGTGTGCGTGCGTCCTAGTAACATTGTTGTGTAGTTTGGGCGCAGCCTGACTCCTCCTTGGCCACACCCCTTTAGAATGTTGTTGAGAGGCTCACTGCAGAGGAGCGACAAGCCCCGCCCCTGGTTCCACCTGCACAGGTAGGACTGAATAAGCAGGTACAGGTTAATAAAGGAGGGTATAGGACAGGTAGACTATAACACAAGCACAGGGACACTTCACAATACACAGTATAATACTGTACACAGTACATACGTATTACCCATGAAATTAATAATTACACTGTTCAAAAGGGGACAGTAAATAGACACTAGAGTTGTCACTGCTGGGTGAAATGTAGCTCACTGCTGTATTTCATCCTAAGGCTCAAGATCGAGCTGCCAGACATCCACAGGAAGACGACGACATCAAGGTTTGGTCGTCCAGGTTTCCTAAATATTCACCCTGTTTGTATTTGCGGTGGAGAACGCCACGATACACCATCATAACACCCCCCCCACCCCCCCCCCCCCCCACCCCCCCCCCCCGACATACTGCCTAAAGGGATCGTGTTTGCGTGTCTTTGCCTCCTTCAGGAACTGGGCGAGCGTCTTCGCGTCTTGCCTCTGACGGAGAAGAACAAGCTCATGTTTGACAACGCCCAGAGGAACCACACGCCCTCCGCCGTCCACCAGTTCGCCTGTCAGGCCTGTGACAAGGACTGGTGGCGTCGGGTTCCCCTGCGGAAGAGGGTACCGTAGTGTTCCTGAACCCCCCCCTCCCCGTGTTCTCTGCCCTCGTAACGCCCTCCCTCATCAGGTCACCACCCCTCGGCGCGCCGTGTGTGTAGCCTCTGTTCTGTGAGCGTGTTGTATATCTGTGGAATGGTTCCATCGATTCATTCTCGCTCTTCCTCCTCCGTCCAGGTATCTCGATGCCATCTGTGCAAACAGAAGTACGACCCCGTCCCCCCAAATAAAATGTGGGGCATCGGGCAGTTCGACTGCCTGGTCTGCGCTCGCGCCTTCAGGTTAGAAGCCGTCCCGTGACCCTGCCCTGCCCCCCTGTTTTGTCCGTCTCTTCATAAACGGAGTGACAGTTCAGTTGAGTTCTGGGTTAAATAAGTATTTAACAACCTGCAGATCGGGAGAGTAATGACCAGACCTCTGGCAACAAAATGAAGACAGTACAAAGCTTAGGTCTCAATCATGGCTCTCTCTAGGACAAAGGCAAGAGAGCATTCTTTTGTAGGGCACAAGATTGTAAACATAGATAGTGACAGTCAGGCGGTAATGACGTTGCAACAGTCTTCAGAGAAGGTGTGTTCAGTAGTGATTAATATAAGTACACAGGAAATATAATTTCTTCCACACTTCCTCGACCGCTGAACGCACGCGGTTTCTCTCCGCAGGGGTTTCGGCTGCATGGATCTGGGTTCTCCGTGCTACAAGTGCAGATCTCTGGTGACCCCGTCCGAGATCCTGCCTCCGCTGAGGGGCAGGGCAGGGGGGCCTGGCAAGGTTCGGAACCCACACAGCTGCCTGGCGGAGGACTGCTTCAACAGACAAGGTTCCACACGCAGGCACACGCACACTGACCCCCCCCCGATAAGGGATTTACTCTGATTAAACAGTAATCAATTTCCACCAAAGTTAAGAGGGTTCTAAACAGGGCACAGTGCGTACTTAAGCAGCTTGAAAATGGACAAAAGTAATGAAACCTCATTTAGCAGACACCTTTATCCAAAGCAACTTCGATTTTAAGTACAGGGACATTCCCCATGATGCCCAAGGGCGCAACGTCACAGTGCCACAGCCGGGGTTCGAACTCTCAATCTTCCGATTACAAGGCCTATGCCTTAACCTGCTGAGCCATCTGACTCCCCAGAATGAACAGAAGAACTAAATGTAGAATTAGGACTTCCAGCCCTAACACATCCATGCGCACGCACGTGGTCACGCACACAAATGCCATCACACGCACACTGCACACACTCGCATGCAGGGAAACAGTCGTTTCAATACTTCCAGGAACGACCGCGTGCACCACAGAAGCGGCTCCCCTATAAGACGTCCTGGGCACCAGCATGGTGGGTGATATTCTGTCCCCCTGCTCCCCCCCCCCCCCCCCCCCCCTCCAGAGCCCCACGTCCCAGGGACAGAGTGCGTGCACCCACGCAGTCGCCACGTCAACAGGAAGCCCCGGGTGGTGAACCCCAGCCCCTGCCACGACAGCTCGGGCTCCACGGTCAACACGTGTCTCAGCCAGGGCAGCCTGGCCAACCTGGACGACCTCATCATGGACGACATCCAGGAGGAGAGCGAGGAGGAGAACCGAGACGGAAGCTCGGGGAACAGCAGCAGCAGCTGAAAGCTGCGCTCTAAAAAACACCCCTCTGATTGGTCCTCAGGGGGTTTAAACTGGTTCAAGGGAAACTGGTGGTATTTCGTTCTCCACATTTGACCCAAAAGCTGAAAATCCTTGAATATCGTATCGGTGCGCCAGATGGATGAAATCAAAAGGAAAACATGTGAATCTGTGATGTTTTATGATGGCTGGTATGAGCCGGGGGCATCATTTGGTATGTGTTGTGGTGTAGGTATGGGGATGGGGTTATTTGTTGTGTGCCCCCCCCCCCCCCCCCCCCAGGATCTCTCTTTCTCTCTCTCCAGGTGCAGCCTGATGATTGGTTGATGAACTGGTGGATCTATGAAGGGGTGCTGCTGGAGACGTTGGCCCTCTCCTCTTGACCTGCTCCCAAATGCATCAGGCTGTGGTGTGTTAGATTGTGCTTGGCTGAAATTGTACTTGGCTGAAATTGCGGTTGTCTGCATTAGCAGACTTTAGCCTAGCCGTCCAGGTAGGTGTAGGGGTGAGTAGCTCGTTCGGTTAATCTCCTTTTTTGGTCCTCTGTCTATTCGATATGGAGGCAGGTTAGAAACCTGTACTTTGTTTTCCTTGTTTTGGTTAGGTAAGTTAGTTTCTGCTAGATTGTTTTGTTTGTTGTTTTGGGCCATGCTCACCCTGAAGCCTTACACTACCATATTTGATTAAATCATCGTTTGTTGGACTGCTGCATCAGTGTCCTGGGTCATTTCTTGGCAGTGGGGAAAGAGTGGAGTCATTTTCCTGTTGGGTTCGGTGCCTCGAGGCCGGATGTAACATGGGGAAATGTCAACCCTTTTAATCTAAATGATTATTTTTTCTTCGATCTTCTGCTCTTCAGATTCAGATTACTTTATTTATCCCGGGGGAAACTCCTTCGCAGCAACGGCACACAGTCTCGCAGAAGCACACAGGGGTAAGGGTGTGAGGTAAAAGATTAGAAAAGTGTACACAGGGATAGAGGGGTGGGAGCAAAAAGAAAAAACGGTAGGTGAATCCACACATCCACAATCTTAGCTGTGAAGTAGATCCTCTGAATGTTTGTCGCAATGCCTTACTTGCCTAAAGATGCCGAATCAACTTTGGGTTCAACCAACAAGGTTGTTCAGTACACCTTGTCCAGTGAACTGAACTGATGTTTGGTGGGATCATGCTGTACTTTGAGAGAGCTCTGCACTGAGAGAGAGTTCAACCATTCAGGCTGCAGTCTGACAGCCCTGATCAAGTGTCCCTCCACATTCACTGAATGGGAAGCTCAACCCCATTCATTAAAAGCTTTCTTTTCAGTTGTGAATTACACGACGTTTCAAGTATCAGAGAATTTTCTCAGAATGAGTATGCAGCGGAAACCAAACACTAGCAATCGAGGGCTATGGCGACACATGAACGGTGACTCGACTGTCCGAATTAAACCGAAACACCCACGTATCAGAAAGAGGGAAACCAGGAGAGATGACCAGCTTAGCGAACGGGCACAAAAATCACACATTGATGACTGCAGCTGATCAAACTGTCTGAAGTTATAAAATCAGGCCCCTTGTTTCCATGGCACCCGTGGGCGGGGTGGTCTGGCGCCATTGTGCTTTTATGCACAGCAGAATTCTCTACAGGGATTTAAGTTCCAGGGGCCTCCAGAACAACACACAACAACCTTTCTAGAACATGTATCGTGAGAGCTGTGGTAATCCTAATCAGGACATTGAAACTTCATACGAACACCCTCCTACTGTATTCCTTTGGTGGGAATCCTTTGTCACTGCTAGACAATGAAGACTCTCTAATCTCAAGGTAGGCCTTGAAGAGCAATTACATTCAGTCCAGTGAGGCCAGGGGGTGTGGTAATAGGACAAATGTCTTCTGAAAATGTTTGTCATAAAGACAGACGACAATTTAAGATGCTAACCTTGATTTATATCAAGGCATGGAGGTTTCCAGCTGTGACACAAAATGTAATTGTTACCGTTATTTAATTAGTAATAATGAACCAGAATTATTCAATCAACCGACCAGATTTGGGGATTTCAAATGTCTTTGGTTGATCTGCTGTGTTTTCCTGATGTGATTTCTGAACGCCAGTTTCTGAAGCTGATATTTCTGTAATGTTTTGCGGCCAGAGGTTGAAGGTTCTGTTTCACGGTCAGAAGAGACACTTTCTCTCATGGTTCCTCTGGAACAGAACGATCCCAGTTAGGGTCAGCGTTCATCGAGGTTTTGATGATATTATTGTAACCGGTTGTCCCTGTAGTGATCGTACAATCTTTGAAAGATTAAACCCCCCTTTCAAAACAGCAGCCTCCTTCGTACACGTAATCAAACTTGCTTCACACACTCGCTGAAGGATCTTTCACTAACAATGACCCTGTCGTGTTTTTGTACTTGACACAAAAGACTCTTTTGTAAGATAGGCGTTTGTTCAGGGTGTGTCTCAGAGGTTTTCGGGAGGGGCCAATGTTCCTGTCATCACCTATTTCATTTAAATAGAGGCTCTAGTCCAGCTAATCCACACTTCAGCTGGAACTTGAAACATCCATTTCAACACAACAATCTTCGTAAAAATGTAAGTAGAAACATATTGTGGATTTTTTTGTATTTTAAAGCTATTTTTGTCTGACATTATTGATTTACTTTGGTACAGTGTTAAAACAGTCGTTTTTATCCTGAATGCAATCCTTTTGAGGTGGAAAATCAGGTGGAAGTAGAGTTTATTTCGGACCTCCCTGAATGTCCTCGTGTTTGTGTGTCAGGTTCATCCTTGCAGGGTTGGCTGGAATGCTGCTGGTGTTGACAGCTGAGGGCAGAGTTGGGTAAGCTGCTCCTTACTTGTGTTAGTTATCACACCAAGGCGGTATTCCGGATAGTTCTGAGGCAGAGCCTGGGTTAACTCCCCAGCTGAAAATGAGCATTGCAGCGACATTTGCTGGTACGTTTCACGCAACATTGAAGCTGGAGACTTCATGTACTCTGGGATGCTGCATCAGCTGCTTTCTGGAATATTCTTCACTTCTGACCTGACAAATGTTGCATTGTTCGCTTGATTCTGCATTGTATTTTTTTTTTTCTTCTAGCATATTCTCCGTCATTCAGTTTGTTGTTGTTTTTTGTTGTTTTTCTTTCAGGAACTCCTCTCTGTCAAGCTTCTGCACTGAGACCAGGGAATGTCTTCTGTACGACCTGGTTTGTGAGAACGAAGGCTATGAGGTGAGTCTGCTGCTGCAGAAAAAGCAGGAAGCACCTTTACGCTCAACACTTAAGCCGCTCTCGTGCTGACTAGTATGAGCAGCCATTACCCAAGAACATCTCACCACAGTGCCTGTGATGGTGTCTGTCTCAGGTGCGTCACTATGAAGCCACCAAATGGGTGACAACCAAGCAAGACTCCTACTTCATGGAGATGGCCCTGGGAACCCTCTTCAAAAGACTCTTCAAGTACATCAATGGGTCCAATGTTGCTGGTGCGTGCCTGCGTTTCACGAACGAGCGCCATCAGCGCGATCGCCCCACACGTAACCGATCGGCCCGTAAGCGGACGTGTGGGACGTGGCCTTGACGCGATCCCTCTTCCCCGCCAGGTGTGAAGATCGACATGACCGCCCCGGTGATCATCAAAATGGAGGAGAGGCAGAGCATGTGGCAGGTGTCCACCTACACCATGAGCTTCCTGCTGCCCTCTGCCTACCAGAGCGCCCCTCCCAACCCCACTGACGCCACGGTAAAGGGGATGGGGGGGGGGGGACGACGACTAGAGCGCTAGAGGTCCACGGATTATTTTCATTTTAAACACGCTGAAAAAAGATCCGGGGGGGGGGGGGGGGGGGGGGGGGGGGGGGAATTATGATATGAAATACTGTGTACCGTAAGCAACCGACTTTACTTAGGTTTGCTTAAAATCTAAGTATTTATTTATCAGACGCTCTCATCCAGAGTAATTTACAGCAAGTACAGGGACGTTCCCCTCCTGAGGCAAGTAGGGTGAAGTGCCTTGCCCAAGGACACAACGTCATGTAGCCAGAGACGGGAATCAAACTCACAACCTTCCGATCATGAGCCCAACGCCTTAACCGCTGAGCCATCTGGCTCCTCGTACTGGCTAAGGCAGTGTTGACAATAATACTACTGAATACCTTCCTGCAGAGCATAAACAAATGTTCTGCAAACTCTTCTGAGTTCGTCTTTAGGACTTCCGTTCACATGGTAGTTGACAGGTTTGAGACAGTCTCATCCGCCTGCTGCATACGTCTGCGTTGTAACTTGTGACATCGGGATGTTTCCATCCCTCTCCAGGTGTACTTCACCGACATGCCAGACGCCAACGTGTACGTGAGGAGCTACGGGGGCTGGATGATGTCCCTGTCGTCCAAGATCCAGTCCCGCCTCCTGTCCAGAGAGCTGGACAGCGTCGGGGCCGCTTACAACAATAACTTCCACTACGCTGTCGGATACGACAGGTGAGTCGAGATCTTCCTCCGATCCTCCCGTTAAGCACACAGAAAATGCTGAAGGTGCAGGTGCACGTATTTATGTGTGTGTGTGTGTGTGTGTGTGTTACAGCCCGATGAAGATTATGAACAGGCACAATGAGGTTTGGTACGTGGCCGAAGGGGAGCCGGTGTGCCCCGCTCCTGAGGACCCCACCCCCATCTGAGCAGCCTCAAAATCGAGCTGCCAGTTCGAAGACACACGGTCAACAACCGTGTTGAACAAGTCGTCTTGATGCAGTGGCGTTATTATCCACCAACCACCATGTTAGATTAACACTAGATTCGTCAATCGATTTTTGGTCTGACGTGAATGTCGCACACATTTATCAGAATGATTGTGCTTTTTGCTTAGGTTCTGTGAAAGTAGAGGAATTGGAGTTCAAGTGACTTACAGGTCAATTACATTGCCTACAGTACAGCTACAGCACTTTAAAATGTGTTGTCAAATCAGTGTAAAATCCACTGCATGTTTAACAGACATGAATTTCCATGAATTGTTTCGACGTTCTGACTGAAGATTTAGAATGGAGTTCTTTGTACGTTCACGCTGAAGGAAAATAATACCTAAAATCCTCAAATATGTCAACGTTCTTACTAGACAGTCCCAGCTCAGGTTTGTTTATGCACTGCGCATCAATCGAACCGAAGCTTTCAGTTTGTCAGATTCACCTGTATGTTCTTTCATAATGTTCAACAATCCAGGGTTGTTATAAGGAATAAACTCCTCCTCTCTCACTTCCAATCGTTTCTGTAAAATGAACCCATGTACGCACCAGGAAGAAGCCAACCATGAGACAATGACCCACTCATCACCACGGAGACAAAGTAACTTTCATGCCCTGTGGTGGATCAAAAAGCCTGCTGTTCTAAGCCACAGTGCCTTCTGACGCGACGTCATCGGAGCCTCTCTCCACAACTCCCCCTTCCATTCCTTCATTTATTTTCTTATCGTTAGCATTTATTTCGCTCATTTAATCCTTCTTTTGGTAAAATGAACAAATGGACCAAGCTCATTCATTGTCCTGCTGTACAGTGAGATGTACACATATGGGTAACAAACAACTTCAAAGTACATGAATTGTATTCATTTGAGTCATTCAGCAGACGCTCTTATCCAGAGTGACTTACAGCAAGTACAGGGACGTTCCCCCTCTGAGGCAAGTAGGGTGAAGTGCCTTGCCCAAGGACACAACATCAATCAAACTCACAACCTTCCTATCGTGAGCCCTACGCCTTAACCACTGAGCCACCTGATTCCCCATCTGACCCACCTGATTCCCCATTTGAGCCACCTGACTCCCCATTTGAGCCACCTGACTCCCCATCTGACCCACCTGACTCCCCATTTGAGCCACCTGACTCCCCATTTGAGCCACCTGACTCCCCATTTGAGCCACCTGACTCCCCATTTGAGCCACCTGACTCCCCATTTGAGCCACCTGACTCCCCTTTCATGTGAGAGAAAGGTTTCTAATTGTGTGGCTCTCTTAGTACCAGCAGAGTACGGAAGCAGGAGAGACACCAAGGAGGAGGAAGACGTGAGGAACAATGTTTTTGGAGTCTAATTTCATCCTACCAAGGCTGAAGTATAAAGTATACTCTTAGTCCTCGAAATCAGTCAACAACAATTGAGTTCTTTAGTAGCAAATAAGTTGTGTCTGTGAGGAGTGACTGAAGGCCAGAGTTTCTGATGAAGAAGGTCAAAATTGCCACAGTGTATAATTCCATGCAACTCTGAACGATGGATGTCAAAGGTCAAAATAGCCAGGATTGTATTTTGTGGAAGTGAAAAGCAGCGACCAGGTCCTGTAGAATCCCCTATCTAAGACCTTACTTAGTCACACTGAAAGATCACAGGTTTTCATGTATTCATTCTGTCCTTTACACAGCATGTAGTTTGAGTGTGTGAGAAGGGATTGTTGTAGATTAGCTATCTGATGTGAGGAGCCAACAGGGCGCTTTAGAACAACGGAGCGTTTCAGCTCAGTGTCAAACTCTAGAGATAAGTTAGTACATGGAGCTCCAGTAACACTGTAACACTTACAGTGTTGTAACACTTTTCACTTCCGGGACAGCCAGGAAGCCTGTCCAACCCTGTATCCAGGCTTCAGCACCCCCCTGGAGCCCCTTCCCTGCCCCACCCTGTATCCAGGCTTCAGCACCCCCCTGGAGCTCCTGCCCAACCCTGTATCCAGGCTTCAGCACCCCCCTGGAGCCCCTTCCCTGCCCCACCCTGTATCCAGGCTTCAGCACCCCCCTGGAGCTCCTGTCCAACCCTGTATCCAGGCTTCAGCACCCCCCTGGAGCCCCTTCCCTGCCCCACCCTGTATCCAGGCTTCAGCACCCCCCTGGAGCCCCTTCCCTGCCCCACCCTGTATCCAGGCTTCCTCACCCTCCTGGAGCCCCTTCCCTGCCCAACCCTGTATCCAGGTGTTAGAATATTTTTTGTAATCTCATATTTGCTGTTACAACTTTCATATAATTGATACAAAGTAGGGCGTCTGTCTGTCTGTTCTCTCCAAATGTGTTGTCCTGTCTCTGTGTAAAATTCTAACCATTGTACCATTGTTTCATTGTTTGCATTGTTTGCATTCCCTCTCTCTCTCTCTGATCAATCACCCAACAAACAGCTCCTTATCTAGTGGATTACAAAACCTGAGTCTGAAGGACAGAAAGTCTGAGTTTTGGCTGTGCAGGGTTGGGTTCTGTCAGGTTAGATTCTCACCAAGGCTTTTGGTTGTATCTGTGTGACTATTCAATGTGAATGCATCATGTTCTCTCTATTAAGAACTTTCTAGGAAATGGGGTACTCCCCTGGGTTAACCTACCTCTCTGAAGCTAAGACAAATAGTTACGCAAGGTCCATGCCAAGGACGAATATTCCACCGTGCGAACACAGCAGGGAAACACCACATAGAATCTGGTCGGGGGCAGCATAATAAACGCTTAAAATGAAAAACTCCCGGTCACAGCTGGATTTAAAATGCATTCCTTGATTGTTTCCCCCGGGATCGAAAAAGTAATCTGAATCTGAATATACTGCTTTTTTGTCTTATTTTTTTGCCTGAAGACTGAGAAGAAGCTCTAGTTCTCACACCATCGTCACGCTAACTTATATTGATCTTCTGTGGTTTCTCCATGTTCGGTAGCCATGATGATTCACAAACGGAGGAGTTATGTGGTGCGTGTGAGGTTGGCCTTGCGAGCTAAACGACGCCGGACAGCGGCGGGCAGGGAGAAATCACGAGGAGACATGGACAATAAAACACTGAGATCGAGGATCTGAGATTGTGATAAAAAACACAACACAAATATCTAAACTTGGCATGGACCTTGCGTAACTATTTGTCTTAGCTTCAGAGAGGTAGGTTAACCCAGGGGAGTACCCCATTTCCTAGAAAGTTCTTAAAGTGGCAGTTATTCTCAACACAACTGATTCAACACATTGTCCAAGATGAAAGCACAGTAGCAGCTGTTGCAGATTCAAAACTGGGCTAAGGGAGTAAATATGAGGTTAACAGCCAAAACCAAGTTACTTTGTGGTTTAATAGAGAGAACATGATGCATTCACATTGAATAGTCACACAGATACAAACAAAAGCCTTGGTGAGAATCTAACCTGACAGAACCCAACCCTGCACAGCCAAAACTCTGACTTTCTGTCCTTCAGACTCAGGTTTTGTAATCCACTAGATAAGGAGCTGTTTGTTGGGTGATTGATCAGAGAGAGAGAGGGAGGTAAGGTGTCCAAAGTGTTCGTGGTGAAGCATAGGGGGATGAGGTTCAACCAGACTAGCCAGACGTTTGTGCAGACCTCTCTGTGATGAAATCATCCGTGAGCCCAGGACACAGGTCATTCTGGCCAGCAAATATCTTGACGCGAGATATGAGCTGAAAGCACTGAATAGCACAGGTTTACTTGAGAGGAAAGATCCTTCGAGTCTTTTCCACTGAAGCTCAACCGTCCAAGTAAGGCTGATGTCCCGCTGCGCTGTGGAAGGGGCTGCTCAGCTGTCCGCACAACATGAGAGGCACGTTACATGTTGCTGCTGTGTCAAACTGACACAAAACTGTGCCATTTTAAAAGGGGGGAAAATAGCAATAGCATCTAAACAATCTAAAGTTCTTAACACTTTTAGTACTGCGTGATAAAGGACAAGACTAATCAGTATTAGTATCTTCTTAGTTAGTATATATATATATATATATATATATATATATATATATATATATATTAGTGTATTCTATGAGTATATAAAATGTTAAAGGGTTATCTTTTTAGTGATCTTTTAATGCAAACAGACCCTCTTGGTATGTTCTAAAGGTGAAAAATCTTCTCTTATGAAACGGCATGACCTGACCACGTGTGTTGCACCGTCTCTCTCTCTGCAGGATCGTCTACTGAAACTGACCATGTCGCATTATTCAACACGGCCCCCCCTGGACCCCCCCCTTTGATTCTGTTGATCAGAGTCTGGAGTCTGGAGGAGGGACAAGCCTTACTTTTGTAACACCAAGTCATTTAAATAGTGCCTCTGCTACGTTGATTCTCCACACTTGCTTGAGAGGCTGCACACTACACACAACTGCATTCTTCGTGAAAATGTGAGTAGAGATGAGAGTTTTGCATCAGGCATTTTGGTTTGTGTGGAGCAGTGTTTGAGGAGGGTCACCCTTCATGGTCAAACATTCTGGAGAGTTTTTTTTTCTCCATGTGGTGATCGCAGTGAAATAATGAGACATATGAGTCCATTCACACTTGGGACAATAATGTTGTTGTTGTTGTTTTTACAATAATGCCTTAGTTGTTGTCATATCCCTGCAGTGATTGGTAGTGACTGCGTCTGTTTACATACTAAGGGTGTGTTGTCTCTGTGCGTGACTGTGTGTGCGTGTCTTTGTGCTCCGTGTGTCCCTGTGCTTGTGTTTGCTGTCAGGGTCGTTCTTGCAGCGTTGGCTGGCTTGCTGCTGGTGTTGACAGTCGAAGCCAAGATTGGGTGAGTTGTCTTACCATCAGCAAACAGGATCACATCTTCGTGCTCGCACACAGTTTGGGTTCATTTAGAATTCTAATCCTTAAAAAGCAGAGCGCTTTTTGCAAATTTCTCTTCAGAAACTCCGATCTACCTACAAGCTTCTGCACGGAGAGTAAAGAATGTCTGCTGTACGATCTGGTTTGTGAGAGTGACGGCTATGAGGTGAGCTGCTGCTGTACAAATGAGGAAGTCACGGTGGTCAGTTCCATCTGAACCCACTATTTTGCACCCATCACCTAAGAGCAGCGCCTGCGATGGTTTTCCAGGTACGTCACTATGAACCTGCCAAATGGGTGACCACAGAGCAGAAATCCTACATCATGGAAATTGCGATCACAACAGCGTTTGGCAGACTCTTCAAAATACATCACCGGATCTAATGAGGCTGGTGCGTGTGTGCCTGTGTTTGTGTGTGTGTGTGTGTGTGCCTGTGTGTGTGTGTGTGTGCCTGTGTGTGTGTGTGTGGTGGTGTGTGCCTGTGTGTGTGTGTGTGTGTGTGCCTGTGTGTGTGTGTGTGTATGTGTGTGTATGTGTGTGTGTGTGTGTGTGCGTGTGTGCGTGTGGTGAACCTAACCCAGTTTTAATATCTGTTTTGGACAAGTATTCACATGATTAGCATCATGTATTAACACAATCCCCTCCCCTTGTATCATATTTGTAGTGTATTTTACATTGTATTCATTTGTATTTTATTTTATAATAGTAGGCCGACATATATGTTTCTATGTTTGCTCATTTCTGTTCTATGTTTGCTCATTCCTGCCACAGTGAATTCTATGTTTGTCAATCTTGCATAGCGAATAAACCCCATCTGATTCTCCGACCCCCCCCCCCCCCCCCCCCCCCCCCCCCCCCCCCCCCCCCCCAACAGTGTATAGATATTGACATGACCGGTCCGGTGATTATCAAAATCGATGAGTCTGACAGTGTATTCAAACCCTCCACCTACACCATGAGCTTCCTGCTGCCGACTGCCCCACCAAAGTTCTCCTCCCGAACCCGTGGACCAAACGGTAGAACCTGAGAGAACTTTACATGTTGTGTTTGTGTTCTGTCCCCCGAGCCTGACTCCAGCGACGGTCTGAATCAGTGGTTCTCAACCTGGTCCTCAGGGCTCCACTGTCCTGCATGTTTTAGATGTTTCCCCCCCTTCCAACACACCTGATTCTAATGAATTGTCATAATCAGGCTTCTGCTGAGCTTCATAGTGACTCGTTCATTTGAATCAGGTGTGTTGGAGCAGGGAAACATCTAAAACATGCAGGATAGTGGAGCCCTGAGGACCAGGGTTGGGAACCACTGGTCTAAATGGTTCTTTTTTGCAGGTGTACTT
>CM059326.1:12209266-12211766 GCA_030340685.1 Protosalanx chinensis | reverse complement strand
ATCACACGTCCTTCCCACTTACCTCTGACCCCTTCTACCAATCCCAGAGCTATCCCCCTGTGGTCCAATCAGATCTCCCCATGATTTTGGACTGTACCATGAGCAGAGAAAGGGCCCTGGATGCTCCTTCTCTGTCCTACCCTGGACTGTACCACCGGCCCTATCATGGCTTCCACCAGCAGAAAGGGGAGCCGCCTTTCAGATGCAGTTCAGTCTCCTCAGCCCCTCCCACGCCGAGCTATTCCCTAACACCGCTCACCACACCGACAACAACCCCTAGTTCGACCCCGAGCCCGACGCCGTGTTCCACCCCTGCTCCACGTCGGCCCCTACTGCGACCCTCAACACCTCCTCCGGCCTCCTGGTCCAGCTCCTGGAAGGAGAGCGGACGAGGCCCAGCTGTGCGCCAAGGTTCTGGCCAGCCTGCAGAGGGAGCAGGCCAGCCGAGGGAAGCACGACTGCCTCAACACCTTCAGCATCATGTGCAAAATGGCCGACCAGACTCTCTTCGGTCTGGTGGAGTGGGCTCGCAACAGCGCTCTCTTCAAGGAGCTTAAGGTGAACCGATCACGACCTATCAGAGCTAGACCGTGAAAATAGCACGGCAGCCTCGAGCCGATCGCCAACGTTCTAGTTTAAATCAGCCGTGATTCCTGGAAGTACGGGATGTGGATCCATGTGTTGTTCCTGGCGCAGGTGGAGGACCAGATGGTGCTGCTGCAGAGCTGCTGGAGTGAGCTGCTGGTCCTGGATCACCTGTGCAGGCAGGTGACCTACAGCAGAGAGGGCTGCATCTACCTGGTCACCAAGCAACAGGTAACTAAGGCAACCTGGGCTTCTAATACACCTGGAGCTACCTGACAGCTAACTGTCTACATGTCTATAGGTCTACTTAACTTACTTATTTTTTATTAATTTTTTTAGACTGGACTTTATCGTGCTCGCCTTTTGTTATTGTTATTATTGCTATATTTGTTACCCTGCAACTCTGTGTGCTGTACTTTACCCTGCTGCTGTTGTGAACTGCAATTTCCACCCCCTGGAGGACAAATAAAGGTTTATCGGATCGAATCTATATTCACACGTGAAGTAGATGCAGATTTGCATTGTTGTATCCTTGGCAAGGCAACTTCACCCTACTTGCCTCAGGGGGTATGTCCCTGTACTTACCATAAGTCGCTCTGGTTAAGAGTGTCTGCTAAAGGACTAAAGGTACATGTAGACGTTATTATTGGGGACCAGCAGTGACTGGGTCTGGCCTCTCTCCGCTGCAGATCGAGGTGTCCACTGTGCTCTCCCAGGCTGGGACCACGCTGAGCAGTTTGGTGTCCAGGACTCAGGACCTGGTGTTTAAACTCAAGGCACTCCAGCTGGATCGAGAGGAGTTTGTGTGTCTCAAATACCTGGTGCTCTTCACCCTGGTGAGTGAGTGAGTGAGTGTGTGTGTGTGTGTGTGTGTGTTCGCTGTAGCTGAAATAGTTGTGAGGAAAACCTGTTCTTGGATGCGTTTGTGTTGGAGAAGGTCCGAAAGGGTGCGTTCGTTCGCGCCTCCGGCCGTGGTCGTGAGCCGTTGTCTGTGTCCGTTTGCAGATGTGAAGTCTGTGCAGGAGCGCAGGCAGGTGGAGCAGACCCAGGAGAGGGTGAACCGGGCCCTGATGGAGCACACCCTGCACACCCCACCCCGGACACACGGACAAGTTCGGCCAGCTGCTGCTCCGGCTGCCGGAGGTGCGGAGCATCAGCCTGCAGGTGGAAGAGTATCTGTACCAGCGCCATCTGCTGGGCGATCTGCCCTGCAACTCGCTGCTGACAGAGATGCTGCATGCCAAGCACAGCTGAGGAGATGCTTCTCCTGCAAAGACTTCCTCTTTACTTCACCCTCCAGCCCTCCGTACACGGCATGATGAAACCTGGCCTGGGATAGCCCCCTTCAACGCTGCTTCTTAGATCGGTTGACAGTATTAACCGATTTAACCGATACATTCGCGATTGCATTTTAAGTCGCGATTTTTGAGACCGCTTGAGAATCCGACCGATGCCTTGATATCCTGTCCTTCCACCATACATTTATGTATAAGAGTAATTTTCTCAAAGCTGCACGCAGATATTAAGACGCAGCTATTTGACTTGAAGTAAGATCGCATGTGTTTCAAAGTGCCAAGTCGGTGAGTACGAATAAAAGGTTTGCATTTTAAACACGTTACCAGCGAGTGGTGTGTTTGACATGTTCTGTTATCACAACACCAAGCTGATAACCTCCTCTGCAAGAGATGGGCATGCAAACAAAGTAAAAGGACAAGATAGGTAAAAACAAAGAGATAACCGGTACAGCCAAGGTGGAACTGACTTAACATAACATGGATTCATGAGTGAAAACGTCAACCAAAAATGAAAAATGACCAACGTGATCTTTACATGACTTTATTTTGTCTTCAGTTGCCCGGGGTTGATTGGTACAATCATAAACAAAGATGAACATGTATGTTCCGTGATCACATGT
>CM059326.1:12141988-12208766 GCA_030340685.1 Protosalanx chinensis | reverse complement strand
GGTGAATGTAAATGAACGAGAGTTTTGTTTTTTTAAACGAGGAGTTTAAACCGTTTACAGCACCGTGTCGAAGCTAGGCAGGGCTAGCTCCCTGATGCAACACCGATCCACATTCACCGGCATATCAGACTAGAAGACTGGCCTCTGCCCTGAAGCGACAATCTTCTGACTGAGTGCGCAGAGCAGGGGGGGGTTAAATGAAGCGTGCGTGTGTGTGTGTACAAGCGAGAGAGAGAGAGAGAGAGAGCGAGGGAGCGTGTGAATCCTCCTCGGCAAAGTCAGCCAAAACAATCGGAAAAAACCCAGAGGGGTTGAGGACGAGGAGACGGGCTGCTTGAAAAGGTTCCCGCCGGAAAAACACCTCAGCCGCCGTTCGCCTCTCGCGTTCGCTCCCCGGCAGCGAGCGTCGTTCCGTTGCCCCCGGATACGATACTGCGGTGCGTGACACCCCGGTGAGGTCACATGTCAGGGTGCTGCTGCAGAGCGGGGCCAGTAGCCGGGCCATGTTAGGAGATCCAGGCTCACAGGCCGAGGACACCCAGACAACCACTCAGAGATAACCTTGGACGGTCATTTAGAGAGGCAGCCATTGGAAAAGGCTTCCTTCAGGAGCTAACGCACTGTATTTTTCTATTAACAGATTTGGCTCCTATAACATTAAATTCAACATATTTACTGTCATTGTGCGCTACGCAGCGGAATAGGATGCCAAAGTGAACCCTGAGGAGTCAGAAGGACAACCTCAGAGACACAGTTCTGGAAGTTTCTACGTCGCACGTTAGAGTTCTGAGTAAACACCCGGACGGCGCTTCAGACAGGTTTTTCTGTAAACAGGCTCCGAACACCAAACAAACAAAAACGCTCGACCGCACGCAGCTGACACGCCCGAAACAGGTTGGGCCGCATTCAGGAGGAGATGAACCCCACACACCCCACCCCCCACACACACACTCCCCCACCCCACCCCCACCCCCACCCAATACTTCCGCAGAAAATACACTTTTACATACGTATATACATATACAGTTAGCACCGCATTTGATTATTCAATTCGGAAACGAGGAAGAACAGAAAGAAACAAAAATGGCGTGAGGCGAACATGGTTGTGGGTGAATCCACGTCTGTCAGCGAGTCACAGCAGACCCCTCCACTCGTAAGGACAGACCGGAGGATAATGACATTCTCCTGACTGGCTTGTTGAGTCATTAGGAGTTCTGTAATGAAGCATTGAAAGGGCACAATACAAAGTAACGGCCATCAGCGACAGTGTCCTTGCTGGTGTGTTTCTATAGCTTCACTCTCACTAACAACCATTACAGGTGTGGAATACAATAGAGTTAGTCACGCTGAGAGAGATTTGGCTATGAATGTCCCCTTTGTGTCTTCCAGCTCCAGAGGGCCACGTTAGGAGTGTAAACATTTTCACAAAGTGGTTGTTTCCTTCCCCCAAGAGCCGTAAGGGATGCTCTTTTTTTGGTTGAAAGATTAGGTAAAGGCCTCTAAGATAGCCATGACAAACTATACCCAGAATGCAAAGCAAGATGCAAAGCTCACATCAGCGCGCGATGGATGTGGTCGATAGAAGCGTCATTTCCCTGAGGGACAGTCCAGCAAATGAATGACCAGTCTGTCACACACACACAAACAGATAGGGTCATGAAGTTACCGCCACACAAACAGCTGGATCGGGAGACAGGAGAGGGAGTCATGGTAACGCCTTATCTCGAGCTACGCTGAGGAAAATGTCAACGCGACGTTGAAAACAACCATCCTTCAGGTATGTATTTTGACAGCAAACATGACGGTTCTTATGTACAGGTACGAACCACACTGGCCTCCCTCAACCCTCCCCTCCCCCCTCCCCCCCCTCCCCCCCCCCTCCCCCCCCCTCCCCTCCCCCCCCCCCTCCCCCCCCCCCCCCCCATAGCACACCCCGCACACGGATCAGAGGTCATGGATTATCTATTAGTCAGAGCCGAAAGGCCGAAGGTCAAATATGCACGTCGAAGCAATTCTGGAAAGAGCTTTAGCAGCTAGGTAGCCTAAATGATGCAGAGCAGGAAGCCTGAGAGACCCATCTTGCACCTGTGACCGATCCCATAAAAAGTCAGACAGACACAGCTGTTCGAATATTATTATTACTATTATTATTATTGTCTGACAGCGGTACTAAGAAAACCTATGCGTTAGGTCTCCAACACCCTCCCATTGGCTGGGAAAGGGGGGGGTAGGGGGGGGTGCAGGGTCTGCGTGTCCTCCTGCATAATTGATTGGGTTAGCATGCTGGTCATGTCAGGGACATTAAAAGGCATGGGCCCGACAGATACTAAAGGACGCAAACAAAAACAGGGGGGTGCAGTTCGATCCACCCCATGTTTTGGTTAAGCCGGCTCCCTTGGGAGGGTCCAGCGAGGCTGGCCATTTCTCCTCCCTCCAGTCCACTTACACCCGAGAGCAGCGTCCAGAGTTGGATTTCAGACAGGTTGTCATGGTAACGCCGAACATTAAGACCTCTTTGTGCTAATGAAGGGCCGCAGCAGTCCCCACAATCACGGGGGCCGATCGGAGTGTACGACTCCTGTCCTGCTTAGAACCCCTTCAAGAACACCCTCACAAGACTTCAATTATTCATGGGAGCTCGGCTGTGCAGCAGCGTTGGAGGCAAGCGTTGGGAAGAGAGGAAGCGTCGACTCAAATGTCTGCATTTTGCGAGTTCCGATTCATTACGAATGAAGATTAACAGGGCAAAATAAAACAGTAACAGTTTGTGTATCTGACGGGAATCGATACTTTTGTTTACTGTATTGATCGAAGGAAGATATTTTTAATTTAATTTTTTTTATTCACACAAATTATACATCTGCTGTTCTTTCACAAAATTATATGGTTGCTACATCGGTATCTACATATTTTTCATCTGTAAATAGTATGAAATAGTCCTGCAGTAGACAGTATCAAACAAGACATAACCCCACTGAACAAAGCCAGTTCTTGTTGGCTTAATTATTCCCAAAATGAGGCCAGAGACCCACCACACCCCCAGAGACCCACCACACCTCCAGAGATCCACCACACCCCCAGAGACCCACCACACCTCCAGAGACCCACCACACCTCCAGAGACCCACCACACCTCCAGAGACCCTCCAGAGACCCACCACACCCCCACCACACCTCCAGAGACCCACCACACCTCCAGAGACCCACCACACCTCCAGAGACCCTCCACACCTCCAGAGACCCACCACACCTCCAGAGACCCACCACACCCCCACCACACCTCCAGAGACCCACCACACCTCCAGAGACCCACCACACCTCCAGAGACCCTCCACACCTCCAGAGACCCTCCAGAGACCCACCACACCTCCAGAGACCCACCACACCTCCAGAGACCCACCACACCCCCAGAGACCCACCACACCTCCAGAGACCCACCACACCTCCAGAGACCCTCCAGAGACCCACCACACCTCCAGAGACCCACCACACCTCCAGAGACCCACTACACCTCCAGAGTCCCACCACACCTCCAGAGTCCCACCACACCTCCAGAGACCCACCACACCTCCAGAGACCCACCACACCTCCAGAGACCCACCACACCTCCAGAGTCCCACCACACCTCCAGAGACCCACCACACCTCCAGAGACCCACCACACCTCCAGAGACCCACCACACCTCCAGAGACCCACCACACCTCACCTCCAGAGTCCCACCAGAGACCCACCACACCTCCAGAGACCCTCCAGAGACCCACCACACCTCCAGAGACCCTCCAGAGACCCCCCACACCTCCAGAGACCCAACACACCTCCAGAGACCCACCACACCTCCAGAGACCCACCACAGCTCTAGAGACCCACCACACCTCCAGAGACCCTCCAGAGACCCACCACACCTCCAGAGACCCACCACAGCTCCAGAGACCCACCACACCTCCAGCCACACAGGGCCAGCATACAGGTCCAGACAGCATTTTAACTCATCTCGTATACATCTCTTCACATCTCTTTATTTGTGAATAAACATCCCCTAAAATTGCCTGCACATCATTTTCAAAGCAAAAAAAAAATCCATAAAACAACCTCACAAAGGAAATGTCACGAACAGGTTGGTGAAAGAAAGGCTCTCCTTCACATGATCAGATGGGTGGTTCTCCTTCCCCCCCCACATGTCTTCTACCTCTTGCATGCGACAGGAAGCTTTCCAGTAAAGCTGTGCAGTAGAACAGCAGGGTAAAGGGGGGGGGGGGGCGCCTCCTACTGACCTACAAACTCTCCAAGAGCCACTTAGCACAACAAGAATATGATGGCGTCTGCTTCCGCATGGATACCCCATCACCACAGACCTGGAGCTGCAAGGACCTCGTCAGCAGACTTCAAACACGACAAGGATCCAGCGCGGAGGTCATCGTTTTGAAATACTTTTGTGCTATTTGTAGTTGTTATATACCCCTATCCATGTACAGCTATTTATAACTTTTTTTGATATTTTATTTTCATTTTAGTCCTGTATATGTTCTTTGTTGGCTCCATCCTTCCACAGTAAATTCTGTGTTTGTGTAACTCGCATGGCGAATAAAAGTCTGATTCTGATTCTAAATGTCAAATGAATAAACGTGAAGGACTGCAGTGCTCGATTCAAACGTAGCCTTCCTGGGCTCTTTACTCCGACGGATCTCCAGTGGATCCTCTCAGACCTCACCAGAGGAGAACATCCGTCAGTGGAACCTCAGAAGGACCAGGGCGGTTCAGCACATGCTAACAGTCACTGTTCGTGTCAGGTGACGGTAGCGGCCCCAAGTTCCTCCTCAGCTCCTTGTTGCCTGTTGACCTCCACCCTAGGCACACTGACAGCCTGTTGAGCAATCGTGACAGCAGCAGGCTGTCGGCCGCGCAGGCAGCAAGGTGGAGCCACAGTGACAGGTTTCCTCAGGGCTGAGCAAACAGCAGCTTTTATTACCTTTATCCAGGGAGCATTGCTGAGGAATCTTGAATCAATAGGCAGATTGCAGAGTGAATGATGGAGGGAGGGCCTACTCACGTCACCTCGATTCATGGAGTTGTTTGAGATCTCAAGTTGTTTTACTTGCGGCGAGCGAGTGCAATTTATACCAATTTAGTCTTGAATCCAATCTGGTTTACTGATACGAATTTAACGGGGTAAGATTGGTCTCAGTTATAACCACCAACACCAGCTACCCAGACACAGTGTTCAATCGCCTTCCAACAAACTCAAAAACTACAGAAACCAGTTCTAGTGTGGGTACTGACTCACACCCAATCAGAGAACAGGGACAACTTGCTCCATTACTAATGGTTGTTGTTCTACAACATTAGCCAGTGGGAACTGATGATGTCACCATGCTTAGGCAAGGGCTGTTTCAGCAGATTATCTAGCAGAGAGAGAGAGAAAGTGTCCTCACGCCGTACAACACACACACTCCAAACTGCAGTCAGTTAAGGACCGGCTCTGGGGGGTGACTTTGCCCAGAGGGTGTGGCAGATCCAGGCTGTGGCAGAGCCAGGCTGTGGCAGATCCAGGCTGTGGCAGATCCAGGCTGTGGCAGAGCCAGGCTGGCCACCCACACTGAGACATCAGCCTGGACCCATGGCTGGGGATTGCTTAACACATGACACATAAGCCAGGTTGCTAAAGTACAATGGAGCCTGTGACACATCGTAACTAAATCGAAACTGAAATATGTGACGAATCCCAGGCTAGTCCTCACAGCACTGGCTTGGGGCATTTGTTTACGTGTAGGGAAGCGTCTCTCCAGGCATTGCGGATTCAATACATCAATATAGTATAGTGACGAATGAGGGGAAGAAACACAAGAGAACAGTTGTGTAGGTGAGTGTTCAGGGTTATACTCTTCTTTAGCTGGAAGAATCACTGCGACGAACAGGAGTGGGCCAGGAAACGATCCCAAATGTGGGAGTGAGTAGTGTGTGTGTGTGTGTGGGAGGGGGGGGTGTGAGCGTCACGAAAACGTGTGGTTTCTACACACGCCTCTCCTGAAGATCCGCCCTTCGGCATCATAGTTGATTCACATGCCTACATGTTTCATGTTCAAGTGTCGATGAGTACAGGCTGTGGATGTACAGTGTTCGCCTGCTAGGACTGGATACATGGGGAGGGGGAGGGAGGGTTTGGGTGAGGGAGGGAGGGAGGAGAGGAGGAAGGGTTAGGGTGAGGGAGGGAGGCTTTGGGTGAGGGAGGGAGGAGAGGAGGGAGGGTTAGGGTGAGGGAGGCTTAAGGTGAGGGAGGGTTAGGGTGAGGGAGGAGAGGAGAGGAGGGAGGGTTAGGGTGAGGGAGGCTTAGGGTGAGGGAGGGAGGGAGGGAGGGAGGGGGGAGGTTGGGTGAGGGAGGGGTGATGGGGGGTTAGGGTGAGGGAGGGTTAGGGAGAGAGGGAGAGGGGGGGGGGGGGTAGGGTGAGGGAGGGAGTGTTTAGGATGTCATCCACGAACATGAGGGCCAATATTCAGATACCTGTCAAAATGAACCCAGAGGCCTCAATGCAGCAGTCGGATTTGACGTGCAGACTCCATCAAATCGGCTTAAAATCACATCAGCTGGTCTATGGGCCTAGACATGAATGGAGGGGGGGGGGGGTAACATTTGGAGTCCTATCCCTAATGGTGCATTCATTCGGATGCAACGATGCTGTGCTTTCCAACATCCCAAGAATGTGGGGGAAATAAAGTGCTATGAGAGGGTTCAGTCTGCAGTACACCATCCATTCATGTGCGGCTCTTTGTGTGCGCAAAAACCGCTGACTTTACACACTCAGTTCACCTTCATGCAAACCGGTTTCCCCCATTAGACTGACATGATATGGACATGTTTTGGATTACCGGGGGGGGGAAAAGGGAAGCGTGTTGGGAAAAACATCCAACTATAAATCCAAACATACCTGCATTGCCGTATGATTTCCCCAGCAGCCACCCGACACTGGCGCATATCTTCGCCCTGGTTAAATCATACAGATCCAAAGGCTTGATTTCTGGGACTACAAACGTCTTCCTCGCTGCATTGGAGTCCACCATAGCGAGGAGCGAGGCCGGGGAAACAGGAGGAGGAAATTAGGAGGAAAAAAAGAAAGAAAAAAAAAGAGTTGGTTACGATAAACGTTCCAAAAAAATCAAGCGATCATTTCTTTTTTTATTCCACAACGTCCGAGGAACACGGATGTGGGTGAGCAGTTTTCTCCGGGTGTAAAAAAAAACACCCCCCAAACTATAGTCACGGAACGGGTTATCCAGCTCGAGGATTTAATTTATCCACGAGTTTAGTGATGAAGGCTTCCTCGGTCCCTTACTGTAGCCCCCAACCCATCTGTACACATGGAAAAACACCCTGGTAATGCTGCGTGTGGCTGCTTGATGACGGAGATCCCAGGTGCTCTGACTGACATCCCTCTGTCACTCCCCTGGCCAATAGCTTTCCAGGAAAAGCAGCGAGGGGGCGGGGTCTAAGGTCTGTGGAAAAGGACCAGCAGGTGGAGAAGAGGTGTGTGTTTGGGAAACAGGTGCACCCCAGCCCCTTTGATGTCTACTAGTCAGGCTCCAACACATTATAAAATCACTTATCACATTAGGAGTCTATGAACAAGGACACCCCGAAAATTCTCCTCCGGGTTGAATGTTTCAGGAAATGTATTTCCACTATTGAGCACCATCTTTGTAGGTGTATTGCTGTTTTAAATCTCATTATAGATGGTACAGAGGAGGTGACTTTAATTTTAATCAGGGATTCTGCTTTAGTACGTCTGTACAGGTGCTGAGAATAGTACTTTTCCAACTGAAATAACACTGCATTTCAGACAGGTGATTCCATAAGTGTGGTTTAAAAAACAACAGCAGAAATTCCAGTGCTTGACATGAACCAGTGGCAGTTTCAGTCTCCCAGCCACTTAACTCCTCCCCCATGTTTATCTAGGACAGGAAACTCCCTCTTGCCCTGTGCAGGACGGCCGTGGAGTCCTCCCACTGTCCTCCCACTAACGTCCACCCCCCCCCCCCCCCCCCTGTCCAGGACTCCCTTCATGTCCACCATGTCATTAATGTAAGCTGACTTCGATCAAGCACCTCACATTCATCCTCATTTTCGACCGTGCATCAACTTTAAAGGGTCAAACAACACCAGCATATTTGGGTTAGGGCGACACCTTGTGGTCAAAGCCCAGAAGAGTCTCATCCAAGTAGCGCACAAATGATGTAAATCGCCATTTTTATTCACTGATTAGTTACAGACATAACAATGCAGACTTCCAAAACAAAGACAGAACAAGGATAAGCCCAGATACAAAGAACCAAAACAGGAAGTCCTTATATGGATTCCCATATTCCCCCCCAGATATTGTGGCGCTCCTTTGAGCTTCTATCTAGTGTTGGTGTGATGTCACTAGCAGCTGTCCTCCACTCAGTCTTCTTTAAGGCCTCCAAACACAGCGGTGGGGACACTCTTCTGCTCCAGCTGCACCTCTGCAGGGGGTGAAGAGCACAAGACACTCGTTGACATGAAGCCAAACCAAAACATGCTCCTTTATTTATTTCAGGTCTCGTCCATCTGCTTCGGGGGGGCGGTGGGGGGGGCGTGCCAGGGGGGTGTCGCAACTCACCATCTGGACCCTGACCTTCCTCATCCTCATCCTCCTCGTCTTCGTCGATGTCAATCTCATCCGGGTTGGCTTGCTTAGCCAGTTCAGCCAGCTCGCTGCGAGAGGTGTCACTCCTGAATGGACGCAACCATATCCAACGTGTTATTCGACTGTTTTCAACCACTTCATTACACTCACGCAAGAAATATAAGGAAAGTGCTCTGGGGAAGAAAAATGGCTACATTTTCACACTTTATAGTGCAATTCTCTCTTCACAAACTCATCCCAGCCACTGAAGAGGGGACAGAGGGACCAGACTGACCTGACGAAGAGAATCTTCTCCTTGGGTTTGAGTTTATCCTGCTCAGCCTCAGCAGCCAGCTGTTGAGCCCTCTGTTCCAGCATCTTCATGTCATCCAGCCCTCCCTGCCCTGGGGCCAGATCTGCCACTGGGACCAAACACACAGTAGAGTTATGAGTAGTGTCATACAGGTCTTCAGGGGACAAACTTATATCTTATATACAATGTCTGTTTTTCTTTTCTATAAATAAAATAAGTACAAAAACATTTTATAAGAGATATATAACATCCCTTATAAATCCCTTTTTATTTTTTTACATGGAATTAATTAAAATAATATATAAATAAATAAATAAATGTCTAACAGTTTGTTGTTAAATATTTAAAAAAACAAATGTAAACAAAATTAAACATATGTAACAAAAAACTGTTATGAAATGTATTTTTTTTATATATAAACTTTTTCAATATATATATATATTTGTTTAAACAAAGCCAATTATTCGATGTCTTTAGAGCCTGAGGGGAACCTCTAAGTGGACGTGTGCCTGTGTACTGCAGCGTACCCGCTCCGAGGGTGGTGGCCTTCATCATCTGCGAGGTCATGAAGTTGACCTGCGTGTTGTACGTGGCCTGAACGCTGCGCTTGATCCTCAGCATCTCCCGGATGGTGTCCTCGTTCCCGTGACGGATCTCAAACTCCTTCCACGTCTGCCAGAAGTGGGCGGTCAGCTAGGAGACGGCGGGAGCACAGGGGGCGGGGTCAGCACTGAGCGGAGGGGGGGGGGAGGGAGGGAGGGACGGGGGAAGGGGTCCTGCTGACTCACCCTGGGATCACAGATCTGGGAGCAGAAGGAGTAGATGGCTCTGGCACGGTCGATCTCGCCCAGCTTGCTTTCCATGTCAGCGAAGCGCAAGCACATATCCCTGGAGTGTTGATCCGGAAGGACCTGGGGGAGGGGAGGAAAGGATGTTGGGTCACTTCAACGAAACGATTCCTAGTTCACAGTGAGCTCACGCTGATACAGACATGATGGAATACGAGGAGGCGGTCTGCGTACCTCTATAGCTTTCTGGTAAATGGCTCTGGTGTAGGTGACTCCGTAGATTTCGGCAGCTCTCTTGATGTAGATGTTGAACATCTGGTGTCGCTCGTCGTTCTCCACGGCCTCCGTGGCCCTCTCGTAGACCGCCATGGCATGGCGAGCGAGACCAAACTCCTCCTCCAGCTTGGCATAAAGTAAGTAGATGGCTGCAAATAACGTCAAAGTCACAACCGTCAGTTCCTTTGCCCGATCTATTGAAGAGAATCGACTTTCTTCGATTCACAAGATGCCGACATCGAATGATTCTAGCGCCGATTCATGGGATCTCCCCCCCCCCCCCCCCCACTTAGATGCGGTCCTTACTCTTGGCAAACTTAGCCGGACATCCATCCAGAGCTTGTTCAAACAGGTCCCTGGCTCTCTCCAGCTTCTTGCCCCTATAGCGGTCTATGAACTTGGTGAGATAGGTGTTCCAGATGTCGTAGACGTTGGGCCATCTGAAGAGAGCGATCCCCCGCTCATAGGCCTGGAGAACACAACACCCATTTATTAAAAAAGAAGTCTTTGGGACTGGCAGACATTCTTGAGGTGCGAGGATGGTTCGAGGGGCGTCGCGACGGCATGTCACAGGTTTCACCTTGAAGCTTTCCTCAAAGTAGTTGTGCTCTTCGAGGAACATGGCGTAGTTGATGATGATCTGAGGCGTGGCGATGCGCAGGTCGATTATGCGGTCGTACACAGCCTTAGTGGACTGAGGCGGAGATACGAAACAAAATGTTGGTTCTCTTTGCAAGGTGACATAGAACCAGCAGAGCTAGACATTAAGTAATATTTATAATATAGAAATTAAGATATGACTGAGTCAGGTGGCTGAGCGGTTAAGGCGTTGAGCTGGCGATCGGAAGGCTGCGAGTTCGATTCCTTGCTGTGGCAACATGACGTTGTGTCCTTGGGCAAGGCACTTATAATAATAATACCTCATTTAGCAGACGCTTTCATCCAAAGCGACTTACAGTAAGTACAGGGACATTCCCCCTGAGGCAAGTAGGGTGAAGTGCCTTGCCCAAGGACACAACGTCCGATCACGAGGCCAACGCCTTAAACCGCTGAGCCATCTGACTCCACTTCACCCTGCTTACCTCGGGGGGGGAACGTCCCTGTACTTACTGTGAGTGGCTCTGGATAAGAGCGTCTGCCAAATGACTCGTGTGTAAATGACATAAACATATGTTAGCGCTGGTCCAGAGCCAATATACCTGGAATGTTCCAAGGCTTTCCTCCAGGTCAGCCAGCATGGACCAGACCTTCAGGGACTTGTACACCCGATTCTGGACTGGCTCGGACGCATCGAAGTACTCTGCTTTCTTGGAGGGGATGGCAGTAGCTTTCTACGGGTTTAAAACGAGACCGCGAGGATCACAGTGAATGAAATGGAAGCAGTGTAGAGACCTGGCTCCTCTGGTGAGGTGGTTGTGCACCTAAAGCTGGTCATCCTCACCCTCAGAATACGAAGCGCCTGATCGTAGTTCTCATGACGGAGCTCCATCTCTCCGTACTCACACCAAACCCCTGCAAGGTCATCCACCTGCTTGTAGTTGACCTTGGTGGACTTCTCAAAGATGGTGCGCGCCTGTTGGGAAATAAGGGAGGGACAGAATTAGTATAGAGGAGAGTGAGAAATGCGTAGCAATCCTTCAACTTTTTCCCTCGGCACTTATTGGTTCTCACGATGTATGTTTCATAATCTATAAGCCTGCTATGTTTGGGGTCTATCATGTTGCTATGCTCAGTGACCGATGCTCTTTTCTAAAGCTCTCTCTTGTGAGTCGCTTTGGATAAAAGCATCTGCTAAATGAATAAAATAAATGTTCATTTAATGACCGATCTCTCGAACTTACGTCGTCAAGCTGCTCGTTCTCCTCGTAGAACTTTGCGAAGGAGACCCAGAGGGAGGAAGGTTTTCCTGTGGCCTTCATAGGATCCACAGTCTGCACTGCCTCTGTGTACGTGTTGATGATCTACCAGATGAAGAGGGGAAGTTCAGGCATTCGCTACATTGCTACACCGTGTGGTTTAAACTGCGAGGAATTATTACTTGGGGGGCTGAAAAGAAACAATATATCTGAAGACATCGACCATGTTTAATGGTAAGAATTCACAGTAAATCAGGTGGGCGGATGGGACAGTTCTAGAACGTACCTGTCGGGGTTTCCCGTCGTACAGTTTGACTCTTTTGTGCCACTCGTGGACATTGTGGGGGTTCTGGCGCAGCAGGACGCTGTTGAGCAGGAGGGGCCGGCGGGCGATCAGCTGCTCGAAGCGAGCGAGCCGGAGCTCCAGGTCTATGTCATCTGGAAACCATGGAGCACGGGACAGCATGAAACATCCTTCATTCGTTTTCATGAATGAATCAATGATAAAATACAATGGAAAATTTGAATGGAAAATAAGATAGGAAATTGAAACTAGCCTTTTGGCTATGATTGGGTACATTTAAATTTTATCTGTAAAATGTCAATTAATGTATACTGTCCCTCTATAAAAAATAAATAAAAGATTATAATAAATAATAGAAAATAAGCGTTAGTCAAATGTAGATATCGATTTCTGTGTCTTGCTCCTCTGGACAAACATCAATACAACAGTGTTAACCTGAAGGAAATCCCTTAAGCCCCAACCTATACCAGATGCTGTACTTATCAACAATTCACATCCCTAACCGAGGAAGACCTCGGTACCAATCGTCACATACCGTCTTCGTCTTTGCCCATCTCTGAGGTGGTCTCCATCTTGGCAGCGATCATACTTTCCTCGAACTGGGCGTAGCTGTCAAACACCTGGGTGAAGTCCCTCACCGTGACCACCGTCAGGATGGCTTCCTCGTAGACGTCCCGGGCCTGATGGGACACGAGAGGTTACCGTTACCGTCCGCACCCGGAACCTTTACCCGTCAAATAACCCTGGCAGCTCAGAATCAGGTTTAATCGCTATGCAAGATTAACAAACGTAGAATTCACCGTGACAGAGAAGAGCAACATAGAACATGTATAGGAGTAAAAATAAACATGTACAAAGTGGAAAGTGGGCACTAGATGTACAGAGGGTGGGGGAATATAACTATAATGAGTTAGTGCAAGAGGAAGGATGGGTATATATAGTACGGGGGGGGGGGGGGGGGATGTATATACGCAGTAGTGCAAACAGTGGTGCAAAAACACAGTAGTCAGTTTGTTTTAAGGGGTTATGTGCTAAGTGGCAGAGTGCAGTGGGATTCTGGAAGGGGGGTGTGGGGTGTTGGGGGACGACGGTGCGGAAGAGGTTCCTGGGCGTTCCCTCACCTTCTCAAAGTGCCCGCTGCGGATGTAGTAATCGGCCAGGGAGCACCACAGTTTGCCCAGCTGGTCTGTGAAGCGCGTGAGGCCTCCTCGGATGATGGCGCCCACGTTCAGAGATTTCACCTTGTCGGGGTTCTGGGAGATCAGGTCGCACATCTCGTGCCACAGCTGTCAGATCGAACCGCAGTGGAGATGACATCGGTAAACATTGACCTCAGGTGTCTGGTGCTTAGAATCGAACCCTTAGAGCAAGGGGGTGTCAACTCCAGTCCTGGAGGGCCGCTGTCCTGAGAGTTCTAGATGTTTCCCTGCTCCGGCACACCTGATTCTAATGAATGGGTCGTTATCAAGCTCTGTGGAGGTGTGCTGGAGCAGGGAAACATCTGCTCAGCAGGTTAAGGCGTGGGCCTCACAAAGGGAAGGTTGTGAGTTCGAACCCAGGCTGTGGCTATGTGACGTTGTGTCCTTGGGCGAGGCACTTCACCCTACTTGCCTCAGGGAGAATGTCCCTGTACTTACTGTAAGTCGCTTTGGATAAAAGCGTCTGCTAAATGAGTAATTATGATTCATTATCCATTATAATGCGAATGTGTACGCGTAATTGGATACAAATCACCCTACCTGGTAATTTGACTTTCCCTCCTTGGATACGAAGCTTTCATCGTTGACAACGCCCGCCAGACGGATGGCGGCTTCGTCCAAGCGGCCGACGGAGCGAAGGTAGTCTATGTACTCCTCTGCGTTCTCCGGAGAAAGCTACGCAAGTGGGGGGGGAGGAGGGGGTGAGGAGGAGCATCAGTACTACACCGGACTGAAGACATGACATCCAAAAACCCACACCCCCAAAAAGAGGCGTCGGTAGGCTGATACGGAGCGATGACTTACGCCCGTGCGAAGAGCTTACCTTGAGGTATCGCCGGTAAACCCGAATGGCCGTCTCCGGCAGCGGCAGGTTGCGGGCGAAGCGCAGGTACAGGGGCCAGACGCGAGGATGCTGGGTGACGGGCAGGGCTCTGAGCGCACGGTCGAAAGACCTCCGGCACCTGGTGATCTTACACTGGGACACCAGGAACTGGCAGTAGTCCAGCCATATTCTAGGCATCTTGAAAAGGGGCCAAAGAAAATGGACACTGAGCACTGATGCGACACTTCCAAATAACACACCGACGAACACAACACAGGAGACCAAGAGTTTGGTGATGGGTCGGTGAATCAGCGTTACCTTGTGCATGAACACCAACGCTCTCTCGTGGCAGTTGTTGACCTCCTCATAGATCGGCTCTGTGATGCACTTTCCCTTGACCTGTTTTCGTCTTTCCCTCAGGTAGTTGTACCATAACTTGTAACTGCAGGACCATCACAAAAGCAGATGCATGTTTTAGATCCATTCAATTAAGGCAGGGGTGTTCGATCCAGGTCCTCGAGGGCCGCTGTCCTGAAGGTTTTAGATGTTTCCCTGCTCCAGCACACCTCCACAGAGCTTGATAACGACCCTTCAATAGAATCAGGTGTGCAGGAGCAGGGAAACATCTTAAATCGTCAGGACAGCGGCCCTTGAGGACCAGGATTGGACACCCCTGAATGAAGGTATTCCTAGACAACATATACTAGGCCCGCCAATCTTATTTACTTCAGTAAATGCACAACAGCAAACCATGACCACATACTATGTATCTGTGATGAGTGGTGGTAGTGTTAAGCATAGACACACACGTGTTCAGTACCTTCCAGGCAGTTCTTTCAATGCTCGTTCATAGATCATGTTCAGAACAGCTTTGCCACCGTTCTGTTTGAACTCAATGTAACGCATCCAGCACTTGACCGAATACGGGTTCCTGATGATCTCCTCCTCGTAAGGCAGGTCATCTTCTTCCTAAAGAAAACAGGTTAAAACAGTATAAATCATATTGCTGCTGTGTTTAGGGGACGTCCTGCGAGGCTGTGATGATGATGATGATGATGATGATGATGATGATGATGATGGTCTGTTACTTCAGCCTTCTAAGCATTAGTGCCTACTGCTGTGATCTATAACCTTCCATTCCTCTAACTATACTAATACCATGGACGTTATGTGGATAGCTAAACGATTATAGCCCCAAAAAATGTTTTTCAATAAACTTTCTTGATCCAAACTCCTTGCCTGGACAGAGGTGCCTTAAAGCGGCAGTGTGATGACGTCACGCTCCGAGGCTGTGCTAGTTACAGACAGGCCGCACAAAGACAGCGAAATAAGAGCAAAGTTTGAAGAAGAAAGGTGTAAAAGCACCGTTACTACTTACAAACATGACACCCGCTTTCCCATTCTGAGCCGGCATTTTAGTTTTGGAGTGAAGTTGATATGATAGAAACTCCCTGTAATGTATTGTTAGCTAGTTCTCGCTAGCTGGCTGAATCGTATTTCCTCAACGTGTTCGGAACGTCTTGTTAGCCCCGCCCCTGACATGATCCTAACCAATCGCTGGCCAGAAACACCCAGTTGGCGCGTCCAATTGGATCATAGGCTAGGGTACATAATTTAAGAGGGAAACGTTTGTGTTTCGTTTTATTATATATATATATATATATATATATATATATAATAATATTATTATATATATATTATATTATTATATATATATATATATAATAAAACGTCATATATATATATATATATATTGTACTGAAATGTTTACAACTGTATTTAACAATATACAGTATATATATCATAACAATATTTCTGTATATTTAAAGATGAGGTTGACCGACAATAGAAGGGGCTGCCTCCAACGGGGGAGAAAAACATTTATTGATAAGTTAGGAATTAAATGATCGATTGACTTATGGTTCATATCATAAAACACAAAATTACATCAGTTTGAACAGTGCCAGATAAAACAGTTGCACGTTGTCTACGTAATAAAACAGCCATACATTTTTTTTTCTTCTTCAAACAAATAGCAAAAATGTTCCTATCTTTTCCTGACACCTTCCTTCTTGTATTTCCTTCCATCCCCCTTTCCTTTTTCCTTTCCCGATTTTCCCTTTGCCTTCCCAGCATCCCCCTTTCGTTCATCCTTAGCAGGAACTTCTTTCTTCTCCCCTCCCCCTTGTCCCGCCCCCTTCTGTAGCTGTGTAGTGTGGACCCTCTGTATCAGCGTGAAGCGGTCTTCATCCGGACTTATTGGGCTCGTCATAGGAGAACTGTTGCCGGGGGATGGATGACGGACATCCCGATGAGGTGAGACAGGTGGAATGCATGGTGGCAGACTAGCCCCTGGATGAGGAGAGAAAGGCCTTGGGGAGCTGGGGTGTTTTGGGCTTGGCTTGCATGGGGAAGAGGGTCCTGAACGACTCTCCTCTTTTGGAACCAGGTTTAGGTTGAGAGAGAGGGGTCTTCCCGGAGCCGGACTCAGCGGCACCCCCAGAGATTTTCCGGGGGGTCCGAGCGTAAGAAAGACTTCTGGAAATACGCATGGCTGGTCGTTAGCCTTGCGTCCCTGCATGATGGATATAAAATGGTTTATTTCAAGGTCTAGCGTCGTCCATTCCAACTCTATTATGAAACGCTCCAAAGCTATAAATACCTGCTGTGGCGTGAAGCTCATGGATAACCTCAAGGTGACCTGGGAAGAAAAATATCTTCAGACTACTAATGGGCTGTTGTCAGTAACATATCTCAGTCAGGCAGTAAACTTGTGTCTGACAGAAGAACAAATGAATTATTTGTTTCATGTCTTATTTTCACAAACATGAAACTACCTGAGCTGGAGGATTCTGTGTGTTCTTTGAGGCTGGGCTGAAAGAGGCAGACCTGGGTGGTCCTCTGGGAGAAACTGGCTTATTAAAGGTTTGGCTGTGAGGAACTGGTCCAGACTGGACTGTTCTGGCTGGGATTGGAGAACCCTCAGTCTGATTGACCTGAGGTGTACACGATAATCCGAAAATACAATCATCGGGTTAGACTCCGTAACTAGTATAACATGTTTATATTAAGGTAGAGCCATCGTTTGATTTGGTGTTGAATCTGAACGATGTCATACCTTTGTACTTACATTTGCACTTCTAGAAGTCCCCTGTATCCCTGGCAACGAGGAAAGTGACACTCGCTGGTCATCAAGCCTTCGGACTTGGGTGTTGGCCAAGAGTTTGAAGAATCTCACCGAAGAATCTGGACCTGTCAGGAGGAGAAGAAGAGGGGATTGCTGAGGTCCGATCAAATATCAAACGTAAACATACAGCAGTGTTTACTGTCATAGCCGACCTGTTGGTCTATTGCTGGTGTTTTTGGGTGTGGAAGGGGAACTCCTGCTAGGATCGATAGAGCAGCGCTGCTCATCCATACGGTCCCTCTGGGAGTGACTGATCATGGAGAAGAACTTGTCCTGCTCTGCTGGTGGTACCTTCTATCGGTCAGAGAAGATTAATGCTGAAGATGAATTACAACTGTTTCTAGTCTAGCCCAGGAAGGTTGAACGCTTCAAAGTACAAAAGTTTCCTGTGATAGAAGTGAGTGGGATAGCTGACCTGCTGCTGGTGGCTGGTGTTGCAACGAGGACTTGCTTTTTCTGGGATGGGGTTGAAGGAGGCTGACCTCCGGGGTGCGAGGCTCAGTGGGCCCAAGCCTGCATCTGGAGCCTGGGTGTCGGGTCTGAGATGGGACTTCTTCTGGGCAGATGGGGTCCCAAGACTCTGGAGGATGTGCGGTGCAGAGCACCTCTGTTCATCCATCCTGGAGCCCTGAAAAGTGGAACAATACATCCAACGTGTTTACAATTGTGCCAAAAATTACTTTACAGAGCTGACCTCCTATTGTTACAATATAATAACAACAATATATCCAAATAACCTCCTTGTTATTCGTAGACGGACCAACCTGAGCTTTGGAGACCATGTAACACAGCTGGTTTGAGTCCTGTCCAGACTTTGACGTGCTTCCTCCATTTTGAATTTGTGGCGCTGATGGAAGCGTGGCGCGCTGGTCATCCAGCCTGCGAGCCTGAGTGTTGGCCAAGAGCCTGAAGAACTGATCACCTGCAGGACCTGTTAATGAGAGAGAAGGATTCAGGTTTCAGGATTCAGCTAAGAAAAAAAAGTAACCCTGCTTTTTCATTGGTTGAGAAGTCGGTCCCACCTGACGGCACTGTGCTACCACTGTGTCTTGGCGTGGAAGGGGAACTCCTGCTAGGATCGATAGAGCAGCGCTGCTCATCCATACGGTCCCTCTGGGAGTGACTGATCATGGAGAAGAACTTGTCCTGGTCTGCTGGTGGATGATTCTATTGGATGATTCAAGCAGCAGCAGAAGACAACAAGCTTATCAGGACTGTGTTGAGGTTAGACCCATTGCTTGACGTAGTCCAGTGGTTCTCAACCCTGGTCCTCAGGGCCCACTGTCCTGCATGTTTTAGATGTTTCCCCTGCTCCAACACACCTGATTCAAATGAACGAGTCACTATGAAGCTCAGCAGAAGCCTGATAATGACAATTCATTTGAATCAGGTGTGTTGGAAGGGGGGGAAACATCTAAAACATGCAGGACAGTGGAGCCCTGAGGACCAGGGTTGAGAACCACTGACGTAGACAATGCGGAACGAATTGAAATTCCAGTGAGATGAAAGAAAGCATGTGATGAGTAGGGATCAGCAGCACAGACCTGAGGCCGGGGGTGTTTATCCAGGATTTTGGGCCTTTCTAGCTCTGAACCCGGGCTGAAGGAGGCCGATCTTGGGGGAACTCTGCTGGAGGCGGCTGGTTCTAGACAGTTCTTTCTTTTGGCTGCAGGAGAACCCTGGCTCAAGTGGATGTGGGGTAAAGAACATCTCTGTTCCTCCATCCGGGAACTCTGAAATTCATTTTAAACACCGTAACCAAATACTGAGAATGAATATTCATGTATTCATGGTGAAGTTAACTAAAGTTGAAGTGCGTTCTCAGTTTTAGTTTCCAGCATCCACAGCAGCACGGGCCCAACATGTACCTGGGCTTTGGATACCATGTAACACAGGTAGTTTGAGTCCTGTTCAGCCTTTGACGTGCCACTTGCTCCCCGTATCCCCGGCAACGAAGGCAGTGACACCCGCTGGTCGTCCAGCCTCCGGCTCTGAGTGCGGACCAGGAGCCTGAAGAACTGGTCCCCTTCAGGGCCTGTCAGAGAACCAGGACTTGAACTGTATCTCGCTCTAATTCTGGAATAATCTACTGTAATTGTGCCGTATCGAATGTTGAATTTTAGTGTTAATGGAGTTCGTTGTTTGTTCGAATTCGGGATGTGATTCTTACCAGAGGGAACTGTTTGGTCTGTGGGAGAAGGTTTCTTCGGCGTGGAAGGGGAACTCCTGCTAGGACCGATAGAGCAGCGCTGGTCATCCATACGGTCCCTCTGGGAGTGACTGATCATGGAGAAGAACTCGTCCTGCTCTGCTGGGGATGGGGGTACCTCCTGCGGGTAACACACATCAGGAACAAGGATCTTAACAGAGCCAGAACACAAGGTGACCACAAGAAGTCAGTAAAAGCATCTGCTAAATGAATAAATGTAAGTCACAAACTTGTCACAAGGAGAAAAGTGCTGAAAATGACCCATAACGTGTTTAACGTACCGCAGCTTTATGTGTGGCGTGTGGCTCCGGTGTGGTTTGATTTGTGGAGGGTGCCTCAGGCTGCACTTTCCTGGATATCACTGGGGTGCTCTCAGTAAGAATAATGATGGGTACGGAACAACTTGAGGCCTGGTGAAAACAAAGCAGAAATTATTCATTTGGCATTTTCATCTGTACAGCAGCAGTTTTCTGTTGTATCTGCATATAAATCACAAACTCATCACATGCCTTTTTCTCTGGAAGCTACATAATGTGAACCGTAAACCATAAAATGTCTGAAATAATTCATATTGCCAAACCACCATACTAAAACGAATTTGAAGTATCATGTACTGTAACTCCTCATCACACACTACAGATCCAACTGTTTTAGTTACATACCAGTACAGCATTTTTGGCTCCAGTCTGCCTCTCTATCTGAGTAGATGCCATCATGCTTCTCTCTGGCGCAAATATGAAGAACTTCTCGTAACAATAAAAAAAAAAGAACCTGCTTCAGAGAACAGAGTGATCAGTCAGTGTGGTAATATTCCCATAACAGAATACGATGTGATTCCAGGTTGCTCCAAATGCATATAAAGTAGGTTGGGGGTGAGGGAGAGTGCTTTTAAAAGGACGTAAGCTTCGAATATGAACCCATTTCGTGGCTTCCCCCCCCCTTTAATAGCGCCATCTGTAATCCCAGATGCAGCCCATATAATAATCCTCTTCATGGACATGGATGATCTTTTCTCTCGTGGAAACATCCTCACATTGTAAACACCTCATGGTGATATATTACACAAATCTTTTACGTGCTTCTACAGACCCATGTCTGTTGCCTGTGGTAACTTTATGATATGAATGAATAAATGATACACCAAAACAAAAATAATAAAAAGAGACTAAAATTGTAACGCATTAAGTTTTATTGATCCAAAGAAACCAAAAGCCCAGGCACACATCCTTCCCATCCTTATAAAAAGTACATGATAAAAGTGCATTTCAGAGAACAGCAGACAGTCTGGGAGAAGTGAACCACACACTCCAAATAAGATAGTGTAACTGCGGACAGCAGTAGTAATTTTATCACAGATAAACAGATTTTAACAGATAGTTATATTTGCATACTGAAAAGAAGGACATTGTTATGCTTCAAACAGGATGAAAGGAATTTCAAGTAAATCTGAAATAACGGTGGTGATATTTTACTAATTAGCAACATAATTACAGAACAAAGCACAAAGAAATAGATTCATATAATATTCATGAAGGTCTATGCTTAAATTAAATACTTAGAACAGCGTTTCGGCATTCACAGCATTATATACACACAATTTATTTTATTCCGGTCTAAAAGGAGAATCACAAGCCAGTTTCGTTTTAATGATTACATCTAAAATGGTTTCACAGACGTCTCCAACCCTGCAAACAAAGGACCAGTATGAAATAATCTGTCAATGAAAGTTTCCCCCCCCCCCCCAGTGACGTCAATCCAGTAACCAGCATCTCTCCACAGGTTTATCCCTCTGCTGGAGGGACCTGGTCCAGCTTCTTTAGGTCCTGCAGAAAGCTTGTGGGAGTGAGGATGTGCGATGAGCCTAACAGCAGGGAAACAGATTACCATGAGGTGTTTGCACTCGTTAAGAAGGCTCGATGGGGGGTGGGGTCGAAAAGGTCGAACCTTGGTCTCACTTACCAATCAGGACCTCCCATTTCCCCTCGGTGGCTCGAGTGACCTCGTAGGCCGAGCGCATCTCGGAGTGAGACACGCCGCCGATCACGAAGACGATGAGGCGAGGGCCGGAGCGATACTCCGCTGGAGACTTCTTCTTGGGCCACTGCCCGAATCGTGCGCTGCTGTACGATACACCATGTCGAGTTATTACGACTCAGCAGCACGCAACTTCACCTTTAAAGGCTGTGTACCATGTTCCGACTAAGGTTTGACCATAGATCTACATGATAGATATCTCATTCATTAGTAGGTACCGTCCTGCCTAACCTGAAGTACTAAAGGGCCTTCATCTGAAAAGGTCAAGGGTTAATGTCCAACCTCAGTCGGATTATTTTATTATAATACATCACTGACCGCGCCGATTAAAACTCAGGAATATCTGCTATGGCTGAACGGAACAGGGCAGAGCCTTCAGCATTAGGTGAAACCGATTACAAGGTCTTGCGGTTCCTTTATCTGTAATACTGTCGACCGTATCTGCCGGTTTGCGGTGGGACAAGACATGAGAGATCTTCCAGACGTGTCAAAGCAGCTGTACACAGTGCTGCTTTAGTACACGATGCTGCAGAACAAACTGCCCTTAAGGGGGACGACCACAGGCTACTGAATACGTGATCTCTTAGCCCCCAAAAAAGATGAGGAGACGAACCTGACAGCGGTGGTTTGGGTGCTGATCATAGCAGGCTCAGAGAGGAACGGCCACTGCTTCCTGTCCAGCTTGTCTTCTATAAGATACTGGGGGGGGGGGGGGGGGGGGGGACGACAAATGGAGTCTGTCAGAGGGACTGGGACGGATCGTTCGGTGGCTCGGTCTGTCCAACTCGATCACCGTGCAGGCGGTTTCCAAAATAACAAGACGTTCGCGTCCGTTTCGATTGGTTTCGCATTTCTGCCGTACCTCCATGACGTCTTTCAGGGTGGGCGTCCACCGGGACAGCTGGTAGGTGCTCTCCGTACGCTCCTTCTTCTCTGGCAGGGTTCTCCCAGAGTTGGGACCCTGGAACACAAGCACACGGGGGGGGGGGGTCCGCAGATTGTGAGTTCGAACCCCGGCTGTGGATATGTGACGTTGTGTCCTTGGGCAAGGCACTTCACCCTACTTTCCTCAGGGGGGGAATGTCCCTGTACTTACTGTAAGTCGCTTTGGATAAAAGCGTCTGCTAAATGAGGTATTATTATTATTATTACTCCAAAGGTTGGGCCATTGTATCCAAAAGACCCAGCGCTGGAGTGTGTGACCGAGGATGATCGCCTTACCCCAGCGATGATGGGGCAGCCCAGGTGCTGCATGTTGGTGATGATGTTGCTGTTCGCCTGCACGTTGGCATGTTGGATGAGTTTGGTGAGGTTCTCCTCTCCGATCCCTGCGGGGGGAACGTTAACACGCTGTTGTTCTTTCCAAGAATTTGCTCAGGGGATGGTGGGGTTTTAGACATGGACTAAATCAGTGGTTCTCAACCCTGGTCCTCAGGGCTCCACTGTCCTGCATGTTTTAGATGTTTCCCCCCCCCTTCCAACACACCTGATTCAAATGAATTGTCATTATCAGGCTTCTGCTGAGCTTCATAGTGACTCGTTCATTTGAATCAGGTGTGTTGGAGCAGGGAAACATCGAAAACATGCAGGACTGTGGGCCCTGAGGACCCTGAGGACCAGGGTTGGGGTCCACTGGACTAAATCACGACATGATGAATAGCGCTGTATGAATCCCTTACCCTTTTTCTTGTGGAATATGTACAATAGAATGATCCGGATCTTGTCAAAGGGGTCGATGTTTGTGTCGAGGAGGACGGGGACGATGCTCTTCATGGCGTCCTTCAAGGGTTCCCCCTCTGCGTCGGAGCCCATGGCTAAATCCTGAGGACGACGCCAAACGAGGACTGCTTTAGCACTTCCTGTCAGAACGGCGGGAAGTTCTACAAAGTTCTGTACGTCGTGACTGCGATGGACGTGTTCCAGGCAGATTAAAGAGGAGCCTTCGACACATCTAAAAAGGCATTCATGCCTTTCTGAAACCCAACACCATCATGGTCCATCTGTGATTGGTGTTCCTCAAATCTGGGACTTCTATAAATTGTCGAGTGTCTCAGGCAAAAAAAAAAATTTATAGTTATGTTACAGTACATGGAGACTCATCATGTAGAGCAGTGGTTCTCAACCCTGGTCCTCAGGGCTCCACTGTCCTGCATGTTTTAGATGTTTCTCCCTTCCAACACACCTGATTCAAATGAATTGTCATTATCAGGCTTCTGCTGAGCTTCATAGTGACTCGTTCATTAGAATCAGGTGTGTTGGAGCAGGGAAACATCTAAAACATGCAGGACAGTGGAGCCCTGAGGACCAGGGTTGAGAACCACTGATCCTGCCTGTCAGATTAAGAGGAGGCTTTCAGACACTACTGATGACCCGCTAGGGCTGTGTGATAAGTCAACCACACACACCATCTGAAAGTATCTAAAACGCGCATAAATCACGAACTCTGTCGTCTCTGATTTCAGTCTTGCAGGATCAACACACCCACAGACCTTTCTGTTTCTGTTGACCCGAAAGCACGGCAGCATTAACTAAAGTGGTCCGTGTGTTGGACGTTCAACCGTGACGCAACAGCTTTACTGTGCGTCACGCCATATTGGACCAGGGAACGTCCTGATCGTGGGCGTTTGCGGAATGATACCGCGAAGCCTCCATGTTTAAACTGAACACGCCTAGAACCCACATCATAATCCTCACATACACCAACCCAGAGTGGGATAACTACAGGAAGTGAGGTCACCAACATGAGTTATGTCTACGCCCCAAGGATAACAGATCTAGCAACGCATCCCAGATAAACACACTATATCACCAAAAGTATTTGGTCACCCATCCAAATGATCAGATGGATGGGTGACCAAATACTATTGGTGATATAGTGTTATATCACCCACAGCTTGTTACAACACTGCAATCTACTGTCACACAAAGCTCAAGGTATTTCATTGAGTAGAAATCCAATGCGGCTGGTTGTCTCTGGTTGTCGGCGTCCTCTGCTCCCAGACAGGGACCTCCCACAGGTGTGTGTGTGGTGCAGCACTGACCTGCTCGACCTCACACAGCTTTTCCAGGGAAGCTTTGAACTTCTTCATGCAGGCGTCCGCCAGGTGCAGGTGGACGGAGTACTGAAACCCAAACAACGGACAACAATTCAGACAATTCAAACGGGGAGACGCCTCCGAAAAACACCGATGGGATTCCACTGGCTAATCAGCAAGCAGACGTCTCAATGCGCGCGGCTACACTGGTGTTCTTCCAAGTGCTTAGATTTATTATTTAGTCATTAAGCAGATGCTCTTATCCAGAGAGACTTGCAACAAGTACAGGGACGTCCCCCCCCCCCCCCCCCCCCCCCCCCCCCGTTCCCCCGTCCCCCGTCCCCCCCCCCCCCCCCCCCCCCCCCCCCGTTCCCCGTCCCCCGTCCCCCCCCTTGAAGTGCCTTGCCCAAAGACACAACATCATCTGGCACGGCCGGGAATCGAACGTGCATCGAACGCCTTAACCGCCTGAGCCACCTGACTCTCGTACAGGTGGAACACCCACCATGCTCAGCTCCTTCTGGTACTGCGGCATCTTCTTCAGCATCTGAGAGAGGTCTTTGATGTTGGCCTTGTCTGTGGACATCCTCTTGCTCTCGCAGAAGGTCCGGAGCAGCTCGTCACTTTTCTGCGCGGGGGTTCAGAAAGCGTGAGGCCGCGTCCGGAACGTGCTGCGCTGCGTCTCCCTCTGTCCTCCCCCAGCGGCGGCCATACTTACATGCTGACATCTGCTATGTGCATGTGTCTCAGCTGCACCCACAATTCATCATCTTCGTCCAGTAAAACCTCCTTTTCCTTAGCGTCCCCAATGCCGGTAGACTGATATCTGGGACAACGTGAGGGGAACGAGTGGTCTTATTTGCAGTCATACATACATTCATTTATCAGACGCTCTTAACACGAGCGACTTACAGCAAGTACAGGGACATTCCCCCCCTGAGGCAAGTAAGGTGAAGTGCCTTGCCCACGGACACAACGTCATGCAGCCGCAGCCGGCAATCGAACTCACAACCTTTCCGATCATGAGCCCGATGCCCAATACACTACCTCGGTCTGTCTAACTAAGGTGGTTTCCCAGACTCACCTGTATATGTCCTGTTGGATGTCCAGCAGGTCGTAGACCATGGCCTGGAAGGTGAGCTCATGCAGGAGAGGGGAGATCGGATCAAAGCCACGATCCACAATCAGTAACTGAGACCGCGCCTTATCGACACCCTGCAATCCAAGGAAACCATGTCAAGAAAATGCAACAACGCCACTGTTGTTTATAACTACTTGTCGGTCCCCATGTGGTGACTCGCCAGTGTTGTCGTTTTCTTGCTTTATTGTTCACAATCATTGTGTTATGCTTTTATAGCTCTTCCCTTGGCACTTATTGGTTCTCACGATGTATGTTTCACGATCTAAAAAACCCCACTGGGTCCGGGGTCTATCACGTTGCTATGCTCAGTGACCGATGCTCTTTGTAAAAGCTCTCTCTCGCGAGTCGCTTTGGATAAAAGCGTCTGCTGAATGAATACATGTAAATGTAAATACACCTGCCTGCTGATGGGATCTCAATCCCAAAAGATATTCGGAGGTTCAATTCAGACAGTGAGGCGCAGCAACAGAAGGGAAGTGACAGAAAGAAAGAAGTATACATGCCTGTGGAAACTCCAGATCAGACCTAAGGAAGGGTCAGCCCATGACAGACAGATGCAGAAACAAAAACTGAAGAAGAAGGTTCTAGCAGGTGGGGGTGGGGGGGGGGAGAAAAAACAGTAAACAGGAAATCAAGCGAGAGAACAGAGAACCACCCGTGAAAACCATGCAGCTCTGCATTGGTGAAAGGAAACCAAAATGAAGTCCAGCCTTAGTCAAGTGCCCATAACCCCCAGCGTTAAAGAGCAGGATCGAGGAAGCAGTCCCAGTGGGGCTCCCACCTCCCCCATGCTGGGGTTGTCCGCTTTGTGGGCGATTAGACGCTGAGGAAACCTCCTCGGCCCAGTCGGACGTTCTCCTCCGGACCCCTGGGAAGACAAACGCACACGCGGACGCACAACTTCAAGGGAGGATCCAGACGAACGCCCGCCGTGGCCACGGACGATGGGATGGGCGGGGGTTAAAGTACCTGCGGTAACGATGGCAGGGAACTCCTTCAGCGTGTCACACAGGGTGGCGATCTGCTCGGCCAGGTTCTCCATGAACTGGTCTTTATTTGCATCTCCCACGGGACTGTAGATGGTGTGCATGGCCTTAGGGTTGTCCAATGAAAACACCTGTGCAGCAGAAAAAAAAGGAACGACAGGCGTTAAGCATCGAGTCATCCTCATAATAAAGAGAGAAGGCTGGAAACACCCACCTGTGACTCATAGGGCAGGAAAGCCACATTGATCTCCTTCAGAGTCTTGATAACCCTGGATAACTTGGATCTTCCGATCTCAGCAAAAAGGCCGTCAGGACAAGCTATAGACAAAGTTCAAAATTTGAAACAAAACCAGCATAATATTTACACTGCGTTGCACTCGATGGAACAAACTTACTGTCAGTGAAGAAGATGTGTGCTGCCTTATAGGTGAAGGCAGTCTCTTTGAAGTCATTGATCAAAGCCCGAACTGACTGTATTGGGAAGAGGAGGAAGAGAGGATGGAAGCTGTGTTCAGGAGAACCATGGCAAATTTGTGTTGCGATTGAAAACAGTTGGAGGGAAAAACGACAAGACCAACCTTTTCCACAGGGGAGATCAGATAAATGGCCTCCAGACTGGAGATGGGCTCCCTGCGCTTGTTAATGTCCTCCACAACTGCAGAGAAGGAAGCTCTTAGTCAGGTCTGAAGACTCACTTCCCTGATCATATCTGGGATTAATCAGGTCAACCTAGATCAGGGGAGGGCAATCCTGGTCCTCGAGGGCCGCTGTCCTGAAGGTTTTAGATGTCTCCCTGTTCCAGCACACCTGATTCTAATCATCAGCTTCCACAGAGCTTGATAACAACCCGGGGGTCAGATACCTCAACGGTTAAGGCGTTGGCCTCTTGATCGAGCTGTGAGATCGAGCCCCGGCTGTGGCTATGTGACGTTGTGTCCTTGGGCAAGGCACTTCACCCTACTTGCCTCAGGGGAAAAATGTCCCTGTATTTACTGTAAGTCACTTTGGATAAAAGCCTCTGCTAAATGAATACATGTAAATGTACCCCATTCATTAGAATCAGGTGTGCTGGAGCAGGGAAACATCTACAACCTTCAGGACAGCGACCCTCGAGGACCAGGATTGGACACCCCTGACCTAGATGAAGATGTGTTGCCATGAAGAGCTAGATTCACTTACTCGTCACCCCCCTCTGCCATGATGTCCGACATCTTGCAACAGGAGGACAGGATGCGCATGCTGATGTGATCCACAATAAGAACCTACAAGACCAATGGCATTTACTGGTTATGAATCACTTCTTGGGCAAATAAGATCTGGTTTAGAGTTTAGCGAGCCAGACCATACCTTCCATTCTCCATCCTTCTTGACACTCTTGATGACTCCGTTGAGGATTTCTTAAAGGGGAAGCGTGGATAAATCATGAAACTAAATCACTTCAAGTCAAAAGCACCTATCCAATGTGGTCAGTTAACAAATGGTCATTTCACTAAGGGGATGCCCACTTCAAATACTTGATCCTATACACTTGAATGGAATATACTGCCATCTGCGGTTGTCAGGAATCAACATTTCTCCTTTAGAAGTGATTATATGATGGTTTGCTGGTAGACTGGTTCCTTCTGGTCAGCAGCATCAGTAAAGTAACACATTAACTGTGAAATGAGCTGACATGATTTCATGACTCTGACCGATCACAAGGTAGGCAGCTGCCTACAGTCAACAAGATCACATCAGGTTTATCTTGTACAGGATCAACTAGCCTAACATTACATAACACCACTAAAGTCACGTCGATTAGGATTCAAACTAACTTTTTAAACAGTGACACACAGTATAACACCAGTAGTTTTTTTGTTTGGAAATAAGGGTTTTGACAACTTGTCAGGTGTGATGTTGACACGCTAGCTACAGCTACTTGCTAACAAGGAAGCTGTTCTTGTATGACAAAGTAAATACAGACGACCCAAGTAGTTTTTTATACAATACTTTTCCCAAACTAACTGTACCATCGCACACTGGCAACAATAAAGTACTTGACAGTTCAACTTTACTTGTGTTTAAGAAAGTTTTCTACTCACTCTCCCCGACCACAGCTTTGAGTCCACCTGAGCCATGTTAACTCTTCCGTGTTGTAAAGCTGCACCCTCTGAGATGAAGGAAACTCTTACGATGCTCACATATAATTAACATAAATATCCAAACCTAATAACGATAGGATGTGTCCACTATCTACAATAAAGTCGGTCTGAAAGAAAACAAACACGCCTGATTTGAGTGGGAAAAGTGTCTTTATTTCATGATGATGACATTGTCCAAATCTTCAACATCAGATTCCCTATTAATACAGATGTGGCAAATTAAATAACATTTTATTAAATTAATCAAATGTAATATTCCTTTAAAGCAAAATTATGTATCTATTTTTATTACAATAAAATAATGAATTTGTATTTCATATTACATTTGTTTCTATTTGTATCAACCCTTATGTTCCATACATGTTCTATGTTTGCCATAGTAAATTCTGTGTTTGTATATCTTGCATAGCAAATAAAAACAGATTCTGATACTGAAACAAATGTAACCTGCGGTACCTGTTTTTGAGTATGAATCACACCAAGGGATGTTGAACCATCATGACCAACAATTAGGGAAAGCCTGAGTCTAAGATGACATAAAAACAAAGTCTGTGTATAATACATGAAAAGCCTCTGATCTGAATAGCTCAAACCTGGCAACATCCAGTTGCTAAGTATACCTTCAATGGGAGGAGAGAATTCAGATGCAGAGGCCAAACTCTCCAGGCAAAGTTTCTCCACCACTTCCCTAGCATCTACACGTGTCAGCCTCACTCGGGTCAGATGGCCCAGAGTCAGCCCTCTCTCCTGGGCCTCAGCAGTTTGATCAGGCAGGGTGTCCTGGAGCTGACCTGAGGTGATTTGCAGCACATCTTCTGAGATCCTCGGAGATAAAAGCAGTGCTGTTGGTCTCTGATGGTTCAGTGTCTCACATTCAAATGTAGGTCATTTAGCAGACGCTCTTCACCAGGGCGACTTACCAACAAGTAGAAGGACATTACCCCCCAGGCAAGTAGGGTGCATTTCCCAAGAACACAACATCATGTAGCCAAAGCCGGGAATTTAATTCACATCCTTCTGATCATGAGCCCAACACCTTAACCGCTGAGCTACCTGACTCAGGTGTGTGTCTGTCAGTGTGTGTATAGTCTTGTGTAGGCAGTAGGTGAGTGTGCGTACCAGGATCAGAATCACTGATGATCATGTGCCCTTGACAAGGCCTTGTTGACAGTGTTCTCGTTCTGAGGGACTGCTGCGAGGGGCTGATGAGCCAAAGTCAAATGTATTCATTTCCCCTCATGGGTAACAACCTTAATCATCTCGTTTATTTTATTTGTATCTCTCTTACACTCTGAACAGGATCTCCTTGAAGCAGTTGTATTTGTATGTCTATCTGCAACAGATGATTGTGTAAAACATATTTTGTCTTAGTATATTTCACAGTTTGCACATTGTCGGTTCTCTCTATCATGAAAAAGAAGCATTTCGATTCCTCTGACCTTCATAATGGAGTTATCAAGTTTGTTGTCCTTCGTATACCCTTCAAGGAGATAGTTACGAGTCACACGTCCAGATCCTGCAACTCAGACAAGTTTATGTCTACGTAACCAACCTAAAATACAACACAGACGCAAGGTTAGAGGTCAAAAGGAACCCAGTAGCTCTTCAGTCGCACCAAAGTCCAGTCTAAATGCGATTTAAAGCCCTGTCCAAACACCATCTATCATCATTCAAGTTTTGAATGGAAAATCCCTTTCATTTTGGGCGCAGGTCTATTATTCTTCAATACTCAAGATGCGCATATATTTCGTCAAAGGTCCGCAGAGTTTCTGAACACCCCTCTTTCATACCTTTCTAAAAGATGTTCCTCCCAGTTGGTCCTGTATGCAGAAACAATATCAATATTGAAATAAACACTCGATATACATCAATATTTGCCATTCCATAATCACTCAAAATATGTTTTCTTAAAATGCTGCTGACCTCACGGATGGATATTCTACACAAGCAGTTCTGTAGGACCCCTGTTGAGCTATTGACGGAAGTCCAACACTCGAACTTGAATAGTTTTCCCCACTGAACCGTGTTATCCTGGACCTCCTGTCTGTACAACATGCACACGCAACAATGTTCCTCATGAGGTTATGACTTCTGGATTAAATGTTACATATGGCTGCACTTATTTATCATCTCACCGTGGAGAAGTCCCTGAATAGCTTCCATCCAACATGCGAACTTTACAGAAAAGCCACCCAGTGACTCGTGGGACGTTGGCTAGTTTATCCAGCAGCAAAGACACTGAGAAGTGATGCGTCAGAAGGACGTCCCCAGTGCTGAATGACCATGGAGGAGAGATGACCAGAGTTTACCAGCCTCCATCATTTAAGGCTCTACAGGCCCCTATTCCTCATGACAACTTAAAAGCCACAGAAACCTTGTGTTTTGTTAACACAGCGAGGATATGACATCACATGCTTTGTGATGTCATAGTTTCCTGATGACCATGGCAGCCTTGAAGCCTTTAATACGAGGGGTCCCCAACCCTGGTGCTCAGGGGCCACCGTCCTGCATGTTTTAGATGTATCCCTGCTCCAGCACACCTGATTCAAATGAATGGGTCCGTTATAAATCTCAGCAGAAGCCTGATACTGATCCTTTATTTGAATCAGGTGTGTTGGAACAGAGAAACATTTAAAACATGCAGAACAGTAGACCCTGAAGACCAGGGATTGGAACCACAGTTTTTTTTTACAATGTTGTTAGGCTTGTGTTAAGGTGCGATATCTTCTCAAGTACATTCAGATTGAATCTTTCTTGTTCTACCTATTGTGCCCCAATTAGCCTAGCAGATAATAACAAATACAAAACTAATTCATGAATACATTAATCAAGCTTTAATGAATGATAGTAAGAAAAGTAAGGACAAATCTAAATACCTGATAAATAAATTACTTTGCATTTAAAATAAACAATGAAACAAATTAAATTGGCTGCGGTGAATGTATTAATTGTAAAAGTCTTTCAGCAGGACTGTTTACTATGTTGTGATTCCTGAGGCACAGGAACACTAATGTTGGGTGTATTCTCCATAGAAGTCAACGTTATCTGTTCAGTCTCTTCAATCCAAGTCCCACTCTGCTGGTTTTCCACCAACTGTAGATGACATCATTGACTTGCAAGCTTTGATCACCTGCTGGGGGCATCTTCCCATCTGCTCTGGAAAGTTCACTGCTCAGACTCCATGGCCATCTTTTTTAATATTCGCTGCTCCTTGCGGTTTCGCATACGCTCCTTGAAGTCCTCCAATTCTTTTCTCTGCAGCGCAGACAATTGAGAGAGGATTTGCCATGATTATTTACCAAAACATTCATTGACCTTAACTCTTCTACACTGTTTCATCATATCTGTTTCACTTACGTGGATTTTCTCGTCTGGTGGGAAGATCTCCCTCTTGAAATTTAAAACAATGAAAGAACATTATACCTACAATAAATATGAAAAACAAAAAAAATTATCTCTAACCTACTGGCAAGTTTACAGCCTGTAAACACTTAAACGACGAAGAAACAAACCTTCCTCTTCACTATGTATTCTTCAAAGTATTCCGCTTGATTTGAGATCCAGAACATGGTCACTGGGAATGACAGGTAAAGCATCATCTGCAAGTAATAAAGAGGTTTCTTTGGTAAATCGGTAAAAAGACATTACTACACATAAAAACGACACACGAAAAATACATTTTAGTTGACTCCATTTTCTCCTCCCCTAGAAGGTTGACCCTTGACTTGATGTCAGGTTGGAGCTATGAAGCCCATTGGTTCTATTTCTCACACAGTGTTTTTAAGTCATCATAACCACAGTACTCGGGCAATTTGTTGGGTTTATCTTGATTGATTGAAACCTTTATTGTCCCCTCTGGGGAAAATCAGTTGTCAAACAGCTCATGACATTTAAAAAGAGGAAGACAAACAGAAAAAAGGAGTTAACAATGCAATAAATATAAACACACTGCTGGTCCAATACATGCAATGCAAGCTGGTAGTTTGCTAAAGTGCATCATCTTATTTGGTGGTTAGACTACTAACACGGGCAGGCATAGCTGGTGTAATAGTTATGAAATGAATGTAAGAATCAGGTAGTACTGTAAGGTAGGTAGTACTAGTGACACTGGTGATCCTGGTACAACAGTGCTAGACTACCTTCCTGCTGCTACTGACCGGATCCTGTAGCTGTAATCAGCTAACCTACAGTAGTCTATTGATCTAAAATGAAAGTTAGTAACACCAGTCAGTCAGTAAAACTAAAGCTGGTGAGTGGTAAAATGGCCATGTATTTGCCAGTAAACATGTATATTACATCATCCTTACCCGAAACACTTCTATCTTCACCCCCATTTTGGTTTCCTAACTCAACCTTCACGCGTCTTCCGCCCTGCGTCATTTGGTGATTATCCAATCAGTGACAGCACTGGGGGTTGCCAGGTTTGACGAAGATACAGGATGCTTTCTGATCTGTGTATCACGATTCTGATCCAAACTAAATAGCTGGTGAACTATTTAGTCAGACTCTTGTATTGATAACTACACTTGCAACTACATAAAATAAAACTAAGGACATATTTTTCTCCAAAATATTAAGGTGACCCGATAAACATATTGCCATCAGTACCATAATCAACCACACATCGTCGCCAATGCATTATTTTGCTAACCTTTTCGATAGGTATTATATAGTTGGCTTGAGGGTCACTTCCAACATTCCTTTTGTTACAAGGTGAATATTATATATTATTTTTTACGCTACGTTGTGAAATGCAGGATACAACAAATACAATTCCTGAGCAGGGTTAGACAACAACAAAAAAACATAATGTTTTGCAGAATATTTTCTCGAAAGCAGCTTTCCAAGAACAGCAGTTATGAAACCAGACAATTAAAAAATACATTCGTTAAATTCTCACGTATGAATTGATTCAAACTAACCGATGAGAAGACTGCAATTAAATAAATATGGGGGGGGGGAATGTTATGCAGTTTAGTCTCTAACGTTTCTCACGTTCCCCTGTGCGCATGACGTCATCAGGAGCTGTTTGTTCTGGATCCAGCTCGAGACAGAGAAACATCCCGCGCGCCCTCACATCCCAACTGACAAGGTAAATAGAACCCGAGTTACGCTACTGTTGACTATCAGAGTTACGAATAAGACGTGTTTTCACTAAGGAAACACCCTCAGGCGGCTTCATGTGAGGTGTTTCGCCATGTGTGCGGAGTCTGTGTGCGGCGCCAACACATCCTGACGGGCTGGCTAGCAGGCTAACAGGCTAGCAGCACGGGAGTCTGACGGCGGCCTAGTTAGCTGCCTCTGACCGGACTCGCTGCTTCTGGATGGTTCTGGTTGAGGGGCCTTGACACCAGCCCCCCCTCATGACAGTGAAGGGTGATGTTCTATATCAGTTCAGCGAGGTTAATCGTATTGACAACGAGTCTTAACGCCCGTCTTGTCCCCCGCTCCCAGTAACAGGCTGTGTGGCAGCAGCTTAGCGTGTGTGAGAGGCTGGCTGCTGATAATGGCCGCACACTGTCGTCCTCTCCCCCAAGCTCTGTGTTTGGGGGGTTAAACTCATGTGGAGCTCGCTGCCTTCCTCCGCTATATGAGCTGATGTTGTGGGGGCAGCGGGCCGCACGATGGTCTTCATGTTCCTGAGCTGATCGCTAGTTTTCACGCTATAATTCCAGTTTGTTGTGTTGGTTGTGTGAAGGATGCGGAGGAGCCTGATCTGCTCTGTTAGCGGATCTGTGGGATTCTCAGAGGTCCTTTACGCAGCAGGAACCGTTAACAGCAGCTCATGTTATGAATCTGTAGAAGCACCAAATAGCTGAGCTGTAAATGGTTATAGGATCGTACAAGATACTGAAGTTGGAGCGAACCTGAATTAGAAGTGATCATCGTAATCTGGGCGAAGGGAAACCAAATGACAGCCCATAATAACAGAGGCTGCTACTTTGGGGGCATTTTGCGTAAGATTAACGTTTAGTCTAACATCGAGGACTGGACCGGCTAACTAGTTCACCCCTGCATCGTCCTGCCTCCACAGGTCATTTAAATATCCAAATGTTTGTCTGGATATAATGTATAATACAGAATTAGGGGTTTCCAGCTGAATTGAATGGTTGTTCAATGTGTTTTAAGTAGTGCTAAGGTGCTAGGGGCTGCTCAGCTAGCTGTCTTAGAGCTGGTCCAAGTCGCCATTTTGTGCTAGCAGCATAAGTAGCTAATATAGAGATCAACTTCCAAAACAAATATGAGAGGCTACAAGCTCACGATCCTGGTTGTTTCTAATGTAATGGCCTGGTAGGAATCCAAGGGAACATTTTACAGTGTGACCATCAAGCAGATGAGACTTGCAATGTTAACAGTCTTTAAAGGCTGTGTGGGACAGGGGGCTAGTATTGCATTAATAACCCCCCCCCCCCCCCCCCCCCCAAAGGCCACAAATCAACACATCGTACAGCTGCTTGTATGTCCATATCTGACTGATTTCATAGCAGTGGTTCTTAACCAGGGTTCGATCGAACCCCTGGGGTTCGGTGAGTCAGTATCAGGGGTTCAGCGGAGGTCAGGACACACATCCGACTCGTATGATTCATGATGACACGACCAAATAAGAAGGGTTCGGTGAATGCGTATAAGAAACTGGTGGGGTTCAGTACCTCCAACAAGGTTAAGAACCACAGTTTTATAGACATGCGTCACTACTACAACCAGTGTGTTATCGATGCGTATTTTAAAGCATGCTGTTAAAGATGAAACGTTTCCTGGGCCACCGCGATCGTCTCGATATCCTAGACCTTTCATCCAGCCCAGCCCAGGTGACCCCTCTGTTCAGTGACGTGTGTGAGGTGGTCTGTTCCAAAGTGCATTAGATAGCAGTGTGGAACACTGCAAACATAGCCTTGGGGGTGAACTTCCACAGGTTAATCTGACCTGAGAAACCGCTTGCAAAACCTTGTGACCCCATCAGGGAGTATTTGGGGGAGTATCGGGCCACGTATCAGTTCTCACTCTCATGGTCATTTAGCGTTGCGTAACCTTTGCATGTGAGGTGTTGCTGCTTCGTTGTTGCATGTTCGCCATGCGTGCCATGTCTGTATGCGCAGTACCTGTCCTGTCACATGCCTAAAGTAATCTTTTATCAACCTGCAATTGTCACTTTCCTGGTTGCAAAAATTCCTATAGTCCATGTTCCCTGGCATGGACACCTGTGTCCCACTGGTGGATTATGTCTGGTAACTGAGTACAAAACAGTCCAATCCTAGTGAGTCTTGCTGGGAGTTTTTCCTTGTCTTCCTTGAGGGTCTAGGTTGGTTGAGGGGCAGTTCTGTGGGCGTATGTGAAGCCCTTTGTGACATTGCTTGTAAAAAGGGCTACACAAATAAACTTTGATTTGATTTGTCTTGCATCACATCATAGGGGAGTCAGATGGCTCAGCGGGTTAAGGCGTTGGCCTCGTGATCGGAAGGTTTTGAGTTCGAACCCCGGCTGTGGCTATGTGATGTTATGTCCTTGGGCAAGGCACTTCACCCTACTTGCCTCAGGGGGGATTTTCCCTGTACTTACTGTAAGTCGCTCTGGATAAAAGCGTCTGCTAAATGAGTTATTATTATCATCATCAGCGACTAAGAAATGACACCCGAAGCAGTGTTTCCACAGTTGGATTTTTCCTGACAAGCCTTTCGGCAACTCCCTGGCTGATCGTATCCCCGGTGTCCACAGCTTCAGATGTTCCCTGTATCTGTGACGATGGTTGACCTTCCCTCTCCCTGCTGTCCTAGGTGTGTAGAGGTCATCTGTTAGCTGGGATACTTCTCTGGAACAGGTCACACCAGCAACAACACCTCCCTGGAGAACGTTGGAGATGAGATGCTCTCTCTTGTGAGTCGCCGCACAGGGGTGTAAAAATGTAAGTTCCCACCGATCGCTCCGTGTTCCATCAATAATGTAGCCATTACTGTACACCGATCACGCGCTGCAGGAATGATTTATGCAAATGTGCTCTGTACTCACCCACCGCCCATACTGACAGAACGCTCATTAAAAAGTCTCTTAAGATACTGTCAGTACACTAAGCTGTGGTGTCAGTATTGGTCTTGAATATTGAAAGGTCAGATCTCTCACGTTGTATCGTATGTGATTTATTTTGTACTTGAGTTTTTTATTTTATTCCTAATGTGTGTGGTTATTAAATGAGCGTATTGACTCCTGACATGGAAGCCATGTTTTATTGAAGCGCTGGGCTTCTCTCAAGGATCCTCTCCTTCATCCTTGCCCTGCCCCCCTCTGTGCTAACCTACTGCCGCCTACACATGTCCTACACACCGGACAAGCAGATCATCCAATCCCCCTCCTCCACCCTGCCTCTCTCCTCCACCCTGCCTCTCTCTCCTTCACCCTGCGTTTCTCTCCTCCACCCTGCTTCTCTCTACTTCACCCTGCTTCTCTCTCCTTCACTCTGGCTCTCCTTCACCCTGCCTCTCTCTCCTCCACCCTGCCTCTCTCTCCTACACCATGCCCCCTCTTCCACCCTGCCTCTCTCTCCTCTATCCTGCCTCTCTCCTGCCTCTCTCCTGCCCCCTCCTCCTCCCTGCCTCTCTCCTCCACCCTGCCTCTCTCTCCTCCACCCTGCCTCTCTCCTCCACCCTGCCTCTCTCTCCTCCACCCTGCCTTCTCCTCCACCCTGCCTTCTCCTCCACCCTGCCTCTCTCTCCTCCACCCTGACTCTCTCTCCTCCACCCTGCCTCTCTCCTTCACCCTGGCTCTCTCTCCTTCACCCTGCCTCTCTCCTTCACCCTGGCTCTCTCTCCTCCTCCCTGCCTCCCTGGTAGCTGTGCCTGTTCAGACTCCCAGCTGATTAATAGACTCTGAAGGTGCCTCCTGGCCGAGTCTCATCATGTTGAACTGATTCTCCTTGTGACCCAACCCCCCATGCCTGCCCTGCTGCAGGCAACCCTCCCTCCTTCCTCCCCCACTCCCCCCACGCCCTCAAACAGCAGGGCCATCGCCTCAGCCCCAACAGATTCACTGTAGATTGGAGCTTTGTCACCCTGGCAGCTGCTGTATTGTCTGTGGGAGCGCTGGATGTGGCACGTGGACAGACTGGAGGGGGCAGGCTGGGAGGGGCAGGCTGGGGGGAGGCATCTTGCTGCCATAAAGAAGGGTCCTCCTGTGTTTATGTGGGAAATCAGATAGCCGGCATCTTTCACTGCCCTCCCATCAGGGCTGCGCAGATCGGGGCTGCGCAGATCGGGGCTGCGCAGATCGGGGCTGTGCATTCACTCTCCTGTCATAGTGGGGAAAGAAGAGATTGGAATATGGTCGATGTATGAACCTTGACCTCATCTGCCTTGTGTGTGTGTGTGTGTGTGTTAGAAAGGATAGACCATTCTCATCTCCAGGTTGCTGTACAGATTTGGTCCTGCTTTTTAAAATCCTTTTTCCGTTTGACAGTGAGTGGCTAAGCAGATGGTTCAATGTGTGTTTGGGAAATGTGGGTCGACAGTTTGTAGATGAGACGCTTAATAATTTGATTAAAAAAAATCAATCGATTGTGTTTTCGATCAGCATCCATTCTGATTGGTCTGGAGCGTGCCAGGTAAATGAGTTCCCCAGGCACAGAAAGCATTCCCCTTCCTCGATCCCCCCCTCTTCGATCCCCCTGTGGTAACTACAGTAGCTCACTACACTAGCTCTTGGGTGGTCTCTCTCCTGCTCTCTCCCCTGCTCTCCCCGGTCCCCTTTCTGTTCATCACTAACTCTTTCTCTCACAAGCCACCCCCCCCCCCCCCCCCGGGTTGTATCGCTGCCGCTGTGGTGTCTGAACGATGTGACGCGCCCTGATCGGCGCGATTTCAATGAGTCATGATGACTTGAATTGTTTCTGTTGACAGATGGCTGAGCATGGGTGGGAGAGAAATTAACTCTTCAGGGGAAATATGTGCTCTCTGCTACACACACACACACGCGCGCACGCACAGATAACAAAAGATTATGGGATATTGTTTTGTGTGTCCCATTCATCCTCTGCTCTTCCAATCAATTCTGGAAATGCCTTCTCTCTCCCTCTCCCTCTCTCTCTCTCTCTCTCTCCCCCCCCCCCCCCCCTTCCCGGTTTGTGTACAAAACCCCCAGCTTGCAGCTTTTGTAATTCTGTTGTCTAGACTTGTGTGACTGAGGGCAGCATGGGAGCGTAGAGCAGATAAGGAAGATTTGGTGGGGGAGGCGTGCACACGATCAGTCCGAGGGGAGCGGGTGGGGGAGGGGAGCGGGTGGGGGAGGGGAAGGGCATGCAGGGTGAAACAGAGAGAGAGGGGGGGGGGGGGGAGGAGCGGTGTGTGAAAGGTGTTTCGGAGAGCGAGAGAGAGAGGGTGGGAGGAAGGAGCGGAAAAGCAAAAGGGACCTCAAGCAATGGACGGGGGCGGGAGGGAGGGAGGGGGGGGAGAGGAGGGGGGTGAGAGGGAGGGGGCGGAGCGAGCGTGGGAGAGGGAGGGGTGTGCGGGGCCGAGGACTAAGGCTTGAATGAGGAAGCAGCCAGAGCCATTTTCACTGCCGAGCAACTGCACGCTGCTACGTCCGCCCGCCGGAGAGAGAAGGGAGCGAGAGAAAGAAAGTGCCTCGTGTGAATTTTATCTCCTTTCCCCGAGCCGCTTCGCCTCCTTGTCTTCCCTCCCCCTCTCTCTCTCTCTCCCTCTCCTGCTGCCTGCGAGTGGGGGGAGGCCAAGCAGGGGGAAGGACACACAATGGGCCGGAGAGCCTGTGGCAACTGGGCGGTTATGCTGCTGAGAGGGGGAGGGGGACAGCAGCAGACCGGCTCACACAGCTAACACAGCCTGCCGGCTGCAGGCCTCCACAGCCTCTCCTCTCTCGGGCTGAACGCACTCGGCTCTGAGGCTGCTCTCCGGGGCCTTTTCTGGAACTGTTCGCCGGGATCATGGAGACATATTTGCTCGCCTAGATGGATTTCTTGGGGATATCTCTGATTCGGAGCTACAGATCCCCCCTCTTGTGATTTCGGGAGGAGGAGGAGGAGGAAGGAAACTTAAGCGAGATCTGAGATCGTATCCATTCTTTTTCTGCTTTTGGTTTCTGTTGAAAGGAAGGCATCAATGGATTACAAGATGCATGCCAAATCGAATGATTTGTTGGATTTTCAAAAACTGGATGCCCTCTTGGAAAAAATTGCACATTATTCAGTCTCTGTGAAAAGGTAAATTTTGTTTATACAGAAAGTGTATCTATTCGTTCTTTTAAATGTTTACTATTCACCTTCGATCAAATACAACCTGTACTAATCTTCGGACTAAATTCATGGAAGGATAATCAAAAGGCCTTTCTTGAAACTAGCTAATCGATAGGTAACCTAAACTGGACTAAGACTCCAGTTAACCTCGTGAAGAGGCTTCATAGACAGACTCAAACCTTCAGCTGGTATCGCCACTCTGGATCAGGAGATCGTGTTAGATTCAAAGTTTCAGGTTTGAGTGGTTTAAGGACTGCATTGTTAACCAGTATTCTGCCAAAGAGCCCAGTGACCAGCCTCCTGGGAGAGGGGGGGGGGGTGTGGAGGGGGAGGGGAGACTCGAGAAGCGGGGGTGGGAGGGGAGGGGGTGGGTGGGAGGGGAGGCGGGGGTGTATTTGTTGTGTCAGTGGGCAGTTTTTTTTGGAAAGCTCTCCTCTTTCCTGGCAGAGCTTAGTAAACTGGCTGGAGGTTGAGAGAGGGAGGGAGAGAGGAAGGGAGAGATGGTTCTTCCTTGCTCAAGGTTCCGTCTGATCTTAAGTTCAGAAACGACCCTCGTTCAGTGACTAATGGGAGTTTCAGTCAGGGGTCTCCCCCCCCCCCCCCACACACTCTATCTAATCACGGCAAAGTAAACCGGGAAAATAATAACGATGGTGATAATAGCCCGACTCTCCCCCTTGCTCTTACCTTGTGGGGAGTCATCCTGCTCTGCCTGGGCTGCGTTAGAGCCCCCCCCCCCCCCCCCCCCCGATGTTTCGTAACAACGTCCAGTCCAGGCAGGCAGGGAGCGGATCGCAGCGTCACGGGGAATCGCCGTTCCACATTTACGACCTCTTGACACGGCGCAGCCTTGATAACACAGGTGTGACATAAGCATGTTGACTCAAAAGGAGACCGCGTCCCCCCCTCGTGGAGACAGGACAGTCTGGACTTTGGCATAGTTTCCAGCCCCTGTAGCCGATGTGTTCCTCCTCCCCCCGGGGGGGGCGGGGGGGGGGGGGGGGGGACTTAGGAGAGAGGCCGGGCTGACCGGAACCTTCCATGCCGGTAGAGCTGCGGGACGGGGCAGCCTCCGCTGCCTCACATCCAGGACGTGTGTGTGTGTGTGGGGCTCGGGGTGAGAGGCTGGCCTCGGAGGCTGGATGAGGATGAGCCTGGTTTATTTGATAAAATATTTATGGGTTTTCTTTCAGGCTCACGAGGGGTGGAAAAAAACTGTTTTGGAAGGGGGGGGGGGGGGGGGGGGGGGGGGGAGTGTAATTCTTAGACCATCATTTTCTCCGAAAGCTCCCACCGAACATAAATGATTAATTGTTTACCTCCAGGGGAGTCGGGTGGCTCAGCGGGTTAAGGCGCCGGGCTAGTGATCGGAAGGTGGCGAGTTCGATTCCAGGCTGGGGCCGCATGACGTTGTGCTCTTTGGGCAAGGCACTTCACCCTACTTGCTTCGGACGACTTAACGAAATGTTTCGAGAGGGGCTCAGCCATTTTGACATTTAGTCTTTTAGCAGACGCTCTTATCCAGAGCAACTTACAGCGAGTACAGGGACATTCCCCCTCCCCCTAAACACAGCCCCCCCCCCCCCCCCCCCCTTCATGTATGACAGTCGTTCCCCGAGGCTTCCGGCACTACCGCATTCTTTACCCTTGGTAACTAGATCCTCCACCGCCCCTTGGAACATTCCACAGCGGTCCCGCTGCAGCGATCTACGTCCGGGTCAAAAGTCAAGTGTTCTCCCAGAGGGAGAAGAGGGCTGCATTGGACATGCGCTCATAGGAATGTGTGGATTCACCTCTGCTGGGATTCTGGGGGGGAACTATTAATTGGGGGGGGGGGGGGGGGGGCGTCCTCTGAATAGTGTACGGCAGGAGTCTCCAATCCTGGTCCTCGAGGGCCGCTGTCCTGAAGGTTCTAGATGTTTCCCTGCTCCAGCACACCTGATTCTAATGAAGGGTCGTTATCAAGCTCTGGAGGCGTGCTGGAGCAGGGAAACATCTAGAACCTTGTTGAAGTGGTCACACCTGTTCCCCGGTGTCCAGCGCTAGTTCCTCCTCGTCGAATCATGACCCTAGACGCCCTTAATGAGACATCCCAGCCGTCAATACGCATCCTGATTGGATCGTCTCCGACGTGAACGTCTTCCATTGTCCCGGTGATAAGGGGTCTCGCTCAAACCGGTTCCTGACCCGAAACCGCTACAGAGACAGTTTCACAGAGAGGGACGTTCCCATTGTGTTCCTGGTTAATCTCGTTCGCCTCGTCTTGTCAGGGTCGTTTGCTTTCAGGAAGGTCGTTTGCTTTCAGGAAGGTTGATGTGTAAATACTGACTGAACCCAGCAGAGGATTGATTTAAAAAAAATAAGGAAACCAGGATTTCCATGACAACAAGCGTGTTTTGGTAGCAACTGTAACCGTCGCCCCAGCTGGGGAAGGATTTTCTTTGCGTCTACGACTAGTCGCCGTGGAGACCAGGGCTTGTCCCCATCTGCCGAAGCCCCTACCGGTGCCAGGTTCCCCCCCGGCCATCTGCACCTCTCCTGGGCTGCGTCTTAGACCAGGCTCCCCTGTGCTTCCTGGCCCTGGTGGGCCATCAGCGACTTGATTGGTTTTACGGACCACACACACACACACACAGTCTAGCTAACTCCTGCCATCGAGGGCCGAGAGGGTGCAGGTTTCCCTGTTAACCGATCGCTACACCAGCTGATTTCACTAACGAGTTTCTCCACTTACTCAGCTGGAGCAGTGTAAACCTGCACCCCTCTTGGGCCCTTCCTGGCGAGTTTGACACCCCTGCTCTACGGTGTCAGTTGGAATGAGTCATAACTTGCGGTCTGACCCCCCCACCCCCCGGCCGCATGGAGCCCTGGAAGGAGAGGCAGGTCAGGCCAGCCCGTGTGACTGGTTTCCCCCTGACGTCAGCCCTCGTGGTCAGCCTGGAGCAGCAGCAGCGCCGGCTTCCTGCTGCTCCCACAGTGACTCACCCAGAATGCCGTTAGTCAGCGAGCCGCGAGGCTGCGTTTTCGTCCTCCGGCTGGGACGGGGGGCGGGCGTTTCAGCACGAGGAGGAAGGTTTTCCAGCGCTTGTTCTTACCCCCTCCCCTCCTTCCCGATCGATAATGTCTCCGTTCGGGAACGCAGGCCCTGGTCTCTCCTGCCTATTTTTAGCAGAGATGCTGTAGAGCTGAGCGTGGCCTTGGGCAGCGTGTTGTCTGAACTCTCTTTGTGCTCCGCAGTGTCCCAGCACGGACAAGAGCTTTAAAAAGATATTTATACTGTCGGATGATGGTTAACACTCCCTGGAACCTCCCAAACTGGTTCAGAACCTCCATATCAGAAGCAGTGTTGAGTCTGGAGATGGCAAAAAAAAAGACAATAAAACGAAACGAGATGTGGCTGAAGCGCAAGACTACAGTCGAGGGCGTTTGTGAATGGGGGGGGGGGGGGGATTTTTTCCCTTCCCGTCTTCCCCCCCCTCTTTCTCTCTCTCTTCGATGGGTGGGGGGGGGGGGGTAATGGGGGGAACGGGGAGGAGCCTGGCCTGAATTCCACAGCCACAAATTGCAGTGCAGCGTTTGATCTCGGTGGCTAGCATGCGCAGGGGGCGAGCGGATCGGCCCGTCGTTTGGACCCCTGAAAGATTTGTAGGGCGAACATCTGTCGACGCGGCCTGCTCCTTTTGAGGGGAGGGGGGGGGGGGGGGTCTGTCGTGAAGTTCAACGAACATCTAGGAAGCAAGCATAGACACACACACACACACACACACAAACAGACACGCACAAACACACATACGGCACTGAATAATCCACGAGCTTCCATATTGGGATGTCAGACCTACACCTCATGTTCTGCAGTGGTCACATGTGATACAGTAACAGCCCTGTGTGCTTCCATAATAGGGGGGATGTTTAAAGAGGATATTCTGATGTCTTCAGCCAATCGTTTCATTCACATCCCGACTGTGTTTAAAGTGGGTGATTAATAACAGCGGTGATTAGTCTTGATTGGGACCTGACCGTACGATGATTAACGACTGCTGAAGCCATGTAAGGATAAGCATGTGTGGGTGAGACCCTCACGCTTGCCCCTGCTCTCCTCCCCACACACAGAGAGCCCAACGAGGAGATCAATGGCATCAGCGGTGCTCTCTCCGTGGAGTCTGTGCCGGGCTCGAGACTGAACTGGTGTCCCGCCCCTGCCCCGGCCCCTGCCCCGGCCCCTAACCCCGCCCCGGCCCTGGCGTTAGCCCCCCACCGCCTGGCCAGCATGGGAGACGGCCTGGACGCAGCGCAGATGTCGGGCCCCAGCAGCGGCAGCAGCAGCCAGGGGCAGCCCTTCAGCCAGCAGCCCCCCTTCAGCCAGCAGCCCCCCGCCTCCATCAACCCCAACAGGCCCAAGCGCCAGACCAACCAGCTGCAGTACCTGCTGAAGGTGGTGCTGAAGTCCCTGTGGAAGCACCAGTTCTCCTGGCCCTTCCAGGCACCTGTGGACGCGGTCAAGCTCAACCTCCCTGTGAGTGGCTAGCCGTGAATGAACGGAGCAGAAACAACAGCGGTTGGGCTCATAAATCCATCATAAATCTACATAATCGATTCTTCCTGTGACTGCTGATTGTTTTGTGTGGTTCCCTATCTTGTTGGCGTGGGTGTTTTGTCGTCACAGCAATCTTTCTGTTTCCAGGACTACTACAAGATTATCAAGTGTCCTATGGACATGGGAACGATCAAGAAGCGTCTGGAGAGCAGTTACTACTGGAACGCTCAAGAATGTATTCAAGACTTCAATACCATGTTTACCAACTGCTACATATACAACAAGGTAGGACAGTAGCTCATCCACAGCAGGGGTCGACAACCTTCTCTATCAGAAGAGCCATTTTAGCCCCTCTCCCATGAACTAAAAGGTATCTGGAAAGCCATTTGACCCCTAAAAGATAACATTTACATGTATAATACGAGTGAATATGGCTGAAATATGAATGTATAATACATGTATAAATAACTAGTTTGCTGCATTTATTTAATGAAAATGGGAGAAAAAGGGTTATATTTTGTTGTTGGTTATGCCAGGTTATCCAGGGCAACTGGCTCAAAACTAGCAGCAGTAGTTATTACACATGGTGAAAGTATTTGCTCTGATCAGTTTTCCGCTGAAGTTTCAAAGCCGCTCTTTTTTATTAATGTCCAGCCTTGTACTTTTCAGCAAAAGCTGTGTGTTTGTTCTGGAAATGTCTATTAGCGTTATCTTATGTTTTATAATTTCTCGTCTTATATTAGTCATAGTGTAGCCCACAAACGCATTCGTCTGCGCTGAATTAAACGATCGATTTTCTTCTAAAACCTTTCTTTTGGGGGGGGGGGGGGGGGACTTATCTATGGTTACCTGTCAAATGCAATATCTCCACCAGCAGTGGATAAAGACAGCTATAGACAGCAGGATGGGACTTGTTGTTTGGTTGACAACATATTAAAACGCTTTAGAAAATGATGTTAGTCACAGCATCACATCCACCTCCAATATTGAGGTGTTTGAAGGGTTAAAGAGCCCTGGGCTAGCGATCCTGAGCCCCCCCCCCCCCCCCCCCCAGGCCTGAGCTACAGGCTTTATATTCCTTTTTTACTCTATTACGTTTTTACTCTTCTACTTCTGATTGTATTGTGGAGTTAAGATATCGTGCAGAGTCCAGCCTAGCACTTTTGAAAGGATCAGTCTCCTATTGGAAATAGCTGACTTCTGGACCTTATCTCACTGTTTACTCTGCGCGTATCGTCAACAAGCGATGGCCATCTTGTCGGGGTGATGTTTGTGGCCCAGGTGATCAGTGTGTTTCTCCCCCTGCAGCCCGGAGACGACATCGTCCTGATGGCCGAGGCTCTGGAGAAGATGTTCCTGCAGAAGATCACTGAGATGCCCCAGGAAGAGACGGAGATCACCGTCATGACGGGCAAGGGACGAGGCCGGGGGCGACGGGACGGAGGTGAGTCGCAGCTCTGCCTCGCAGCGCTGCCTCACTGCTCTCACTCGCAGCTCTGTCTCACAGCTCTGCCTCACAGCTCTGCCTCACTGCTCTGACTCGCAGCTCTGCCTCACTGCTCTGACTCGCAGCTCTGCCTCACTGCTCTGACTCGCAGCTCTGCCTCACAGCGCTGCCTCACTGCTCTGCCTCACTGCTCTGCCTCACTGCTCTGACTCGCAGCTCTGCCTCACTGCTCTGACTCGCAGCTCTGCCTCACAGCGCTGCCTCACTGCTCTGCCTCACTGCTCTGCCTCACTGCTCTGACTCGCAGCTCTGACTCGCAGCTCTGCCTCGCAGCTCTGACTCGCAGCTCTGCCTTACAGCTCTGCCTCGCAGCTCTGCCTTACAGCTCTGCCTCGCAGCTCTGCCTTACAGCTCTGACTCGCAGCTCTGCCTTACAGCTCTGCCTCGCAGCTCTGCCTTACAGCTCTGACTCGCAGCTCTGCCTTACAGCTCTGCCTTACAGCTCTGCCTCGCAGCTCTGCCTTACAGCTCTGCCTCGCAGCTCTGCCTTACAGCTCTGCCTCGCAGCTCTGCCTTACAGCTCTGCCTCGCAGCTCTGCCTTACAGCTCTGCCTCGCAGCTCTGCCTCACAGCTCTGCCTCGCAGCTCTGCCTCGCAGCTCTGCCTCACAGCTCTGACTCGCAGCTCTGCCTCACAGCTCTGCCTCACTGCTCTGCCTCACAGCTCTGCCTCACAGCTCTGACTCACAGCTCTGCCTCACAGCTCTGCCTCACAGCTCTGACTCACTGCTCTGCCTCACAGCTCTGCCTCACAGCTCTGACTCACAGCTCTGCCTCACAGCTCTGCCTCACAGCTCTGCCTCACAGCTCTGACTCACAGCTCTGCTCGCATTTATTAGATTTTTTTACATTTCCATTTACTCATTCAGCAGATGCTTTTATCCAAAGCGACTCACAAGAGAGAGCTTTACAAAAGAGCATCGGTCACTGAGCATAGCAACATGATAGACCCCAAACATAGCAGGCTTATAGATTATGAAACATACATCGTGAGAACCAATAAGTACCAAGGGAAGAGCTGTAAGAGCTTTTAGCCAAACAAATTAAAGTTTCATGGTGAGTCTCCGACAGACAGTAGTCTACCTTAGGGACGCAAACAATAAAGCAACAACACAAGCTAGTTTCCGCTCGGGGATTATCAAGTAATTCTCAACAACAACAACAGATGATATTTTCTAAGTGTCATCTTTCCACACACACACACACACACACACACATCCTGTATGAACAGGTTTGACTTCCTGTCTGTCCTCTGCCCAGGTCTGAACTTGAAGCCAGGGCCTTTGACCGACTCTCCGTCCACCACCCCCCAAACGCGCGGCCTGGCCAGCCATTCCCCGGGGCCGCAGACCAGAGGACCAGGGCAGGGCCCTCCTTCTCTACCTCCCCAGCCCAGCACGCAGGCCCTGCCCTCCCGAGTGCCCCCCACGCTACCCCCCAGCCACGCCCCGCAGCTGGGAGCCCCCTACTCCCTGGGCCCCTCCGACTGCACGCCCCAAGCCCCCATCATGACCTCCGTGCCTCCCCCTACCCAGACCACCCTGCCCCCCCTGCTGATCCAGAGCGCTGCCCCCATCGTACAGAGCCCCGTGCCCATGCCTAAAGTGAGTGTGACTGGGAGGGGAGGGGTGGGGTGGGGAGGAATGGGGATTCTTCAGAATGCATGCGCCGGTCACTCTGGCGTCTGCTCTAACCTGTCTCTCTCTCTCCTCCTCCATCCCCCCCCCCCCCCCCCCTTCCAGCAGAGAAAGAGCCAGAAGAGGAAAGCGGACACCACCACCCCCACGGCCAACGACCAGCTCAGCGAGTCGTCCCCCGCCGAGTCCAAGTCCGGGAAGACGCTGCCCCGGCGAGAGAGCGCCCGGCCTAACAAGCTGATCAAAAAGGAGACCCCGACTCCCAGCACCACATGGGCCTGGGCCTGGGCCTGGGGCTGGGGCTGGGGGCTGGGGCGGTGGGGGGCCACAGCCCCAAGCAGCAGGAGCAGCTGCGGTACTGCGCAGGCCTGGTGAGGGAGATGCTCTCGAAGAAGCACACGGCCTACGCCTGGCCCTTCTACAAGCCGGTGGACGTCCACGCGCTGGGGCTGCACGACTACCACGACATCATCAAACACCCTATGGACCTAAGCACTATCAAGGTGGGTGTCGCTCCGAAAGGCCCCCCCCCCCCCCCGCATCTCTGGAGTGTATTTTCGGGGGTCCGGGAGAGGCAGGCGTTGCTGTTTGGTAACAGCGCCGCTGTGATTCGTTTTTTTTTTTAGGCCAAGCTGGAAAACAAGCAATATCGGGAGGCCCAGGAGTTCGCTTCTGATGTACGGTTAATGTTCTCCAACTGTTACAAGTATAACCCACCGGACCACGAGGTGGTAGCCATGGCACGCAAGTTACAGGTACGTCGAGCAGTCACACGGCCATGTTTATGAGAGTTCTGATGATGTTTGGGATTCTTCTTCTTAATATAAGCAGGCTAGCTGCTCGTAATGTTTCCAGGACAGTGAACAGTTGTTGTTGTCGTCTCCAGGATGTGTTTGAGATGCGCTTCGCCAAGATGCCCGACGAGCCTCAAGAAATGCTGGCCTCCGCCCCCATCCCCGTCCTCCACCCGGCCCCCTCAAGCCCCAGCCTCCCATGGGCCCCGCCTCCTCGTCCGACAGCTCCAGCGACTCCTCGTCCGAGTCCGACTCCTTCACGGATGACTCCGAGGAGGAGAGGGCCCAGAGGCTGGCGGAACTGCAGGAGCAGGTGAGGAGGAGGAGGAGGAGGAGGGAGAGAGAAAGGAGAGCCAGCATGTGTTTCCACTGGATATGAGTGGTTCTCTGCCCCCCCCTCCCTGTGACCACTGGTTTGTGCTTTGTCTCCCCCTCTCTTTCCCTCCCTCCCTGTCTCTCCCTCCCTCTCTGTCGCTCTCCCTCCCTCCCTGTCTCTCCCTCCCTCTCTGTCGCTCTCCCTCCCTCCCTGTCTCTGTCGCTCTCCTCACTCTCCCTCCCTCTCTCTCCCTCCCTCCCTGTCGCTCTCTCTCCCTCCCTCTGTCTCTCCCTCCCTCCCTGTCGCTCTCCCTCACTCTCTCCTTCCCTCTCTCCCTGTCTCTCCCTCCCTCTCCTTCTATCTGTCCCTCCGTCTCTGTCCCTCCGTCTCTGTCCCTCTTGCAGCTGAAAGCTGTCCACGAGCAGCTCGCCGCGCTCTCCCAGCCGCAAGCCAGCAAACCAAAGAGGAAGGAGAAGGAGAAGAAGGAGAAGAAGAAGGACAAGCACAGAAAGAAAGGCGGCGTGCCCCCCCTGGTGGACGACATCCAGGAGCCTCTCCCAGCGCTCCAGCTCCCCAAGAAGACCAAGAACAACAGCAGCAGCAGCGGCGGCGGCAAGGACCTCCTGCCCAAGAAGCCCAAGAGGCCCAGGTAGGTCTCTGCCCCAGCTCAGGGACACATGCAGGGATACGTTCTGGGGATACCCCCCCCTTGGTTCATAACCGCTTCTATCCCACCTCCCAGCAGTAAGAAGGAAGGGTCGAAGAACAACCGCCTGCTGGCCCCTCAGGCGGGGGGGCCCCCCACCCTGGAGCCGGAGGAGGAGCCGGGGGAGTGCAAGCCCATGTCCTACGAGGAGAAGAGGCAGCTGAGCCTGGACATCAACAAGCTCCCCGGGGACAAGCTGGGGCGCGTGGTGCACATCATCCAGTCCAGGGAGCCCTCGCTGAAGAACTCCAACCCGGACGAGATCGAGATCGACTTCGAGACGCTCAAGCCGTCCACGCTGAGGGAGCTGGAGAGATACGTGTCGTCCTGCCTCCGCAAGAAGAAGAAGGCTCCGGGTGAGGCGCTGTTCTAGAAACTCTGTACCGGGGTACCGGGGGGGGGGTGCTTTGTTTTTTGGGGGGTGGGTTTGACATGGGGGGTGGTCGGATGGCTCAGCGGGTTAAGGCGTTGGCCTCGTGAGCGGAAGGTTGTGAGTTCGAACCCCCGGCTGTGGCTGCGTGACGTCGCGTCCTTGGGCGAGGCACTTCACCCTACTCGCCTCAGGGGGGGAATGTCCCTGTACTTACTGTAGGTCGCTCTGGATAAAAGGCTCTGATAAACGAATCATTGTTTGACCGTGTCGTGTGTTTGTTCGCAGTGGTTGAGAAAAGCATGGAGGCCATGACTGCTGCTAAAAAGCCAGGCAGTTCCTCAGACAGCAGCGACTCCAGCTCCTCAGACAGCGAGGACTCTGAGATGGGTAAGACCCCCCCCTCCCCTCCGCTCCTGACCACAGGCCTCTTTTTTGGGGGGGGTGAAGGTCTCGGAAGAAGACTTCAATGTTGTTTTGTTCTCCCAAATCCCAGGAATGGTGCCCAAGCTGAAGAAGAAGGCCCAGGCCACCAAGGAAGGGAAGAAGGCCCCATGTCAACGCTCTGGCTGGGGGTCCCGTGGGCCCCCACCCCCAGATCCCCATGCTCCAGCCCAGCCTCCAGATCAAGCAGCAGCAGCCTCACCCGGCCCCGCCTGCCTTCATGGCCCCGCAGGTGGTGACCGCCCTGGAGTCATCCCAGATCCTGGAGAACAGCTTCGACTCCCTCACCCACTTCGCCCAGCCCCTCATGCACCTCCCCCCCCACCACCCCGGCAACGCCTCGTCGCCGGCCCCGCCTCACCTCAACGCCCACTCTGCCGGAGGGCCCGTCTCCCCGGAGACCCACCCCTTCCTCAACCAGCACCCCATCCTCACCTCCCCAGGTAAGCCCTTAGTCTAGAGCTTTTAGCCTCCAATCCTTTAGTCTCCAACCCCGGTCCTCGAGGCCGCTGTCCTGAAGGTTCTAGATGTTTCCCTGCTCCAGCACACCTGATTCTAATGAACGGGTCGTTATCGAGCTCTGTGGAAGCCTCATATGACCCAGGGTCAGGGTCGCGGACCAGGGTTGCCGACCCCTGACCTAAAGGAAGGACTTATTCATGGGTTACCCGAGACGATCCATGGTCAGTTTCCTAATTGTGTTTTCCTCCTCCTCTTCCTCCCTGCAGCCTTACACAACGCTCTACCCCAGCAACCCTCTCGCCCCAGCCACAGAGCCGCACCCCTCCCCCCCCAAACCCCCCCAGCAGACAGGACCCCCGCAGGCCCAGCCGAGCGTTCAGCAACAACAACAACAACATCATCAACAACAACAACAGCAGCAGCAGCAGCAGCAGCAGCAGCAGCAACATCACCCACACCCCCAGCTCCAGCCCCAGCCGCCACCCCCTCCCCACCACCTCCCCACCAACATCCTCCACCCCTCTCAGCCCCTCCGCCAGCGGCCCCTGTCCCCCCCCACGCTCACCCCCCAGAGCCTGCTGTCGTCCCAGCCGCCCCAGATGCTGCTGGAGGACGACGAGGAGCCCCCCGTGCCCTCCCTCCCCCTCAGCCAGGTGCAGCTGTACCTGCAGCAGCTCCAGCAAGGGCCGCCCGCCCCCCCAGCAGCCCCCCCAGCAGCCGGCCCAGCTCATGCAGTCCCTGCAGGCCCGTCAGCAGCAGCAGGCCCCCCAGGCGCCCACCCTCCTCCAGACTGTCCAGGTCCAGTCCCAGCTCTCCTCCCAGCCCTCCCTCCCTCCTCCCCCGCTCTCGGTCCAGTCTCAGGCCGCCCCCGCCCACCAGCCCCCCCAGATGCCCCCCCACCAGGCCCGCCACCTGCTGCACCCCCAGCAGCAGCAGCAGATGGGCTACACCCAGGGCCCCCTCCAGACCGCCAGCCCCAGGCCGCTCCACACAAGGCGGCCATGCCCCCCAGCAAAGCACAGCCCCTCATCCAGCAGCAGCAGCAGCAGCCCTCCCCTCGACAGCTGAAGCCTGACCCCTACAGCACCGGTGGGTTCTGCAGGACAGCGTGTGGCTGTGACGACAGCATGTTGTGCTGTGTTGTGGTGTGTTGTGCTGTGTTGTGCTGTGTTGTGCTGTGTTGTGTTGTGCTGTTTTTCGTTGTGCTGTGTTGTGCTGTGCTGTGTTGTGCTGTGTTGTGCTGTGCTGTGTTGTGCTGTGTTGTGTTGTGTTGTGCTGTGTTTCGTTGTGCTGTAATTCGTTGTGCTGTGTTGTGTTGTGCTGTGTTGTGTTGTGCTGTGTTTCGTTGTGCTGTGTTGTGCTGTTTTTCGTTGTGCTGTGTTGTGCTGTGCTGTGTTTCGTTGTGCTGTGTTGTGTTGTGCTGTGTTTCGTTGTGCTGTAATTCGTTGTGCTGTGTTGTGTTGTGCTGTGTTTCGTTGTGTTGTGCTGTGTTTCGTTGTGCTGTGTTGTGTTGTGCTGTGTTTCGTTGTGCTGTGCTGCGTTGTGGTGCATGCTGGGCCGCGTGCTAACAGCCCCTCTTCTTCCTCTGACAGGCCACCTGAGGGAGAACCCCTCCCCCTCATGATGCATTCCCCCCAGCTGCCCCAGTACCCTCCTGTAGCCCACCCATCTCCCCCTCACAACCTGCAGCCCAAAAAGGTGAGCGGGGCTGAGGAGTGTGTGTGGAGGAAGCTGCTGTGTGCGGGGCTGAGGAGTGTGTGTGGCTGAGGAGTGTGTGTGGAGAAGCTGCTGTGTGCGGGGCTGAGGAGTGTGTGTGGCTGAGGAGTGTGTGTGTGGAGAAGCTGCTGTGTGTGTGGCTGAGGAGTGTGTGTGGAGAAGCTGCTGTGTGCTGGGCTGAGGAGTGTGTGTGGAGAAGCTGCTGTGTGTGTGGCTGAGGAGTGTGTGTGTGTGTGTTGTGTGTGAGTGAGAGAGATGGCTGAGCAGCGCGTGTGTAACTGCTGCTGTGTGTGTGGCTAAGAGGTGTGTGTGTGTAACGGCCGCCGTGTGTTGTGCCCAGCGAGCGCCCCAGGCTCACAGCGTGCTGAAGGAGGAGAAGCTGTCCCCGCCTCCAGTGATGCGAGGGGAGCCCTTCAACCCCTGCCATGAGACCAGAGCCTCACAAGCACCCTGACAGCAAGCCCACACTAGCAGGACACGGCCAGCAGAGTGAGCTCACACACACACACACACACACGCTGTGACCCGCAAGGACACACTGGCACGTTGAAGTGTGTGTGTTAGGAGGCCAGGTTCTGAGACTGACTGTGTGTGTGTGTGTGTGTGTGTGTAGATGTGAAGTCCATGGACAGCTCCAGGCCTGTGATTCGCTCCTCAGAGCACAGTGGCCCCGCCCCCTCCCTGCAGGACAAGGACAAGTTCAAGCAGGAGTCCAAGGCTCCTGCCGCCCCCAAAAAGGTACAGGGTGAGTCTCTCCCCCCCCCCCCCCCCCCCCCCGTATTCCTCTGGGACCCTCCCAAACTCCACCACCACCCTGGCACCGTCAAACACGACGCTCCTCTTCTAACCCAGCCCCCCCCTTCCTCCTCCTCTTCCTCAGGAGGTGAAGCTGAAGAACATGGGCTCCTGGGCCAGCCTGGCGCAGAAGTCCACCTCCGCCCCCTCGTCGGCCGTCAAGTCGTCGAGCGACAGCTTCGAGCAGTTCCGCCGCGCCGCCCGGGAGAAGGAGGAGAGGGAGAAGGCCCTGAAGGCCCAGGCGGAGCAGGCCGAGAAGGACCGCCTCCGCAGGGAGCAGGAGAAGATACGGTGAGACCGGCGGGCCGTCCCTGGGAGGGGGGGGGGGGGGGGGGGGGGGGGGGGGGGGGAGAGGGAGGGAGGGAGGGAGGAGGGGAGGCAGAGAGGGAGGGAGGCAGGAGGGGGAGGGAGGGAGGGAGGAGGGGGAGAGTCAGGAGGGGGAGGCAGAGGAGGGAGGGGGGAGAGAGGAGAGCGGAGCAGAGAGGGAGAGGGGGATGGAGAGAGGAAAAGAGGTGGGGGAGAGAGGAGGGGTAGAGGGAGAGTGAAAGAGAGGAAGCGAGAGAGAGACAGAGAGAGTGGGGAGGGAGTGGTGCAATGTCATGTTTGTCATAAGCGATGTCATATCCTGAGGTGCGATGTCATATCCTGAGGTGTGATGTCACCTTCCCCCCCCCCCCCCCCTCAGGGGCCGTGATGAGGAGGACGTCCTGGAGCCTCCCAGGAGGGTGCATGAGGAGCCCCGCAGACGACTGGAGCAGCAGCAGCAGCACGTCCAGCCTCCCCCCCAGCAGCAGCAGCAGGCCCCTCCCCAGCCCCAGGTCCAGCCCCAGCCTGCAGCTGTCCAGCAGCCCCCCCAGCCCCCACGCCCCTCAGGCTCAGCCCAGAGCGCCTGGACCAGCAGAGGGAGCTAGCGAGACGCAGGGAGCAGGAGAGGAGGAGGAGAGAAGCGGTAAGGAGATGCAACAGCAGGGAGGACATCCTGTGGTTTTGATGATGTTTATTTAATTTAATTTATTTAGTTATGATGCTGTTTTACATTACGTACATTATGAAGGATCATCTCATGTCTCCTCTGAATCTCTCCTCTCTCCACAGATGGCAGCAACCATTGACATGAATTTCCAAAGTGACTTAATGGCGATCTTTGAGGAGAACCTGTTCTGAGGAAGCGAGGGCAAGGAGAGACCCGGCGAAAACAAAAAGAAGGACTCCATGTTGAGCTGCCGGGGGGGGAACTTTACACACGATAGAGGGGGGGGGGTTAAGACGCTGCGACGAGACGGTTCCTGCAGAGACCGATGGGGGAGAACCCGGTGGGGAGAACCCGGACCAGCCTGGACTGCGCAGGGCTGGAGGAGGGGGGGGGGAGGGGAGGGAGGAGGACGGACGCTTACATTGGTGTCAAGGGCTCATTTCCCGGGGGGATCTGACCTCTTCGCCTGCGGACCGAGAGAGAGAGAGAGAGAGAGAGAGGGGGGGGGGGGGGGGGGGAGGACTCCCAAGCTCGTCCCCACACGGGGAACGCCGAGAGGAGAGACGGATCGTGGTCGATGGAAAAAGAGGCTTCGATGCACAATAATGTCACGCGCTCTGATAATGTGCTGATGGTCTGCGCCAGAACTGTTCACAAACTGCCACATGTTCGCTCTCTCTCTCTCTTTGAGTTTGGTCAAGAAGAATACTAGTCTTTTACGGTAGAGCAGAACATGCAAGAAACTGGTGTGGTCAAGGTGGGGGGGGGGGGGGGGGTCAACTTCCATATATATATTGTGTATTTTTCTCAGCAGAGATTGTACAGCTTGCCTTACACCTTTTTCCTACACACTCCCACACACACTCGTGTGTCGTGGGCTATATCACTTTCCCTCGCCTGAACATACGATCAAAACCAATAACCGTTAGTCCGGAGGATACTTGTCTAGAGACTTTTTTTCATGACGTAGGATCTACTGTAAGAGAACGTATTTTCTTACCAGCCATTACTGTTCGTTCGTTTGGGAAAACCCTTCATGGATACTCACCCCCCTCCCCCTACCCCCCCCACCTATGCCAAACAAACCATTACTTTATGCTGAATTCCTAGTTCTTAAATGCTTCTTTTAACATGTTTTAATATATGATGCCGCCCCCACCCCCCCCCCCCCCCCACACACACACACACACCTCCCACCCCCCTTCCCCCCCCCTCCTCTTCACTTTCAGTCCTTATCAAAACGTTGTATTAGAAAGAAGAAAGAAAAAAAAAGGATAACTATAATATATGCATTCATTATTCCAACAAGTGTTTATCCCCAAACTGAACATGTTATTTTCCACGTCTGGTTATTTGAATGAGGGGGGGGGGAGAGAAGGGAGGGAGGGAGAGGGGAGGGGAGGGGGGTAGAATCTCATCAGTAGAGGGAACAGTCCAGTGGTTCTGAGTTTTTTGTTGTTTTTGTGCTTTCGTATGATTTTTTTTTTTTTTTTTTTTACAATAAATGTATTCCATCTGTATTGGTTGACTTCCGAACACGGCCGCTCCGTTCGTGTCCTCCACAGCTGCGCCACACACACTCGCACTACTGAAAACAGTGAGTTCGACCACCAACCGAGAAGCTCCGTAACCCTGTTTCACTTGCATCGAGCTGACCATCTAGCAGATTTAACCACACGGTTTGGCTACGTGCTGGTTCCTCTTATTGAGACATCTCCTCTAAGGCAGAGGGTAGAGGACAGTTTAACCACACACACACACATTAGTGAACAACATCATTCGGCTCTTCAACAGAAGAGAAGCTTAGTTCAGTTTACTTTCAGCTAACGCAGAGCTGAGACCCGGCGAGCTCTCGACTAGTCTTTGCATGAGTCTCGTTCATCATTTTATCGCGAGTTGACCGAACCGTTGGTAATACATCGTATAATAAATAATCACAAACAAACAAAAAAAAAATTGAAGGAAAAAAAAAAGATAAAAACGTTTGAAAAAAACCTAAACAGCTGATTATATCATTGTTCTTGTTCGATTCTAGTGGATGTGAGTTATAATTCTGTTGAGTGTGTAAGGGGGTCCTATCCGACATACTCACTTGAGTTCTCTCTTATGGGGTTTTCTCCAGTGCCTGTATTGTATTGCGATTCTAGTTGGCTTATATTACACTTGGGGTGGGTGGGAGATGGGTAGGGGGGGGGGTGGGGGTGTAATATTTGAAGGGGTGTGGGGGAGGGCGAGGGGAGGGGGCGCGGGGGGGTGGAGATTGTGGGAGAGCTTGTGTAGAAAGGCAAAAAAGGAAAGTTGGCATTTTATATTTTACTCCCCCCCCCCCCCCCCCATTATCAATATTCAGGTTTAAATCTAGTTTAGCTGGACTTCAATGATGAGTGTGTACACTTGAGAACTACTTTTTTTTCTTTCATTTTGTTCAATCAGTTAGTTTTTAGGTAGACATGTTTTTTCGATGTTGCACGTTAGCATTTCTGCGCGTCAGCGCAGACCTTCGTGTGAATAGTTGGATGGATGTGAGAGTGTTAACGTATGATTTATATTTAGTTCGTGGCGCAGAGGGGGGGCATGGACACACAGTTAAGCATTTTATTGGGATGAAAACACACAACATGCTTCAAGAGAAAGTGTTTCTCTGCTTAAGTCACCTTTTTCTAATACGATGAAGTCCACCATATATGAATATATATAATTTTATTGTTAGACTGGTTTTGAAAAGGTTAAGAAACTTTTCATTCCTAATAAGCCTTTAATTATTGTATTTTTTTTTCTTTTTCTCCATGATATTCGTTGACGTCATGTGCCATAGGTTTCTACAGAGAATGTTGCTGAATGGAGACTTTGCTTTATTCAGGTATTTTGTGTTACATTCGTTATCTTTTGGGTTTTTGTGTTCAACATTTTCCTCGATTTATCGTTTGGTATGTGAGTGGTCTGTCGAGGTCTATGATTAAATCTGTTATGATCATGGAAGAAACTCATCTCTTTATAGAAAATAAAAAAATAAATGAAAAAAAATGTTGGTCCTGATTCATTTGGAGACTCAGTTAATCAAGTCAAGTATCTGAGTGTCAGGTGATGATGCTGATCTGAACCAATGGTGTGAAGCTCTTAAACACCTGGTAATGTGGAGGGATCAAATCTGAGGGCCCAAGTTACAAACACTGCCTGGGCCCCCCAAAAATACAGAACATATGTAAACTAGCACCTTTCATCAAAATCTACAAATTGTCCTTAATTCAGGACGATCCCTAGTTTAAGACCCTGTGGCTGTTTTGTAAAAGTACATTTTAAACCTATTTCATGTGAACCAACCTGTCAGGATCACATCTAGCTTGGTGTCATGTTAAATTTGTTGTTGGGAGCATAAATACTGTGAGAGTCCCTGGTGCTGGTTTGAACTTGCACCCGTTTCACCCAGATCCAGTTAACTGACGGAGGTTTTCTGGAACCGGGGTTCCTGGAACCAAACTGGCTGGAATGCAAGAGGCTGTAAAACTGTGGAAATGACATTCCACTGGCACTGAGCTGTTTGCGTTGCTAAACAACTCTCAGGTTGCCACATGAGCAACACAACACGTCTGGGACTCAACAATTACATTTTTCTTTTTTCTTTTTTTTTTACTGAAGAAATCTGACCTGTCGTATTCTACCTTTAAAATTTTCACTAACTGCTACTGGAGGGAGGACCAAGAACACAGCCCTGATGCCAGGGGATCGATGCAGTTCCAGTGGGTTACGTTGTCACTGAGACAGAGACCGGCCAGAGTGCAGTGAGACCGGCCAGATGACAGAGAGACCAGCCAGAGTGCGGTGAGACCGGCCAGAGTACAGTGAGACCGACCAAAGAGCAGTGAGACCGGCCCAGAGTGTAGAGAGACTGGCAGAGTGCCAATTCTACTACTTTAACGTCTACTTTTCGCACAAGGATATCCAACTGTCTGTTAAACTGACCGGAGGACTTTAACAGCTTCGTCAAACTAATGAAACCAAATAATCTCCATTTGATGTTCCGCTGTGTTTGATTCATCATGAAAGATGGCATGAGGCCACATATTTAAGACCTTCAGCACGTTTAGGGCGTCACCAAATGTTTGTGTTCAGAAATCGATGTCTAAAATGACTTAGTAAATATAAAAAGTTATCTCATTATTCATTGACAAATCACCGTATTTACGGTAAATCTCCGTCCCTAATGACAGTCAGCCTGCTCTCCAGCAGACCTCCCCTATGACAGCGAGGTCAGGGAGCTTCAGGCTGGCAGATCACAGGTGTGGCTGAGTGGCTCCGTGATGCCATGGAAGCGTTGGATCATAGCCCACGTTTGACGATGTAGGCGGCTGGATATTTGAGGTGGGACTTTGAGTGAAGCTGATTCGGTAAAGTGGTAAGCAACCTTAATCGATCGTAATCAAAAGCTCCGTTAGTGAATTATGTTTGTTTTTGCTTCGCTGCTCTGAATGGGAGCCGCGCTGCGCATGTTGATCCACTAACGAGCTCCTGGGTAACCCTGCATAATATCAAACCCAGGATTTGAAGTTTTCTTTCTTTTTTGAAGTAGCCTACATGGGGATAATCATTTCGATTTCTATTGAGACGAGTTTGTGTAGTTCAAACTAGAAGAAAGCAACATAGACAACATGCATATAATTGCATGCAAGCAACATGCCACTTAGCACATAACACCTTAAAACAAATTTACCCCCCCGCCCGTGCATCTAGTGCTCACTTTCCACTTTGCACATGTTAATTTTTACTCCTGTATATGTTCTATGTTGCTCTCTCTGTCACGGTGAATTCTATCTTTGTTAATCTTGCATAGCGATTAAACCTGATTCTGATTCTGCATTAGATCATGTGTACAGATCATCGCCCTCCAGTGTTCTGACTCGACAGTGATTTTGCCTCTCAGGTGACCCTAACTGACTTTGGATGTCACCTGAATGCATTATTACCTCCTAAACAAACCAAAGGACAGGTAATAACGCTTCAAAGACCAGACTGACACAGTTGATTGACATTTCCAGGCACAATGTTCAGTGCCATGTGACCTTATAGTGCTTTTTAAAACTCAGCCACGAGTGATAACCTCAGTTATAAATCTTAACAGGGCCAAGTGACGGAAATGTTGTAGGAATTCCCAAAAAGTTCATGATCCGTTTGATAAATGGGTACCTTTAGGTGTGTCAAACACAAGCTTTGGATAAAAGCTTCTGCTGAAATTAATATGAAGTCTCCTAACAAAATGTGATTCGTGGAATGAAATTACAGGTTGACTATGATTACATGTCCTTCCTTAAGTTTTGTAGATCCCATACGACTCTGAGTTCTAAGGAAATGCCATTAAGAAACCCTCCTAACGAACACATTCTCACTCTCTCTAGCGAAGCAATGGAGATCAACGCTTGGGATCATTGTGACTACAGCCAGAATGTCACCTTCTTCTATAAGCTGGGTGGGGAAAAAAATCAGCGAAGAATGGACGACCCGTGACTTTGTGGTGATAGGGCTGGGCTTGGTGGTTTGTCTCATCGTCATTCTCTCCAACATGATGGTGATGACGGCCATCTTCCATCAAACCAGCGCTTTCATTTCCCCATCTACTTCCTCCTGGGCAACATGGCGGCTGCCAGACCTGTTCGCTGGGCTGGCGTACGTCAACCTCATTCTGAACACGGGGACCCTGGACCAGCAGGCTGACCAAGGCCCAGTGGTTCGTCCGCGGAGCCCTCATCGACATCAGCCTGACGGCCTCGGTGGCTAACCTGCTGGCGGTGGCTGTGGAGCGTCACCAGGACCATCATCACCATGCAGCTCCACAGCCAGATGACCCGGCGGAGGGTGGTGCTGCTCATCGTCCTCATCTGGCCGTTGTCCATCGCCATGGGCCTGGTGCCGTCCATGTTCTGGAACTGCGAGTGCGACCTGGACGACTGCTCCACCATCGCCCCGCTCTACAGCCGCCGCTTCCTGGTGTTCTGGGCGCTGCTGAACCTGCTGACCTTCTTAGTCATGGTGGCCGTGTACGCTCGCATCTTCCTGTACGTCAGGCGGCGAAGCCGTCGCTCCATCCGGCACACCTCGCAGCTGTGGCACAACAGACCATCATCACCTGATGAAGACTATCTCCATGGTGCTGGGGTGAGTGGCAGGGGGCTGGGAGTCGTGTGGCTGAGCGCTTAGGGCAGGGGTGGGCAGGGGTGGGCAGGGGTGGGCAGGGGTGGGCAGTTCTGGTTCTTCGAGGGCCGCTGTCCTGAAGGTTTTAGATGTTTTTCCTGCTCCAGCACACCTGATTCCGATTAAGGGTCACTGAGGCTTCCACAGAGCTCGATAACAACCCGTTCGTTTGAATCAGGTGTGCTGGAGCAGGAAAACATCTAAAACCTTCAGGACAGCGGCCCTCCGAGGACCGGAACTGCCCACCCTGGGTTAGGGAGTCGGACTAGTAATCAGAAGGTTCCCGGTTTGAAAACACCGGCTGTGCCAAAATAACGTGTCCCTTGGGCAAGGCACTTCACCCTACTTACCTCAGGCAGGGAATGTCCCTGTACTTGCTGTAAGTCTCTCTGGATAAGAGCGTCTGAGAAAGGACAATGAAATTAGCACGACAGGAAGAAGTTGTGTTAGTCAGATGGTTCCTGTCACTTTTGAACAATGTAAGCCAAGCAGAATGGACAAGGATCATTTAGAATGTTTGTTTTTGTTTGGGTTTTTCCCCAAGAGGAAGATAATCCTCAGGTCGTCTTGTCGCAGGTCGAGTCTGAGCAAGCTTGTTATCTGACGCAGCCGCTGTGTTTTAAAGTTACTGGAACCAGCATGTTACTCAGCAGTGCATACTTGCTGCCTGTGTCACACACTCACCAACCCTAATCACACACCAACACCCCGTTCCCCACATGTATTTATGTTGTTTTGCCAAAGATTGCAGCCTACGCTTGTGCTCTTGAAACTCACCCAACTGGTACTTTCTACCATTCCACGTCAATAAAACAGGTTTTTCTGACCTTCTCAACCCCTATGAACTTAACACTGTCGACCTGAAAACATTCGTATGCGTTTCCTAACGTGATTAAGCTGACTAGTGTTGTTATTGTGACCGCAGGGGCGTTCGTGATCTGCTGGACTCCAGGGTTGATGACCTTGTTACTGGATGGCTTGATGGGAAAAGAGAGCCACGCCCAGAGTTATGAGAAGTACTGTCTGGTCATCGCCGAGTGTAACTCCCTGGTCAACCCCATCATCTACTCTCTCCGAGACGAGGACATGAGGAGGACTTTCCAGAGGATCGTGTGCTGGCTCTGCAGGAGGAGATGCGGCCAGCAGGGGAGCCTTCGCCCCAGTTTGAAACGGCGCAGCTAGAGGTACCATTTTATCGAACGGATCAGAAACGTTTCGGGAATTCCGATAACTTTTCTGTCACTTGGCCCTGTTAAGACTATAACTGAGGTTATTACCTTTTATTTACGCAATATTAACGAGCAATACGAGATTTGTACAGCGTTTTGTCTCTGTCCTTACAGGATAATAGTGGTTGCGTCGCGAATGAGAAGGAGCGTGCCAGCTATACTGTCACTGAAGCAGACACAGACTATAAACAAACCCATCTCTGTTGATGGATGGACGATGTCACGGAATTAATATCCTAGAAGGACCTGTGGCTTACATCACCAAGCACTGAATGTATTCATCCGCCAGATCGCTCTCGGATGATTGGGCCTCTGAAGTACTGTAAATGTATATTTGTATAAAGAAAACTGTTTCCAAATCCACTGTTTTAAGGCCTCATTATTAAATGTAGACTGTGAATATGATTGAACATGAATGTTGTAATTGCCATACGTCATTGAGCCTTTTACAGCAGTCCAAGTGTCTCTAACTAATCTTACACTTTGTAAAATAACATCCAGTGGTGCAATTCTCTCCTTTTATTTTAATGTCACAAGAGCATAAATGTAGTGACTAAAAGCATGGAATTAAAACATGACACCCCCTTCCCCCCAAAAAAAAACATACCTCAGGAAATGAAAACTCACACTAATTATTTTATTAGTTTTCTAATAAGGAATACTACAGCTTGTCATATTTTTTCCTTTTCGTTTTGGACTCTTTCTAGAACAATTCTAAATTGAGGTATAAAAGGATTACAGACTCGCAGGTCTGAAAAAAGAAGGGTTTATGTACAAGAGAAATGAAAACAGAGGTAGAGACAGGAAGCGGTAAATACAAGGGGAAGTGAAGAAGAGGGAAATGCAAAGCTGCTAATGAAAGTCAGTCGTGGGCGACGGCAGCATTAGATTTGGTGCAGTGGAATCTAAGCACAGTTAAAGGTTACATCAATGAGACATCGGTCAAGATGGTCTCATTAAGGTTCAGAAAGCCCTCTCGTGTTGGACTCAGTACTGTTCGGTGGTCATTATTTTGACTAAACGTGTTGCACGTGATTTTCAAAAAGTATCTAGGATTATTGCCCGAATAGTTTGCCAATTGTTTGAAGGCGAATTCACACTGCACCAAACAAATCTTTAAGTCGTAAACCCAAATCTTAACCCTCTCATGAGGAGCTAAATCGCACTGAAATCATACAAAAATGTTATGAAACCCTAAAAGAACAGGAAAAAGGCCAAACCAACGACCACACATCTCACCAAGGAACAAAAAGAGGAAGAAAAAATAAAGGATTTATAAAACACTGAAACATTCCACGAACTGTACAGTGACATCCATTACAACTGGTAGAAAAAAAGGGGGTAGCTAATTTGGTGTGGTGATAGCATTACTTGTAAGATATAGCCATTAGAAAAAATTTTATAATATAAGTAACAATAACAGTAAACAAGGATACAGTAAACTGGCTAATACAATGACGAGCTTCAAAGCTCCTCAACCAAGTATTTTCTGTAACATGAATGAACAAAGTCTCAATTTACATTTCGATGTTCATAGGTCTTTGTTTAATATAATGAGTTCCCATGACATTATCGAAACACCCCTGCTACTTACATACGTTGCTTCATAAACAACTCAAAAACGAAGGAAAAAATTTGAATTCTGATTTGGCCCTAAACCCTTGTAATTATTGTAACATACCCAACGCTGCCTATTTGGTAACAAGAAGAGGGAAGCCCTTTCAAGCGACTAAATCAATCAACTTAAAATGCTTAAAAAAATTGTTTTTTTACCAGCGGATGCTTCTAGAATGGACACAAGGGTGGGGTAACAACATGCCAGACCCATGGAATGGCTTCCCAACTGCACACAATACAATCAAATCTTAAGCACAGGTGTGACAGATATGACAGACCTCAACTGCAACCCCTCCCTCCCTCACTACCCCCCCCCCCCCACAACCCCTTAAAAAAAAACCCAAAACATAAAAGGAAGTCGAGGCGTGACGACACCATTCACAAAGACACGGGTACAAATACGAGTTCCCTCCTCGATACCCCCCCCCCCACCCCACCCCAACTCCCCACCCCCAACCCACACGGGAAAAAGGTGACTCCTCACCTTCTCGTCATTAACATCGTTGAAACATGGTATTTTTGGTTTGATAGACCCTCAGGGATGACCGAGGTCCCAGTTTCCCACGGAGGTCCCAGGGCGAGCCCTGTCCAGCCTGCCGCTGGAGGCTGGAGGAAGAGGCCGGGCCCCCCCGTCACACCGGAGACCTGACCTGGATCAGGTCACCAGCCCACATGGCTCGGAAAAACATCCGAGAGCTTCTGTACATACAGTATACCAACGCATGCTGCGCTCAGTCCTTTTTGGTCTGTCTCATTATACCCTTTTATTTTTGTCTAAGGAAAGTGACACTAAAAACCTGTTGGATTCAACGAAAAACCAATCTTTACACCTAAATGCCTACATGCATGGAAGACGAGTTACATTTTCTACATTAATGTCTCATTTTTTCCCCAATTACGTCCTCACTGCCCCACACCGCCCACCCCCAGTTCTCTAACAGAATGATGATCAAATGAACCTTATTTGGTGGCTGGTGCATTCTTTGTGAAACAGCATTGTAGAAAAAAAATGGCTACGATCAAACCGAACTAAGTTGACGGAAAAGAGAAGTTTGAAAGTCTACAACCGTCTACAAAAAAACCTTAAGATGACTGGCCCAGCCCCCCCCCCCCCTCCTCCTCAGCTCTGCGCCCGTGTCGTCGAGATGCCGCCGTTTTGTGCTTGACAGATGGGGTGCGTCTTACTCCCCCCCCCCCCCCCCCCCACCCCCGTGTGGAGGAGCTGAAAGTGGGCGGCGTGCGCTCAACACATCTGTGCATATCTGACCTACGTCTATATATATACATAATCTATGTATATATATATATTTTATATCTCACGTAAAAATCCTCGCTGAAATGAACCGTCGAGCGGTCCGAAGATGGAAGATGCAGCGTCTCGTTGCCAGAGGTTGGCCTGGCTCCTCGAGGAAAACGAAGAGGTGACGACTTGTGGGGGAGGGGGCGGGGGGGGGGGGGGAGAGAGGGGGGAGGGAGAGGGCGCACTTTGGTACAAGCAAGGTGAGCAAGAGCTCCCCCCCCGGGGTGACCGAGGGTGACCGAGGTCACCCTGGTGACCGGCCAAGAGTGTGCGTCCGGCGTCCCGCGTCATCGTCAATGCTTTATGAGGGAAGGGGGGGGGGGGGGGGGAAGCAAAAAAAAAAACATCCCAGTTTTTCCAGAGCTGAAGGTGTGGGTCTTTGGGGAGGGTGCTGAGGGGGTCTGGGTGCGGAGGTCACTTAGGACAGGGGCAGGATGCTCGGATGTGTAGCCTGGCCAGGTGACGTGCAGGGACCCCCCCCTGACCCCAGGGGGAGGAGGGCCTACAGAGCCAACACACTGCAGGGCTGGAAGACCAGTTCCTTCCATGTTCCCCTCAGCTGTCCTGTGTGTGACCAGCGTGGTGTGTGTGTGTGTGAGTGTGTGTGTGTGTGTGAGAGATGGACATGTTTCCTGGTTGGTGGACCCCCCAGTGCAGACTGGGAGCGATGGTAGACAGAATCAGAGTGGAGCTGTGGGGAAGCAGAGAGACCAGGTTCGGACGGGGGAGGGGGGAGTGAAGAGGAGGAGGGGGGGGGGGGGCGCGGTCTGCCGTGTCTCAGTTAGACGTGTCGGAGTGGACGCTGCCGGGGGGGGCCGGGGGGGGGGGGACGTGACGGAGGAAGAGTTGGTGTTGACCTGCCAGCTGCTGTTGGCCTGCAAACGACACACACACACAGAGAAACCCTCCGTCAACATTGGGGACTGGGGGGGGGGGGGGGGGGGGGGGGGGGGGGGGGGGGCGCGGAGAGAGGGGTCCTGATGAGCAGGAGCGTGGCGGGGGGGGCGGGGCTGGTACTCACGTCCAGGTGGTGCGGGGTGAAGAGGGAGCCGGCTGACAGCTCCTCATAGCCGGCCATCAGGTGTGTAGCACGGGGCAGGGTATCCACCTGGAGGGGGGGGGGGGGGGGGGGGGGGACATGGAGGGAGAACAGACATTTAGAAAGGATGGGGGGGGGGAGGAGGCACTGTGACCTGGATACACTAGCTAGAAAAACACTGATCCTCCACACGTGGGAGGACACAGGCACTGGGAACACAAGTCTGCAGGGCGAGGAAGGTCACTGTGATCTGCGACCCCTGGGGAGGGGGGAGGGGGGGAGGGGGGGGGGCGTCATCCAATGGGGATGAAAGGCCGCAGAGGAAAAAGAGCCAATCCGTGAATTGTCATCCGATCCAAATGACCTTCGAGACCCTCACAGTCCAGCAACAGAAGAAGTTGCTGAAATCCACGGCTTATGTTCGGGAAACGGGGGTCTCCTCTCAGGGGCCAACACGACTGTGGCACTACCACAGGGCGCACGCACACACACACACACACACACACGACACCAGGGACAACAGGCAGGGGCGGGAGACCAGACCAGGCTGGGGGGTGGGGGGGGGGGGGAGGATGGGATGGAGGGGATGCTGATGTGGAAATGCCCGGGTAGGTCGGAGGAACACCAATCACTGATCACAGGGTGCGGATGGGGGGGGGGGACAGGCGGGGGGAGCAGTGGGGGGGTCTGAGGGTTACGCTAACGCGGAGCCAAGGAGAGGCAGCTAGAGGTCGGGGGGGGGGGGGGGGGGGTTTTGGGCAGTCTGCCCGGGGTGGGTGGTGGGGGGGGGGGGGGGGGTGGGGGGGGGGGGGGTGGGGGGGCATTGAGGCAGGCTTTTGGCAGGAAGTCCTCAGTGCCTACCTGCGGCTGCAGAGAGGGGGCGACGGCGAGACCCTCCCCGTTGACCGGGCTGCAGGCCCAGGTAGGCGTCGCCTGCGTGACACAAGCTGTAAGACCCCGAGGACCCTGCGGGTAATATACAGGCAGCCAATCAGGCGCG
>CM059326.1:12028787-12141488 GCA_030340685.1 Protosalanx chinensis | reverse complement strand
GGTACCCCCCCCCCCCCCCCCACGGGTCGGACTGCGTATTGGCGGACGGAGCAGGCCGAACACATGCACGGGCTGCGCGCGAAGATAAAGGGGGACTTATCATTCCGACCCTGTCTCCATCTCTACCCTCACCACACGCAATCTCCCACGCACAACCCCCCCCCCCCCACCCACCCCTCAACCCCCTCTCCCGCCCCCTCCCCCTCTCCCTCTCCCGACCAGACAGCTAAATGTGAAAAATCAAAGTGAATGGCATTAGGGTAAATAGGACCACTGGTTGCCAAGGAAACTGGGTCAGACCCCTCCCCTCCCCCTCCCCCCCTCCCCCCCCCCCCCCCCCCCCCCCCCCCCCCCCCATCCAAGCAGAGCCCTTTTAGCTTCCTCCAATGAGAAAAGAGCAATAATGCGTTATTGACAGATCGCCACAGCGTGCAGCGGTGCAGGGCTTTCAGCCTGTATTTCAACTGGTGAGAGATACCACGAGAGAAAACATGGCGGGAAGAGAGCGGGAGGAGAGAGAGGGAGAGAGAGAGAGAGAGAGAGGGGGGAGAGAGACTCAGATCCCCGCCCACCCTGTACGACCATAACCATCAATCCTCCATCCGCTCCTGCCCTCCTCCTTTGAACCATGCTGGAGATCCGGTAGGCAGCTGACTTGAATAGCTAACAAGATGGGATCCAGAATTTGACTTTGGCGCGGATGAAGCCCTCCACCACTGCAGCTCCATCCTTCTGCTAACACCCGGATATTAGCGAGAAAGATGTATACCGATTATCTTTAAAAGAAACGGAATTAACTGGTAATACCCAGATATTAAAATTTAGATTTCAAAAGAAAGAGTATCAGTGTGTATCTGGGCCAAATCATGAACCAATATCGCTAAAAGCCTCTTTTTTTTCCAAATGGGGAACTTGAACTGCATTTGTATTTCCACGAAAACTGAGGGAGCTGAATGGGACGGGTCTCTTACACCTTGTAAGACAATGACAGAGGAGTGATGTTCTTCTGTACAGTGGAGACAAAGGTTAGAAGGAATGCTGCTGTACTGGAGTCTGCGTGAGAGGCTTTCAACCACTAATTGAATCGTGGTGGCAAACCTGTCCACCTATAGGCCCCTGCTGCAACATCAATGTAACTTATGACAGTGAGTATTGACTACCAATGCTCATACGCCATCAATATCCCCCCACCAGGGAACCATTATCGGACAAACTAAAGCCCCAATAAGATGGGCTACATCCGATTTGGTCAGACCGTATGAGCTTCAGTGGAGTGAAGAGAGCGAGAGATGAAGACAGAGGGAGAGATGAAGAGAGAGGGAGATGAAGAGAGAGGGAGATGAAGAGAGAGCGAGAGATGAAGAGAGATGAAGAGAGAGCGAGAGATGAAGAGAGAGGGAGATGAAGAGAGAGGGAGATGAAGAGAGAGGGAGATGAAGAGAGAGGGAGATGAAGACAGAGGGAGAGATGAAGAGAGAGGGAGATGAAGAGAGAGGGAGAGATGAAGAGAGAGAGAGAGATGAAGTGAGAGGGGAGATGAAGAGAGAGGGAGATGAAGAGAGAGGGAGAGATGAAGAGAGAGGGAGATGAAGAGAGAGGGAGAGATGAAGAGAGATGAAGAAGAGAGCGAGAGATGAAGAGAGATGAAGAGAGAGGGAGATGAAGAGAGATGAAGAGAGAGGGAGAGATGAAGAGAGATGAAGAGAGAGCGAGAGATGAAGTGAGAGGGAGATGAAGAGAGAGGGAGATGAAGAGAGAGCGAGAGATGAAGAGAGTGAGATGAAGAGCGAAGGTGGGAGATGAAGAGAGCAAGAGATGAAGAGAGGGGGAGAGATAAAGAGAGAGACGAAGAGAGAGAGAGAGAGATGATGAGAGGTAAATGAAGAGACCAAGAGAGATGAAGAGAGATGAAGAGATAGAAAGAGATGAAGAGCGAGGGAGATATGAAGAGAGATGGAGAGAGAGAGATAAAGAGATAGAGAGATATGGAGATAAGGAGGGAGAGATGAAGCAGGAAAGCTGGAGAGAGAGCGATGAAGAGAGAGGAGGAGATGGAGAGCGATGAAGAGATAGAGAGCGGAAGAGAGAGAGGGGGAGAGAGACGTACCTGTCTTCTCTTTGATCTCACAGAGAACGCTGAAGAGTGCAGGCTTCATTCTGTGGCAGTTCAGAGCATGTTTCCTGCCAGAGAGAGAAAGAGAGAGAGAGAGAACAGAGAGAACAGAGGAGAGGGGGAGGCATGATTAAAACTGGCGGACCCCGACTTCAGACCATTTCCCTTCATAATACCCAGATCTGTCAATGTACTGGCTAGGCTATGGATGCTGCTGCCCTTAAACCCAAACATCTGTATGCATCTGACCACATCCAGGTGTTACGGCAACAACCGTATTCAAAATAACCGGGGCGGGGGGGGGGGGGGGCGCGCAAACGGTTTCGGGGGACATCCAAGTCAAATAAGGTCTTCATCCATTTTCCTGTGGGCTCTAATGGCGCTTTTCCACCGCAAATGTAGCTCGACTCGACTCAACTCAACTCGGTTTGGTAGTAACACGGGTGGTTTTCCACCGCAAATAGTACCGCAAATAGTACCTCCTGGTCGTCGGCGATTAGCGTTAGCTCGACTCAGCTCGCTTGGTCCCTAGAGCGAGGTGATACAAAAAAAAGTACCCGCTACCAGGTACCATGAAATTGCGGTGGAAACGCCAAAAAGGCGAGTCGAGTCGAGCTGATACCATGCCGTGGAAAAGCGCCATAAATGACTCACCTGTGTGGAAACACCACTCACTCGCACCACACTTGTGTTAGTGGAGTCAAACAAAACAAGAGAAAAAATAATATATATATACCACAGAAAAGATAGGGAAAAAGGCTCTGAGTTCGAGAGGGTCTGGAACCCCCTTGGATCTTAGCTAGGGGTGATGGAAGCCTGGTGTTTGAAAGCAGCCAGAGCCTTGACAGGTTCTCCCTGACACCTCAGGCCTGAGCGAGAGGCTGATCGCTGTACTGAACGCTCCTCAACATCCCGCAGCGGGGGGGGGGGAAGCGCTCAGGCAGAAGGAAGGCTTCGGCCGCGATCCGGATTCCTCGAGTCCGGGAGCTTCTCCGGCTAACGTGCGCACCGGACGGACGCGTGCCTCTCTAATGGCGTCCGCGAGCCACGGGTTCCTTCTCCGTCCGGTCTGGGAGCCGCCAAGCTCACGATAAGAGCACTCGCGCACGGACGAGATCCGAGGACGTTTTGCGCCATTCTAAAGACATTATGCTTGTGTGTGTGTGTGTGTGTGTGTGTGTGTGTGGGGGGGGGGGGGGGGGGAGGGTTCGAAAACCAAGATTTCAAGGTTCTACAACTATTCTGAGGTCAGTGACGAGAACGTGTTGGTCAACAGAAGGGGGATTTGCCCATATTAAAGCCAAGTTGAAACGAGAACACATAAAAGACGATGGAACAGAATTCACGAGGATTCCCCGGGACGAGCGGGCGCAGATGTTGGGTGACGAAATGACACGAACCAAGGACAGACGAGGAATGAGAACACCTGACCTGGAACACTCAGTCCAGTTTGTGTGTGAGGGCGCTATGCGACGCCCCGTGAGTGGCCGGACGCCACGGACAGAACACCGGCTGGCGTTCAGGGACGGGCCAGTGTGTCGGACTGCTGGATTCGGTGTGGGAGGGGGGGCGGTGCCTTCGTCATGGAGGGTGTGAGGAGGAGGAGGAGGAAGGGGGTGGTGGGGAGTGCTCATGCGGTCCAGTACTGACCTGTGCTGGAAGTTGAGCGGCAGGCCACCCCCTGCTGTGCCCCCCCCAGCTCCCCCTCCCTCTGCGGGGTCGTCTGATCCGCCCCAATGCGCCGGCGACTCTTCTGGCCAGCATCTGAACATAGGGTGACAGGGTGACAGGATGAGGGTGGGCTGGCTGGCTGGTGGGCTGGCTGGAAGTGGAGGGCGCATGGGCGTTCTGTGCTGCCTGGGTATCAAGAACTTCCCCCATCCCCCCACGCTACTCCCCTCCAGGACGAGGGCTGCTCACAACTGCCCACCAATCGCTCCTAGGTAGGTAGGTAGGTAGGTGGGTAGGTAGGTAGGCTGACTGCTATGCAGTTTGGCAGTCTATAGTGCCATAAGTCTGAGGCAGTGAGGTAAACACAGTACCAAGACTGCTGAAGCTGTTCATATTTCAGGGCTCTGGCAGGTACAGGAGCAAGTAACAATGCACCTGACAGAAGCTAAATCAAAGTGTCCAAAACTCACGTTTAAAAGGAAAAGAAAACAAGAGACTAAACTATACCACAGAAAGCAAATACGGAGAGTTCAAACAACGAACTCTCTCCAGTCTCCTGCGATGAGAAGTGGATTCCCAACAGTCTAACATGGACTGGGAAAAGATGGCCGAAGTGCCAGAACTGGCCTTAAGATCAGCCTGCTCTGGCCCAAAAAAAGCATCATGGGTATCTTGACAGACTGACTTGAAAGCCTCGTATAAGAGAGATGATTGTGTTTAGAGGTCTGGACCATAGTAAACAGGAATGTTGGTTCCAAGCCCAGAGGGGACGCTTAATGCGTTCGGATATTCTGCTCTGATTACCCCAGCGCCACCATCATCTTTGAATATAAAATGATCCAAACATAGTTAGTATACATGCCCAGATGAGTGATGAGCAAAATGAGCGAAACATCCATCAAGACATGATGCACAAGAGGTAGAAATGAGTCCGGAAAAAAAAACAACAGACCGATACTAGTCTCAACAAGCTTGTCATGGTAAAATGATATGCCACTGGTGAATGTTATTTTATTTTCTTCCTGCAGGAAAGATACTTAACTCCGCCAAAGTGCTCTCTAACTGAATACCCCCCCCCCCCCCCCCCAGAAGGCCCAATTAGGAATCAAGTCTTAATAAATCAATTATGAATCAATACATGCGAACGCGCTGTGTACGAATACCCTTAATGCACAGAAACCAACAACGGTGGGGTACATTACATACGTCACATATTTAATGTATATCCTCCTGCGTATTTTGAAAGGAGGGAAATATAATATCCTCCCAATTCCTCTGCCGGGCCTTGCAGCGTCCACCCCCCCCCCCCTCACCCCCCCCCCCCCCTCACCCCCCCCCCCCCCCCCCCCCCCCTCCCTCTCCTCATTAATAGAAACTCGATTTGTGGACAGCTGCACTCGCGTACACATTATAGGAGAATTGATTGCACCCTGCACACAATGAAAAGGATGAACACCGCGGAGGGAGGGGAGGGAAAGAGGAGTGAATTCATTAAGAGAACCAGGTGGTCAAATGTTGGGTGGAAAATCACCAGCTAATGACACATCACACCACGGTCACAGTATCCTAGTGGACCAAGCCTATTGTTTCATTCTGACATCGTATGGGTCCTGGAAGCCATGTGGAGAATGATCAAGGGTTATTTGCTGTTTTTGTTGTTGTTGTTGGTGATAGTATTCACAACATTCGTGATATAAAACCATCACTTTGAGAGCGGACCTACCATGAATGATTGGACATGCCTCAGTAAAGTACCACAAGCTATTCATCAATACCCTTGTTGATGTCAGGTTGAATATTATCTACCAAAACCCAAGTCCCACAACACAACTGTGTACATTTTAAAGATTTCTTTTTTTACTGATGTAATTATTCTCAATGAGCATTTTTTCCAGATGAAGAAACGTAGTCTATATTAAGGCATGTTGAGGTATGGTGCCTGCTATTGTAAATGTGTTCAGTTCTACTCCCTTACTGACACATGTGCCATTAAAGACTCAAAACTTTTCCAAGTTTCAATTCTAAAACTAAAAACGACACTTCAATTACATGACTGCGTTTAAGTTCTACTTCCAAATATATAATGTAAATGAACCTTGGGTAAAAAAAAAAAAATCCTTAGAAGTACAAGCATACAACTGTAACACTGTGGACAATTTATCTAAGCACGTGTAAAATCTGAACACAAAAACTAATATTTAGATTTATAACCTATAAGATGCTTTCTAACTATCCTATAAAAATGAAGCTTATAAGAAAATGTAGATCTGACTTCCCCAGAATTAAACCACAATGCATTTTTGGCAAATAAAGGGCTACAAAAAAATAAATAATACGAATTGCATTTCTCAATGAACTGCAGTTATTACACAAATCAAAATGATGACAATAGAAAAGGTGTATATATAAACAAACATAGTGTTTTAATCCCAGTATTATTACCTGGCCTGCGCCTCGTCCAGGCTTTCATCCGTGATGGCCATGATCTGCTGTAAAATATCCCCCATGTCTTGTTGAGGCTGGCCGAGCTGTTTCCTCCCCGGGTCTGGATCTCCCAGGTCGGCTTGTGATAATCCTCCCAGCCCGGTGATCCCAGCCAGCATCCTGGTCTGATCATCCATGACTTTAAAGAAAAACTCGCTGTATTCCTCGATCCAACACAGCAACAACCAGCAGGCTAACAGAGTCGAATCTCCAGCCCGGATCAGACACCTCGACCCCGGGAGAGACTGGTAACAAACTGCTGCAAAAATAAAACTCAATCCTCCAGTCCGGCTCTACATTCGTGTTACTTTACTATTTACATTCGTATTACTGGAACTATTAAAAGGATGAATCCAGCGGATGAGTGCAGCTATCCTCGGCGGATCCAGCGGGATGAAGCTCCCCCCCCCTGCCCGAACACAGGGAGATAAAGAGCGGATCTGAGCAGCCAGATAACACGGTGAACAGCGACCCGGGAAGAAACACAATAATACACACATATACACCGTAACTGGTGGGGGGAAAGGAGAGAAAATAACGTGCAACCAAAAACAAAACAAACACGTTTAGTCAACAACGCTAGGCGACGTCAAAAAGATATAAATAAAGATCCTCTGGTTCAGAGCTGCTGTTCAAAACACAGCAGGTCATTGTTACTGAAGGAAGAGAGAGAGAGAGCAGCACCAGTTACTGCTAGTGTGTGTGTGTGAGTCAGTGTGTGTGTGAGTCAGTGTGTGTGTGAGTGAGTGAGTGTGTGTGTGTTCATAGGGAGTTAGCAGGCTAGCTTGTGTGTGTGTGTGTGTTCATAAGAAGTTAGCAGGCTAGTATGTATGTGTTCATAAGGAGTTAGCAGGCTTGTGTGTGTGTGTGCGTGCGTGCGTGCGCGCGTGTGTGTGTGTGTGTTCGTGTGTTCATAAGGAGTTAGCAGGCTTGTGTGTGTGTGTGTGTGTTCATAAGGAGTTAGCAGGCTAGCTTGTGTGTGTGTGTGTGTGTGTGTGTGTTCATAAGGAGTTAGCAGGCTAGCTTGTGTGTGTGTGTGTGTTCATAAGGAGTTAGCAGGCTAGCTTGTGTGTGTGTTCATAAGGAGTTAGCAGGCTAGCTTGTGTGTGTGTGTGTGTGTGTGTTCATAAGGAGTTAGCAGGCTAGCTTGTGTGTGTTCATAATGAGTTAGCAGGCTAGCTTGTGTGTGTGTGTGTGTGTGTTCATAAGGAGTTAGCAGGCTAGCTTGTGTGTGTTCATAATGAGTTAGCAGGCTAGCTTGTGTGTGCGTGTGTGTTCATAAGGAGTTAGCAGGCTAGCTTGTGTGTGTTCATAATGAGTTCGCAGGCTAGCTTGTGTGTGTGTGTGTGTGTGTGTTCATAAGGAGTTAGCAGGCTAGCTTGTGTGTGTTCATAATGAGTTAGCAGGCTAGCTTGTGTGTGTGTGTGTGATCATAAGGAGTTAGCAGGCTAGCTTGTGTGTGTTCATAAGGAGTTAGCAGGCTAGCTTGTGTGTGTGTGTGTCCATAAGGAGTTAGCAGGCTAGCTTGTGTGTGTGTGTGTGTATGTTCATAAGGAGTTAGCAGACTAGTGTGTGTGTGTTCATAAGGAGTTAGCAGGCTAGTGTGTGTGTGTGTTCATAAGGAGTTAGCAGGCTAGTGTGTGTGTGTGTGTGTGTGTGTGTTCATAAGGAGTTAGCAGGCTAGTGTGTGTGTGTGTGTGTGTGTTCATAAGGAGTTAGCAGGCTAGTGTGTGTGTGTGTGTTCATAAGGAGTTAGCAGGCTAGCTAGTGTGTGTGTGTTTGTGTTCATAAGGATTTAGCAGGCTTGTGTGTGTGTGTGTGTGTCAGTATATGTGTTCATAAGGAGTTAGCAGGCTAGTGTGTGTGTGTTCATAAGGAGTTAGCAGGCTAGTGTGTGTGTGTTCATAAGGAGTTAGCAGGCTAGTGTGTGTGAGTGTTTGTGTTCATAAGGAGTTAGCAGGCTAGTGTGTGTGTGTGTGTGTTCATAAGGAGTTATCTTAGCTCTGAGTGTTGCTAGTTGTTAGCTGGATCCACAGTTAGATACCAGACTAGCTCATTTAGGTCAACAAGCTCATGGTGGTCAGCTCTTCTATCTGCTATATTTGGACCAGAGACAAGACTGTTGGCGGTCAGCGTCGCTGTTCAGATAGGAGACTGTTTTCAAAATAAGCAAACAAACATCTGAAGATGATGACGATGATGATGATGAAGACGCATCATGTGTTAAGTTAACCTGCTATGAACAGCCTCCTCCTGAGTGTCTCAGTCTAAAGATCATTTGGGGAAACCACAATCACAATATTGACATTGAAAGTCTGTTGAAGGGTTGTTATTGTGACGTTGATCACAATTATTTCCTTCATTTGAGAAATGTTTTGACTCTGCAGTCGTCCAGTCGCACGAATTGAGCAATTTCACTCAATCATTTCAGTGGATATACTGAAATTGTACGCTTACATTGATAAACCTTGTATAGGGTGCATACGTGTAATTGTATTTTCTTTATGGGCAATCTTCGTTTTAATGTTGTTTTCCTAGTCTTTTTTCTAAGAGGGGGGAGGGGTGGCTAATGAATGGAGAGATGTATTTTGATTGCATTAAGTAATTTATTAGCCCTGATTTGCCCATTGATAAAAATCTGTTCAATTGAATTTTACCAGGTACTCAAATAAATCAATAAAGTATCCGATTGCAGCATAAAGTGTCAGAAAATGTAGGCCCCTCATATTACAGCAGCATCCGTGATGAATCGGCTTCATCCGATCTGTCTTTAGGGTGCGGGAATGTGGACGGAGCAGATTGAAAACAAGTGTCCTCGTTTTTTTTTCTGCAAACGCGGACGTTTTTTTGGGGGCGTAGTTCATCACTCAGAAGATAGAGACAGCTTTCCCAGACGAATGGCGGGCTGAATGGACTCGTGGACATGATGGGTGTGCATGAAGACCAGTACTACAGAACTGCCAAGTGCTTTATGCTGACTCTCTGCACACCCCTCTGCTACAATCTGCAGCTAATCAATCTGAAGTTGGATATGAAACAGAGGACTCGGAGTGTACAGTAGTGACTTTGCTGTTGTGTTGTAGAGTTCCAGGCACTTGAAACGTAGGGGGGTCATTACCATATTTCACGTAGGGCAGCAGGATTCACCATATGTACCCTTTTAAGTAACAGCGCTTGGTAAATCTCACAGCTCTGCCTATAGTTGCTAGTTTACTGATGACATGGCTCCATCACTCACAAGGTACTCCCTGTTGTTGGGTAGAACCAGTCCCTGTTTCAGGCAGTAAAATAACAACAACGCTAAATCAGTTTCTTTGCATATGATTAGAGAAATTGAAGGACCGTTGAGGTCGGAACCTAAGGAAGCCAAAGACAGCTTGTCCTGCCTATCCTGTCCTCATCCTGTCCTCATCCTGTCCTCATCCTGTCCTCATCCTGTCATCCTCCTGTCATCATCCTGTCTTCTCAGACCTGTGTGTCTTTGATAATTTGCTTCAGTCTCCTATTAGACAGATTAAGTCGTTTTATTGCCTGATAGGAAAAAAAACTCAAATCGATCTAGCCCTTCTTACAAGGGATGACACAGGGGCCTTCAAAGATGCCTACAGGTCAGCTTTAACCAGCCTAAACCTTCAGTGACGAGGCGAAAGAGAAAAAAACTTGCATAAAAGAAGTGAAGAGTTGGAAGAAACCATCCAAGCGGTACAGTGAAGTACAGGCGGGTGGGAGCCAATTTCACAATAAGAGTAAAAAAAATAAAAATAAGGAACAAACGAGACTACGAGGTCGTACGTTATCACCAGACGACTGGATAGACGATCTGTGGAGACCTGATCCTGTTTTCTTCAGATAAGACTGTGAGGACGGACGATGAGAGAACTTAGCTGTTGAGAGTCTTTAGGGTTGCGAGAGGGGGGTGGGGGGGGGAAGAGAATCACTGCATAATGTCAGGGCTGCGTTCTGCATCAGTGACCTAGCAGAACGCGAGAGGGGAGTCACGGTGTGGGGGAGGGGGTATTCTAACGGTCAGGGGACGCAGAGGAGGTGGAAGAAATTTGGCGCTGGAGAGAAGAAAGTGGATCTGAATAATACAGAGGCAAATGGCCGCGAGGGACAGGAAGCCAGGATGCCAGTGTTAACTGAGAAACGTGCTGAGAAGAATGGGTTCATGTTCAGCGGATGGGACTGGCTTGCAGAGCAAAGTGTTGAATCTTTTGATTTGACCCATTTGGCTGCATTTTTTATGAATCAAGCTACTGTGGCTCGTCTCTCATTCCACAAATCATGATGGTAATTCCATTGTGGCACAATAGTTTTACATTGAAAGATTTAGATTAGATTCAACTTTATTGTCATTACACAGGTACAAATACAGGGTAACGAAATACAGTTAGCATCCAACCAGAAGTAGACATAAAGATATGTCTCATCATGGAAAACATGGGATAATAAAATAAAGACAAACAGTTATGTCTCTTTTAAGTAAATTCTTTATGTTCATAAAGTTGCAACATATACAGAACAACTTGGTAAAATATAGGAGGGTAGATTTAGATTAGTACAATCTATGACTACTGCTGTTCTTAGTTAAGAAAGAAAAAGCACAGTTTAACAAAACACCCAATCCTACGAGACCTACTGAGCAGGTGAATGGTACAGGATCCTTAATAAAGGGTAGTGTTGCCCCCTGGTGGTCAACAGCATGCACTACAATACACATTCCCCTAAGATGCAGAGAAAAATGAGACATGGAAACAACAGACTGCTCTTGGCAGTACAGGGTGAACCTGGATAACCTGGACTCGTGATTAAGACAGCAGAGCGGGAACGGGATGAGCCAGCAGATTCCTGATTGGATCGGAGGGAAGGTTCTGGAATCCTGCCTCCGACGCTGAGGAGGAAACACGACCATATTTGTCTACATCTCACGTCGGACCAAATAAAGTACAAAACAAGATACCGTCAGTTTCCTTACCCAGCTGACTACTGGTCTCTTTCACCAGTAAGTTTGCTTGTCCTTGAATGGATAGAAGTCCCCTCACCATCTTACACTGAGAGTCCATCTACAAAGGGAGTATCGCACCACAATTGAGCTCTTCCGGCGTCATCGAAGCACACTTGGTTTAAATCCAGTCCCTGCACCTTGTACTCACCACCAGCTCTATAGTGTGCAGCAGGGGCTGCTGCCTGCTCAGTACACCCTGGTAGTCTGGTTTACTGAGGAGGATCTGGCTCTGGGAGGACTGGGACAGGCAGGCGGGGTCTAACGGAACAGCAGCCTGCTGGGCCTGCTCCACTCGTCTGCAGGGAGGAAGACCACAAATTAGAGAGAGAATAGAGATAGGTGCGCACACACACACACACCGCAATATAGAGCATGGTCCAAGACAGATCGCTGTTAGATGCAAGCTGGGAGTCAAATGGTTGAGCGGTGAGGGAATGGGGCTAGTAATCAGAAGTTCAAATCCCGGCCGTGCCAACATGACGTTGTGTCCTTGGGCAAGGCACTTCACCCTTCTTGCCTCAGGGGGGAACGTCCCTGTACTTGATATAAGTCGCTCTGGATAAGAGCGTCTGCTGGATGACTGAAGGTAAAAGTAGATCCAGAGTCAGCCTGCAGTGAGCGACAGTTCCTTCTACAGCAGCTCACCTGGCCAGTTCATCAGCTTTACTGCGATGTTTGTTCAGCAGGGTCTCCCAGGATGAGTTCTCCACCTGTAACCTAGATCCACACAGGCGGTAGGAACAGAGACTCAGCCGAGTCAATAAGAACACACTGGGAATGTGGACATGCTGCAGTGAAAAGGCGGTGGATGAAAGTACCTTTGGATGGCCTTCTGGGTCTGTTCTATAGCGTTCTGTATCGCAGGGTCCCTTCAACCATGAGAAGGGGAAGATTCAGAATAATTAGATTAGATAAACCTTTATTTGTCCTCCAGGGGGTGGAAATTGCAGTTCACAACAGCAGCAGGGTAAAGTACAGCACACAGAGTTGCAGGGTAAAAAATACAGCAATATTAACAATAACAATAGGTGAGCACGATAAAGTCCAGTATAAAAAAAAAGAATAAGTAAGTTAAGTAGACCTATAGACATGTAGACAGTTATTGCACTTGAGGAGAATAACAGAATTACAGTATTGCAAAAAAATAAGTTAAGTAGACATTAAATGCATAATAGTAAAATAACAAAAAAACAGTCATATAGAAGATACAACAGGTTATAATATAAAAGGCGTAACTTAAATACCTGTCGGTACTTGATGGAGGTTGCAAACACTCTGTCTTGCTACGATTGTCTTTGGCCAGACGGCACCATTCGTTTAGTATTGACTCCACTGAGCCGAGGAAAATCACGGGGATGTTAATGATGTCAATGATAAATGTTCTTACAGTAACATCACGAGGAGAAGAGGAACCAGGGTCAACCACTAGGACTCGTACTTACTTTGGGTTTGAAACGATTCCGAACACGCGTTGGGTAACGTGCGCAGCGAGTCCTTAGTTTTCTGTAAAGCTAGCTGTAAAAACGAGAGGGAAATCGGTCAAACAATCATCTGTATCGTCCCTATGAGAACTACAGTTCAAGAACGGATGGCCTCCGATGAACTCCCTCAGCATCATCCCCCTTCACTCACTCTCATTGAGGCCTCCAGAAGCTGATTCAGGCGCTCCTCCTCTGGTAAGGAGGGGTCAACACTACAGCAGAGAGCTGAGGGACGAGATCGAGCGGTCAGTAACATCACATATACTCCGATTCTGTTTCCGCTGGGGTTGCTAAAATACCCCGAATGCATTACACCTCAAACACTGTATGTCTATGTTATTTTATGAATCTTCTTTTAGCAAAACATTTGTTTGTATATGTTTAATCTTATTTGAGTACATTTTAATGTCTCTGCTATATTTATTTTCATTTATTCTAGTTATTTTAACACTTATTAGTCATTTTAGTACTAGGATTTTCTTTCATGATGCACTGACTATAAGCACTTTCAATCTCATTGTACCTGAGACAATGACAATAAAGATCTATTCTATCCAGTAACCCGAGGGGCAGTTTACCCTGGGACGGGTGACGGAGAGCAGGTAAGGACCGTCTGCCCTTGGTTGACCTCCTCCAGGACTTCCTGCGGGAGCTGGGACTCAGGGAAAGCCCGTCCCCCTGAACACCGCCCGGCTCCGGGTTCTGCTCCTCTACAGCTCCTCTGCTGGGCTCCATCTGTCTCTCTGCTGCTTCAGACAGCAGGGTGGAGGGTGGAGGGGAGTGGATGCGAGGGGACTTCTGTGGGGGAGGTGAACTTGGACTAACGGAGCTGCCTCTTTTGGCTCCCTGGGGACTTTCCTTTGTAAAAGGGTAAACAAAAAGAAGTTATATTCCCCTCCATCTGTACAACTAGTGCCCACTTTGAGTAGGGAGGACAAACCCGTTTGAGCGTTTTTTCCTAAATACGTTTTAATAGTTATTCCTGGGGAAATTATGTAATTAAATTACATAGTAACTATACTAAAATACGTATGCACAATAATATCAACAACATTTGCGAAATTTAGAAACAAAGTTTGAGCTTATTTGTATTTTATATTACATGTCTGTATTCTATTTTTTATCTACCCTTATTATGTTCCATATATATTCTATGTTTGCTCTCTCCTGCCATAGTAAATTATGTGTTTGTAGATCTTGCCTAGCGAATACAATTCTGATTCTGAAGTCTGGTTATGCGGATAGATGGAGCATAGTGCTTGATATGTGATCCAGATAAACCTTCGGACGTCTTACCTTGCCCTGGGTACCGACATCAGCTTCGCAACCGCTGAAAAGATATTTCAAATAATAATGTAATTTACTCATTATTTAATAACGTTTAACTCTTAATCTAATGTACTGACATGCAAACTAGCAGGCTAACGTTAGCAGGTTTGAGTTAAGCTTGAACTCTACAGTACGATGTGTTAGCCTAGCTATCTAAAGCGCCCCCTTATCTGCTATAAAGAAACGCTTCTCAGAACTTTGTGCTGGAATATTTTGTATTAAAAACAAAACTTACAAAAATGGTTTATACGGTTCAAGAATGAAACAAAGCCGAGTTATTAATATACCTGTTCACTTCTGATCGACACTCCGCCATTTTTCCATCCAAACCTGCCCGCGCCCAAGCAAACCAAGTAGCCCCGCCCCTTTACGAAGCTTTGCATGATGGGAACTGTAGTTCTTGACCACCGCATACGATGCTCGATAGTCATCATTAAACGTACCTTCACGTTGATTTGTCTTCCTGCTATGCTAAACAGATTGTCAGTAGAATTATTACTGGTCACAAAGCATATAATATTGACTTCTAAAAGAAATGTAGATCCATATTTACACATCTACCTACATAATAACCGATTGAAATGTATTTCCAAGCAAGGTTGTTACTACAGGTATTACTAAGAAGCATCTGGTTGTGAATGGAAAATAAAACCAGAGAGACGGGTATCTTTTAAGTATTTTATAAGTCTGTAAGAGATTTGTCTTTTTACAAAATCAAGAGGGGGGGGGAGAATAGAAGAAAAAAAAACACTTCGCATTTCTCTTGAAGAAACGCCCCTGATTTTCATGTGTTTGCATCTCACACTGGTTGACACAGTTACCCACTCCACACAATACTGCAATTCTTGGCCATCTGTAGAAGGATGTGGAAAGGGAGATGGGGGGGGGGGATAACAGAGCATTGTGTGCCACAAAGAAAGAGAGAATTTAAATACACGTTGCTTGCGTTGGGGGACAGAAGGTCTGAGGAGAAAGAGAGATGGGCTGTTCTTTCAGGAGTGAGCAGTACTGTGCGCCATTGCCTGTCTGTCTCAGCTGTCTCGGAGCGTACCACAACAGCCATCTTCTCCACCCAAAAGGTCTCCTTCGCTCCCTTTACAGTTTGGCTGACAAGGGAATCGGTTGCTTGGGGCAGCTGTTGTCATGGCCGCAGTTCAGGAAGGCAGCCTTAGGGCTCCCTTGCCCAGAAGGAACTGCAGGATACGATCGACCAGAAGAGCAGCCACAAAGTCCACCACCAGCACCTGGGCTATCACCAGCTTGAACTGCAGAGGCGGTGGAACAAGACAGGGTGGATGAGCGGGGTAAAAAAACAAATAACAAATAAAGTCTGACTAAAGAAGTAGCATTGAAAAAAGGATCCCTGTTGGGAACGTTCACGCTCACCTCGGTTGGAATATCGACGAGTGCAAACTGCTCGTTGAACTCCGGTGACGATCCCATCAGCAGCCCCACGATGGCCAGCCCGGAGAGGGCGATACTCCACAGCAGGGGCCGGTTCTCAGTCAGAGACTCCATGAAAGGGTGGCCCTGTCAGACGACACAGCAGGTCCTTTACATGGAACGTGTCAGTGGTGTCTTTCTACATAGATACTGACAGGAGAGTGAAGTACCTTGTAGTTAATGGCAAAGGTCGCCATCTGCATGGCCATGGACATGATGTACACCGTGCTGTTTATGAGACTAGGCTCAAACTCTTTATACAGGTCTGCAAACTTTTCTTCTCTGCAACAACAACAAAAGGGAGATAAGGGTAGATAAAAAATAGAATACAGAAATGTAATATAAAATACAAATAAGCTCAAAGTGGGCACTAGTTGTACAGACTGCAACAACAACAAAAAACACCAACCGGCCCAGGAGATCGAGGTGAGATCAAGGAAGGCAGACCGGACAGGAACCAGACAACCTAGATCAGGGGTCGGCAACCCTGGTTCCTCGAGAGCGGCAGTCCTGAAGGTTTTAGATTGTTTCCCTGCTCCAGCACACCTGATTCTAAGGAATGGGTCGTTACCAAGCTCTGTGGAAGCCTCATAATGATCCATTCATGTGAATCAGGTGCGCTGGAGCAGAAGAAACATCTGAAACCCTTCTGGACTGTGGCTCTTCGAGGACCCAGGGTTGCCGACCCCTGACCTACTGGGGGAATGTACATGCATACCTGGGGGGACTTCGTCTCTGAGCCCCTTTGTACAGATAGACCAGACTGCAGAAATGAACCGCAAACTGGAGCAGGACTGTCAACACAGTGTAGAGGTTGAAGATGTTGGGCAGGGGTCTCTCTTTAGACAGGGTCTTCAGGGGCTAGGGGTAGAAACAACGTGATGATCACCAACACAGTTCTTTCACGAGGGATTAGATTAGATAAACATTGATTTGTCCTCCAGGGGGTGGAAATTGCAGTTCAGGATCAGGCAATACACTGATTTCAAATCAGCTACCGAGCGGATGCGATTAGGCCAGGCGTGCTGCTGCCTTTGAGCTGCAATCCAATCAGAACGCTGCTCCCTGACACTGTGGAGCCTCACCTTGGACCGGGAGATGAAGAGGAAGCAGCCAGCCAGCAGAAGGCCCTGCAGGGTGGCCTGGAAGTCGCTGAATTTGACCCCCTCCAGGTAGAGCACGGACTGGCTGTAGGCCAGGACGAGAGCGTTCAGGGCCAGGATCTTGAACATCTGCAAGGTGGTCACCAGCGTGCAGCGTCCCTGCTTGATCACATGGCAGACTGGAGGGAAGAGACGAAGGACAGGCCGGTTTATTAGGAGGCGAGGAGAGCACGCTCGTCAGACACACGTGATCCGCTGTCGTGTGTTTGGGTGCGCGAGGTTGTTACTCACTGCACTGTATAGAAGACAGCTTGGAGGTGAACGGGGCAGCGATGGAGGCATCTCCCAGCTTCACTACTTGGATCTGATCCTCTTCCAGCTCTCGTAAGACTTGGCTGATTCTCTCCTGCAAACAAAGTCAACCGCTAAGGGGTTTAGAATCGTCCATCGGCTTCTCTATTCCGTGGAAAACAGACTGGATCAGGGGTCAGCAACACGATGCCCGTGGGCACCAGGTAGCCCCCAAGGACCACATGAGTCGCCCGCAGGCCTGTACTAAAAAGTCTTGCTTGTATATAAATGCAAAAATGACAATATCTTAAAAAATACATATGTTCATAATAATTATTACTGTGAGAAATCATTAACATAATTCGTGTCTTCACATAGATCAGTATCAATAATTATTAATAATGTGTAGCTAAAGGCAAACTGAACAAATGTGTTTTTTAATTGGAGCGTATATCAAGCTGGTTGCCCTTCATATAACTCAAAACCCTGGAGCCTCAGTTTCAAAAAGGTCGGTGACCCCCTGGACCGGATGATCGGACCGGCAAAGACCTCGAGTCCGATGGGCTCCCCACCTTCTGTGCGGCTAGCTGCTCCTCTCTCTGGGCCATCACCCTCTGTCTGGCTGCCCGAGACGTCATCTTCATCCCTGAACTGGCGACGGGCGGTCTGGACTCGGGGACCGCTATCTCCTTGTCTCTTCCTCTTTTCCTTCTCTCTGGCATGCGTTCTGGGGCGTTGGCTAACAGAGCCACACCTGAGGAATTATGAAGAGCAACCATTAAACCATACATTTACATGTATTCATTTAGCAGACGCTTTTATCCAAAGCGACTTACAGTACATTTACATTTATTCATTTAGCAGACGCTTTTGTCCAAAGTGACTTACAGTAAGTACAGGGACATTCTCCCTGAGGCAAGTAGGGTGAAGTGCCTTGCCCAAGGACACAACGTCACATAGCCACAGCCGGGGCTCGATCTCACAACCTTCCGATCACGAGGCCAACGCCTTAACCGTTGAGCTATCTTACGCCCATACCTTGACACATGTGTGTTCTAAAGCATATCCTATCAAATATAAGTGCTGTAAGGCAAAGTAAGATACCGGAATAACTAACATGTAAACATAAGGGAAAGGGGGAGTCAGGTGGCTGAGTGGTTAAGGTGTCACGTTAGCAATCGGAAGGTCGTGAGTTCAATTCCCGGAAAAGGCCACTTGACGTTGTGTCCCTGGGCAAGGCACTTCACCCTACTCCCCTGAGGGGAATGTCCCTGTACTTGCTGTAAGCCGCTCTGGGTAAGAGCGTATGCTAAATACGAAATGTAAATATTGCTGTATTACAATCGCATCATAGGCTAGTGTTTTCAAATATGACTTAAGATAAACATCAACAGTGGGGGAGGATTTCATGTTGAACACTGAACACTAGTCCAGTACTGTTGAGCTGAACACTAGTCCAGTACTGTTGAGCTGAACACTAGTCCAGTACTGTGGGGCCACAGCCGAGATCTCCCCTCTAAGATTTCACCCAGAAGGACACTGTGCTGTGGGTTCGACAGTCCAAACACTCGCCGGTCTTACCGATATGGGCGTGTTTGAGCGCACCAACGTCATTGGTCCCGTCTCCGCACATCAAGGTCACGTAGCCCAAACCCTTCAAGCTAGTGATCACGAACTCCTGAAACAACACAGTGACATATGGATTACTGTTTACACTGCTGTGTATATACCCCCCCCACGTACTATATATACCCATTCCACTCTGTACCCATGTTATGTGTACTTCCATGTTACCTGTATCATTTGTACTATTGCATCATTTGTATCATTTGTTTATATGTATCATATCTGTAGTGTATTTTACATTGTATTCATTTTTATTTTATTAGTATGCCACATATATGTTCTATGTTTGCTCATTCCTGCCACAGTGAATTATATGTTTGTTAACCTTGCATAGCGAATAAACCCCCATTCTGATTCTGATTCTGATGTGTACAAACAGCAGACGAAGTACGGCCGATGGGAGGGAGAAAAACCCACCTTCTGTTTGGGGCTGACCCGTGCGAACACTTGCACATGAGGCAGGAGAGCGTGGAGCAGCCGAAGGTCGCTGGACAGCCTGACCAGCCCCTCTCCGGTCACACAGAGGTCATACTGATGGGTGAACGAGGTCACCGAGGGAGGGGGCAGCGGTACGCGCACGGTCCCGTCTATAGACTCCCACTGCCACTCTCCTGAAACGCAGGGAAAAGGCTTCAGTCTGACAAGACAGGACTGACGACGAGGAACTCTTCATCACTGTGGGTTAGCGGAACGTACCGTTGTTAGGTCCGGTCTGCAGGATCAAGGTGTGTTCCTTCTGGATGAAGTGAAGTTCTTTGGCTACGTGGCACGCAGTCAGGGGGTTGTCACCTGTGATCATCACCACCTGATGGAGACCATTTACATTTTACATCAAGTCGTTCAGCAGACGTTCTTATCCAGAGAGACTCACAGTAAGCACAGGGACATTCCCCCCCTGAGGCAAGTAGGGTGAAGTGCCTTGCCCAAGGACACAACGTCATGTTCGAACCAGGGACCTTCTGAGCTCCGACTCCCTCATCGCTCAGACACCTGACCCCCTTGTGTATCTAAGCCAGGGGTCCCCAATCCTGGTCCTCGAGGGCCGCTGTCCTGAAGGTTTTAGATGTTTCCCTGCTCCAGCACACCTGATACTTATCATCAGGCTTCCACATAGCTTAATAACGACCCATTCATTAGAATCAGGTGTGCCGGAGCAGGGAAACGTCTAAAACCTTCAGGACAGCGGCTCTCGAGGACCAGGATCGCCCACCCCCGTCCTCACGTGATGAGACGCCTCCTGGATCTCTTTGATGACCGCCTTGCTGTCGGTCTTCAGCGGACAGGAAACCACCATGAAGCCGGCGAACTGCAGGTCACATTCCAGCGCATCCCGGCTAACTTCCCGCACCTGGACGACCCCCACACACACAGGTTTCAGTCAGTTCAGCCAGCTTCGCTCTGAGCTAGCCTGTTCAGAGCCCTCGTTAGTCTGGAGGTACGGAGGTGCATGGCAGGGGGCACGGGGGACACACACAAGGACCAGGTACCTGCTGATGGCTAAGGTGTCCCAACTCTTTGTAGCCCAAAGCCAGAACTCTGGCTCCCTCCCTGGACATCTCTCTGTGGACGTCGTCGTAGCTGGCCGGACACTTTGAGAACTAGAAGGACACCGAGGTTATTCCAGGGGTAATGGCACTGAGGTGTGTTTACCTGGGTTTTGGAGGGGGTCTTGTGAGTGACTGTACCATTCCCTTCAGGGTCTCCGGCGCCCCCTTCACAGTGGAGATGTAGCTGAGCTCGGAGGAGCCCAGTTTCTCAAAGGAGGCCAGGACGGACATCCGCTTCAGAGCACTGGCGAAGTGGAAGCGCTGGTGGATTTTCAGTCCCGGAGTCTTGATACCGCGAGGAAACACCTTCTCATCTACCCGCAGAGGAAAGGTTAAAGGTTAAAGGTCTGAACCCCCCCCCCAAAAAAACATACATACCTCAACACTCAGAGGTCAAGGGGTCACTATGTACCTTTGGTGAGGGTCCAGTCGGCCGCAGTTAGCATGGCTTTCTCCAGCGGGTCACCTACCAGCTGTCCATCATCTAGGGTCACCAGGGAGTGGCACGTGGCCACCACCCGATGGGTGTCCACGGGGATCTCAGACACCGGCATCACCTCCCTCCCCTCCCTGTTTGTGAACAGAGAGGATGCTGACACACAAGAGATCCTTCCACGGACGACCATGCAGAACTACGCAATATTTTGCTGCGAAGGTCGTACTTTAACCCCGCAACTCCGCGGACCACCAGACTGTCGCTGGTCAGAGTTCCGGTCTTGTCGAAGCAGCACACCTCCACCTTCCCTGCGAAGGGGATCCTGAAGGGCTCTGTGCAGAACACATCTGAGGGGGGGGGGGGAGCAGGGGCGGTGAGGCCGACGGTTTACATTAAGATAGGATAAACCTTTATTTGTCCCCCAGGGGGGGGAATTGCAGTTCACAACAGCAGCAGGGTAAAGTACAGCACACAGAGTTGCAGGGTAATAATAACAATAACAATAAGGGGGGCACGATATAGAACTGTATAAAAAGTAATTGAATAAAAAAAAGAAACGTTTTACACTGACATTAACCCCTGAGGCAAGTAGGGTGAAGTGCCTTTCCCAAGGACACAACGTCATGTAGCCACAGCCGGGAATCGAACTCGCAACCTTCCGATCACGAGCCCGACGCCTTAACCCGCTGAGCCATCTGACTCCCTCCAGTGCAACGCCAAACAGGCACACCCATGTGGACTCACAGAGCTTGGCCAGGGCGATGAGGGAGGTGTTGACTGCGAGGGAGAGTTCGATGGGGAGCTCGGGGGGAACCACGGAGGTGAGGATGAGCGTGCACTCCAGGAACAGCTTGTACCTGTTCCTGCTGGGGTCCTTAGTACCTGAGGGGGGGGGGGGAGAGAGAGAGAGAGAGAGGGAGACAGAGAGAGAGGGAGGGAGAGAGAGAGAGAGCGAGAGAGAGAGAGAGAGAGAGCGAGAGAGCGAGAGAGCGAGCGAGAGCGAGAGAGCGAGAGAGAGCGAGCGAAAGAGAGAGAGACAGCCAGGAATGATGCAGACACTGTCATAATTCAAGCGTGCCCAGTCCAGATCTCAAGCTATTCGACATGATTCGTTCGATCATGGGGGCGGGGGGGGGGGGGGGCGGTTGAACTCGATGGCATGAGGATCCATGTCCGAGCGTCTCACCTTCTATCCAGACGTAACCAGCAGCGGCAATCGCAAACACCAGGAGGAAGAGGATGAAGATGAAGGTCTCCAGATTGTTGGCCGTCACTCTCTTCACTCCGAAGAGGATGGTCCTCAGCAGTTTGCCCTGAAGACACACATGGCTCAATACATCTCAATGTCCTCGCTTTCGATTGAAAATAAAGTTCCTTCACGTCAGAGGCGTGAGAGCGGGAGGCACCTCCTTACCTGAGAGGTGTAGAACCCAGTTCTCAACACGTACGCCACACAGCCATTGTCCACGGCTGCAGAGCAAGAACAAGATGATTCATATACTAAATATACACTAAACATTGTGACTTGTAATAATAATAACGCCTCGTTTAGCAGACACTTTTATCCAAAGTGACTTAGAGTAAGTACAGGGACAATCCCCCCTGAGGCAAGTAGGGTGAAGTGCCTCGCCCAAGGACGCAACGTCACGCAGCCACAGCCGGGGTTCGAACTCACAACCTTCCGATCACGAGGCCAACGCCTTAACCCGCTGAGCTGACTCCTTACTTATCCAACATTCCTTCCATTCGCTCTGGATAAGAGCGTCTTCTAAAACGACTGAACCGGATCCCCGGACTGCGCTTACGTTTTAATCCAGCGCTGGCTTTGAGGGGGGGGCTGTGCTGGACGACCTTGGTCCCGCCCGAGATGATATGAAGGCGGGAATCTCCCTGCAGATCCAGGATCCTCTCCGGATCCAGGTCCTCCACAGGCTCCTGCCAACACAATCGGTACATTGAAATCATTTTGGAAACAGTCAGTGTGATGAATTCTTCCATTCATTCTAGATTCAGCCTGACCTTCATTTGGGGCACGGACTCTCCGGTGAGCATGGCCTCATCCACGATGCAGCGGCCCCTCAGCAGCAGCACATCGCACGGTACCAAGTTATCCTGAGGGGAGCGGCCTAGACAGCACAGGAAGCAAAAGGCTCAGCCAGCCAATCGGACGATCGAGCTCTGAACTTTTGAGGGAGGTGACAGAGGGGGAACCTTACCTATGGAGACAATGTCTCCGGGGACGAGTTCATCACTGGACACCAGCCTCCACTTCCTGTTTCGGTAAACCTGACAAGAGAAACATTAGGACTGTTAGTGAACGATGGCTTCTGGGGGCTGAAGTGGGGGTTTAACTGTGGTTTGGCGAGGTGGAAGCAGAATGAGAGGCTCTGCGGCTACCTGGATCATGTAGGGCTTGTTTCCCATGCGGCGGATCTCCGACATGTTTCTCATTTGCTGCTGGACCAGAGAGGCTTCGAACGCTACCAGCATGAAGAGCGTGAAGACGCTGTAGTACCAGTACTCATCCAGGCACCACAGTCCCACGCAGAACACCTGGGAGGAGGACAGAGGGCATTCAAATGAGTGCTGGGCCGGAATAATACCAGCAATTCAGGCTATGCCATTCGCACAACCTTACACAGACATTTGAGCCGTGACTTAGTGTTGAAAAAACTCCGCCATTTTACATTTAGAGAACGCTCTTATCCAGAGCGACTTACAGCGAGTACAGGGACGTTCCCCCCTGAGGCAAGTAGGGTGAAGTGCCTCGCCCAAGGACACAACGTCACGTTGGCACAGCCGGGGTTCGAACCGGGTACCTTCGGATTACTAGCCTGACTCCCTAACCGCTAATGGTCTCTTCCTCAGTAACATTACGAAGCGCGTACACGTACACGCGCACGCACACACACACACACACACACACACACACACCTGGAATACAAAGAAGGGAGCTGTGGCCCTCTCCTTGAAGAGCTCCAGGAAGTCCGGCACCATCATCTCAGCACGGTTGGTGCCGTAGCGTTTCTCCGCGGCGCGAAGCTCCGCCTCCTCCTGGTAACCACGGCAGGACTGGAACAAGCCCATCGGCTGACAGACAGGAAACGCCACAGGAAGGAAGCATTTCCTTTCCTTCCTGTCGTAGGTATAGCGGATCTTCTGAAACTCGAAGGACAAGATCTCCTCGCCATTCTCATCCTGGAAACGGGGGGGGGGGGGGGGGGGGGGGGGGGGAAGAGAAGAGGTCGCACTGCGTTTAGAATCCTCCCCAAATTCCGCGAACAAAGCATAAGAATGGAGACAGATGATCGGCATTCAGATGGAGACAAACCGCGGACGATGGTACGATCGTTCTGAGACATTCTTCCAGAACAGAGAGGGTGATGGAGTCACTCACCTGATCCCACTGAAGGGGCACCAGCTCCGCTGAACCGTTGTTGGGAGTGGGGATCACTTTCACCAGAGTAGCCTTGTGTGGGTCTGGCTCCTGGGTGCGATAATTCACAGGTGAGCATTTCCCACACTACGATCTGGCTGATAAAACACCAGGTGGTTTGACCCAGATCTAGAACTAACCCAACCAAACTGGCCTTCCACAGCCCAAAAATATCATTCAGTAAAATGATTGCCGTTAATATAATGATGAAACTAAATCAGGGTCGCATCCCAAGCCAGCATCCATCCCTTTACCTTGGAGCAGGTGAGCCAGCAGTGCGCGTGCACGGACCAGTAACCGGACAGCGCTGTCAGGACGTGCGCGATCCCGATGGCGGCGAGAGCCAGAAGGCCTGCCTCCGGATACTCTGATGCACCGTACACCCCGAGCCACACATACAGCCAGCCCGGGTACAACAAGCCCATAAAGGGGAGAACCGTCCCGTGCAGCACCCGGGGCCTGCGCCGGTAGAGCGTCACGGAGCTCACAAGCTCGTCGCTCGCGGAAGGGGCCGCCTGTGGCTCCCCCGGTCCCCGCATCCCGTCCGAAGCCACATTCCCCTTTTTCGTCGTCTCGTTCATCGTTCGTTTCGTCTTTCTTCACCCCCTCCCCCCCTCTATCCACCACCACCCCCTTTGCTTTTGCCCTCGGTGATGATGAGACAGATCCTCCGGTCCCTCAGATGATCCGGTGTTCGGCTCCACTTTACCGAATCGCTTTCTCGTTCGCGTTCATCTCGCTTCCGGATACGTCACCACGTACGGCGACGCAACGGCAGGTTACTTCCGGCGTCGATCATTTCTAAACTGACATTTCGAACATCAAAATCACCTCGTTCGTTCAAATAAATTAAATGCAACGAGTATGCGTCGAAACGGTTTTGTTATTGAGCCAAATTAGGAATTTGGGATAGAACATTTCTTATGGCTAATGTCCCCTTTAAGAAGTCCACGCGCGCCCTTACAGGAGACTGATGGCCAATTTGAACCAATTAAATTACAGATCCTAGCAGCGCTCACAGTGTACTGTCCAATCACAGCAGAGGTGGGTGTGTCCGGCAGTCACTAACACATGTTCAGCTGTAACCTTGATGTCTGCGTGGTAAACATGTAAGGTTATTTATTTCGTAACATTATTCACGATATCATCCATACATGTTCTTGTTCTGTTTCTATGGCAGCATTGTCTTTACTAAACTTTGGAGACATTAGAGTAGATTAACCGGTGGCGATTTCATTCAATCTTTTTAACATGTCTAATAAATAGTGATGAGCGTCTGAATCTACCTGTGACTTCCATCATCAGGCAGGCTGCGATGGACATCACGACTCGGTTCTGCCATAAAGAGATGGAAGAATATGGGGCATGCGTGGCCTCCAACCCATCAACATGGCAGAATCAGTGTCAAGACCTGAAAATGCAGGTTGCACAGTGCACATCCTCTCAGTAAGTCCATCTCTGTTTTCAAGACCTTTAGGTGGGCTTTATGAAGCCCTTTGTGATATTGTTTGCGAAAAGGGCTAAAAATACTATTTACAGCCCTATATATGTTGTGTGTATACATATATATATATATATATTTAAGAGAGGGAGCGGGGCTAGTAAACAGAAGGTTCCTGGTTCGAATCCTGGCTGTGCCAACATGACATTGTGTACATGGGCAAGGCACTTCACCCTACTTGCCTCAGGGGGGGGGGGGGGGGTGTCAATGTACTTGCTGTAAGTCGCTTTGGATAAGAGCGTCTGCTAAAGGACCGAACGTTACATGCATGATCAGTCAGTGACCTCCTCACATTCCTCTCCTTCTCTCGGTCTCTCTTCCATGTTCTTGTAGCCCAGTGATCCAGAAGATCAGGTCCGACTGCGCCAAGGAGTTCACAGACTTTGAGCGCTGCCTCAGAGACAACCAGGCCACGCCTACCTCCTGCTCCCCTCATGTGGCACGCTTCCTGGGCTGTGCCGAGACCGTTGACCTGGCTGGGGTTGGTGAGTTGACCGGATCCTGGGATCAGCTGGGATAGGATCCGATGACATCCTGTCCCAGAGGTCCAGACCTTTCAAACAGAGAGTTTGGACTTCTCCGTCTAGTTTTGCTAAACCGTTTTTTCGTGTTTTCCCCCTCTCAGCAGTGGATCCAGTCCCTCAGCCATCGTAGGATCACACCTTCGCTCCCGAGCTGAAGACTCACTGCTGCCCTACTGACCAAGCGGATTCCCTGCGGATGATCTCGTATCGAAGGGGACGTTTTGTATTGGTTCTGCTGATATGAAAATGGAACTTGTTCACTGTTTGACGTTTGAATCGATTGGACTCTTTTTCTGTGACTAAAAAGCTTCCCTAGATCTTCACCATCTGAAAGGATGAAGCAGGCCGCTCCTTTCCAGCTATCTGGACAACTTAGAATATTTCGATTAATAATACTGAGAAGAATTATATTCTATGAATACTAGTCTCATTCTATGAATACTAGTCTCATTCTATGAATACTAGTCTCATTCTATGAATACTAGTCTCATTCTATGAATACTAGTCTCATTCTATGAATACTAGTCTCATTCTATGAATACTAGTCTCATTCTATGAATACTAGTCTCATTCTATGAATACTAGTCTCATTCTATGAATACTAGTCTCATTCTATGAATACTAGTCTTATTCTACCAATACTAGTCTTATTCTACCAATACTAGTCTTATTACTCATCCACCTGTTGAATGCTAGACCTGTCGACCCCCCCCCCCCCACCTCACACACACACACACATACACACACACATACACGCCTACACACTCCCCTCTCCTCGCCTTTGAGTTAAAAAAAAAACAAAAAACAACGAAACCCTGGAATTTGTCATATCTCTCCCACACATCTTTCTTGGCGATCCACCGACTGAGGAGAACTGAGCCTGGGAAGAATGCAGGTGGGAGAGGGGGCGGCCGGCTCTGATTGGTCAGAACCAGCTTGATTAGGGAGAGAGAGAGAGCAAGAGGGAGGATGTTGAGTTATGAGCCCTTTGACCACTGAGCAGAACAGTTCTCTTTGGTTCAGTTATTAAAGGCTGGGAGGGTAATCAAGCATAAGACTTCTTTAAAAAAAAGAAGCATTATTTCCTGTTCATACTTCGAAGAAAGGGAGGCCTTGCATCACCAAACATCTAGGGTTTAGGTCAGGGTGAATAATGTTGGGATAGGGTGGTTTCCCAGGTGAATATAAGAGTTATATTAAAGAAATAAAACATCCAATCACTGTTTCCACTATAGAGTAACGGAACATAATTTTCACAGATCCTAGCTTTCAGTCATTATTAATAATCCGTAAATCAGACATGAAAATACAACACAAAAATTTACAGCCACAGAAATTCCAGTCTGTAAATTATTCTTCTAGAAGTTCGTTAGCCCCCAAAAAGGTGTCTCGGTCCATGGTCTCTTATGTCCCAGACGGCTAGATTAATAAAATATCATCAGTGCTTTATGTCTACAGTGAATCTAAACATTGTACATTAGAATTCGACTCACATACACACTATAGACTATGTCATGCAACAGCATAAATAAATTGAACATCAGAGGAGCAGGTACAAAATATCTAACAAGTTAACAATTACATTTTAGGTGTTAAGAGAGAAATAATTAATACAGTGACTATATCTATAGGCTAATGCAGTATTCATTTCGACCACAGTCATTTAGACACTTTACATTATAACATCATATTGGTATACTTCGTAGAATCCTATTAGTATTGAACAGCTAACTTCACAGTATAAAAAAGGACTAACAGAAAAGTAATCGATACTTTCTTTTCCACGACCCTGTTTCCGTACTTCCCTCAAAAGGACCCTGTTCCCAAGCGCATATGAACTTGATTCATACCGTCTCGATGATCAATTTATGATTGGCAGCGACAATCGAACCAATCAGAATGCGCGGGCGTCACACATTCTCTCGAGGAGCGTTGGTGGAACCGTTGTGCGTTTGTCCTGTGTCACTCGCGACCCCTGAGTCAGACCTCAGGGAACATAAACATACACTCTAACCTGAGGTCAAATTACCCAACAACCCTTCTGTTCTTCAAAGACAGAACGATAACTAAATCCGGTACTAATTCCACCTGTGGGGGGGACTATAGAAACCACTATGGCAGGGGTGTCCAATCCTGGTCCTCGAGGGCCGCTGTCCTGACTGTTCTAGATGTTTCCCTGCTCCAGCACACCTCCACAGAGCTTGATAGCTACGCTTCATTAGAATCAGGTGTGCTGGAGCAGGGAAACATCTAGAACCTTCCGGACAGCGGCCCTCGAGGACCAGGATTGGAGACCCCTGATCTATGGTATTCACGTCCTCCAATCCCGAACCCTCCCCTAGCTGAAATTGGCCTCCATATACCACCCACGTAAAGATGGTCTTGCAAGAAAGCACGAAAGGATCAACTGAGACCGAATCCATGCATCAGTGTCGACCTTGTCCGTTTCAAAACAAAGACCTTACGCAACCTTTGCCCACAAGTGACCCGATACCACAACACCATCAATAATGAATGAATTCATGAGTAGCTTATGAGTATCTGGAGACTAGCATGTCTGATGCATCATGTACACAGATGAATTGACTGCACCGACTTAACTTCCTGTGAATGTCACGTCACATCCAGCACGTGATTCCGAAATGTGCATCGATTTCTACAGAAAAATGGGGAGCGTACAGGCTCCATCAGGCCGGATTTCATTTTTCCTTCCCTGCACGAGGGATGTCAAATAACAACGTCACAATCGTGGTTTATTGAGCTGCCGTCGCACTCCATAGAACTGCGGGGTCTTCAAAGCGGCCCTCCCATTGGCTGTTTCTCTGAGATGAGGTGGAGCTGGAGTCGAGCCGGGGTCAGAGTTCAGCTGGGTCAGGAGGTGAAGTAGGAGTTCTGCATGGAGTAGAGGCGGTCGATGGGATTCCCCACCCGCGTCGTCAGAAGCCCGCCGTCGGCGGTTGCCATGAGACAGTCGCCAAGGTGACTGAGGCTTCCGTCGCTGTCCAGGTCGTGGAACACCGTCTCGGAGTCTAAAAGGAAACAACCAGTTTGACAATGTCGAAGTGGGAATGTAGTGTGGAAGGAATTGGATTTCCTGTGTACTTACAGTATATGAATCGCTACCGAACACACCTTCTCTGAAGACTGTTGCAACATCATTACTGCCTGACTGCCTGACCTCACTATCTATGTTTACATTCTTGTGCCCTATAAAAGAATCTAATCTCGCCTTCAGACAGGAAAGAGACATGATTGAGACCTAAGCCTGAAGTACTGTCTTCATTTTGTTGCCAGAGGTCTGGTCATTTCTCTCCCAATCTGCAGATTCTTAAATACATATTATTATACAATTATTATTATTGGCGTTGTCGGCGGCAGGAATGCGGCACAAATAGATGAACACAATAAGGATGCGATTAAAGAAGAAAAGTCTTTTTGGAAGTTGTGTCCTCAGCCCCCAGCCTTCTTACCGTAGGAGTGCAGCTGCTCGCTGGGTATTTGGGGAGGAGTGAGCCCGTGACGGAACGGCTCTCCTCCGTAGATGTTGGGATCCAGAGCCAGCAGCTGCTGACGGGGCAGAGAGGGGTATCCCAGCAGGCCGTCCAGTCCATGGCTACTGGATCCATCTGGACGAGGAAGAGCAATACTTTGAGCGTTCTGTACCTTATCCGTAATGGACTCTCACTCTCACCTTTACCTAGAATCAACTCCCCACCTCTATCAGAAACACAGACTGTCCACTCACCTTCAAGAAAAGGCTCAAGACTCACTTGTTCCGAGAGTTTGATGGCACTTAGAAATATCTATATCTATATCACTTAGAAGTCTCCCCGTCGGAGAGGCCTACCTTAAATTTGTAATCTTTTCGGCTGAATGCTTCCTACAGCTGTTCCCTTGGCAGTCATTAGTTTCTCACCATGTACAGTCTGTTCTATATACATCATAATCTATAAGCCTGCTATGTTCCGGGTCTATCACGTTGCTATCCTAAAAGACCAATGCTCTTTTGAAATGCTCTCTCTTGTAAGTCGCTTAGGATAAAAGATCTGCTGAATGAATGTAAATGCATGTGAATGTAGTGTGTGTGTGTCTATGTCTCTCTCTCTCTCTCTTCTTCTTACCCTCACTGTCGTCGTTGCTCTGTCGTCCTCCTCTGCTCGGTCCTCTCCTGTTCCCGCCCAGCTGCTCCTGTCCTGCTGCTGCTGCTGCTGCTGCTGCCTGCGGGCGATCTTCTTCATCTGCAAGCCAAGCTCACTCTGTCAGGCTCATAATGTGTGTGTGTGTGTGTGTGCATGTGTGTGTGTGTGTGTGTGCATGTGTGTGTGCGTGTGTGTGTGTGCATGTGTGTGTGTGTGTGTGTGCATGTGCGTGTGTGTGTGTGTGTCCTCCAGGTTCTCTGAAGCGTCTCACCTTCGCTCTCTGGTTCTGGATACCACACTTGAACGACCCGCACTGTCAACCCAGTCTCTGCTGCCAAGGTCTCCCTACCTTCGAGGTGGAGAAACACAGAGTTCACTGGATGGATGGAGGAGAGAGAGAGGGAGGGAGGGAGGGAGAGAGAGAGAGAGGGAGAGGGAGGGAGAGAGAGAGGAGAGGGAGGGAGGGAGAGAGAGAGGGAGAGGGAGGGAGGGAGGGAGAGAGAGAGGGAGAGGGAGGGAGGGAGGGAGAGAGAGAGAGAGGGAGAGAGAGGGAGGGAGGAGAGAGAGGGGAAGGGAGAGAGAGAGAGGAGGGAGAGAGAGGGAGAGGGAGAGAGAGAGAGAGAGAGAGAGAGAGAGAGAGAGGGAGAGAGAGGGAGATAGAGGGAGAGAGAGAGAGGGTGAGGGGAGAGAGAAGGAGGGAGGGAGAGAGAGGGAGAGGGAGAGAGAGAGAGAGAGAGAGAGAGAGGGAGAGAGAGGGAGAGAGAGAGAGGGTGAGGGAGAGAGAGGGAGGGAGGGAGAGAGAGGGGAAGAGAGAAAGAGAGAGGGGGGAGAGAGAGGGAGGGAGGGAGGGAGAGAGAGAGAGAGGGAGAGAGAGAGAGAGAGAGGGAGAGAAAGGGAGATAGAGGGAGAGAGAGAGAGGGTGAGGGAGAGAGAAGGAGGGAGGGAGAGAGAGGGGAAGAGAGAAAGAGAGAGGGGGAGAGGGAGAGGGAGAGAGAGATAATGAGAGAGAGGGAGAAAGAGAGAGAGAGAGGGTGAGGGAGAGAGAAGGAGGGAGGGAGAGAGAGGGGAAGAGAGAAAGAGAGGGGGGAGAGGGAGAGGGAGAGAGAGAGAATGAGAGAGCGGGAGAGAGAGAGAAAGAGGGAGAGAGAGGGAGAGAGCGGGAGAGAGAGAGAAAGAGGGAGAGAGAGCAGGAGGGAGAGAGAGAGAGAGTGTTTGAGAGCGAAAGAAAGAGAGAAACACAGTATACAGACCTTTCGGCACGGTTTGGAAGACACCTCAAAGGAGGCCTTGAAGGCCCGTCGTTGCTGCGTGGTGAGGATGGTACGAGGCCTTTTGGAGCGCTTGTGTTCCTTCCCATCATCTCCCCCCTTTCCCCCTGCGGAACCACCTCCACCATCCTCATCCTCACTCTTCACTGAGGGGGCAAGGAAAAGAAACACCCTCCGTTTACAGTGGGCCGCCGTCGACAACCAGCCACAGCAGAACCCTGACCATCAACACCATGCGTGTTTTAAATAGCTTCCTCCTCCGTGACTCTTCCTTTACCTGACTCGGTGGGGGTGGGGCTGATGGCGGCCAGCATCTCTCTCTCCTTCTCGTAGTCCCCTCGACAGAGCAGCTGGCCCTCCTTCAGCACGAACTCGTCGCCCCGCTGCAGCCTGCGCTCGCACTCGCAGCAGCTGAAGCAGCCCAGGTGGTACACCTGGCCCAGCACACGCATGATCAGCTCTGAGCGACCAATCACCTGCAGGCAAGAGCTGCACTTCCTGACGAACAGCCTGGAGACACACAGACAGGCTCATGGGAAGGATTTTACATGGAGTCATTCAGCGGACGCTCTTATCCAGAGCCACTTACAGAAAGTACAGGGACATTCACCCCCTGAGGGAAGTAGGGTGAAGTGCCTTGCCCAAGAACACAATGTCATGTAGCCACAGCCGAGAATCGAACTCGAACTCCTTCCGATCACAAGCCCAACGTCTTAACCGTTGAGCCACCTGACTCCCTATTTTAATGTTGTATTCCTCATTTTTCTGCGGCTGTGTTTTTGTTGTTGTTGCTGTACCTCTGTACGGTGTCCTTGAGTGCCAAGAAAGGCACCTTGGAAAATCAAATGCATTATTATTATTATTATGAAAGGCCAGAAAACACACACGTAGCACACGATCGTAGGATGAGCATCATGAAGGGTTGAACAGAACAGCTCCAAGTCAATTCATTTGCACCCCAGCCTCCCTGCTTCCGGGATTTTCCACGATGAAAGATCTCCCCATCAAACAAGATTGACATGTATTGGAAGACCTGACAGTCGCCTTTAACGCCTGAATGAAATTCTTCATCGTTGACACTGGGTGGCAGTAGTCAACTAACGATGAGACAGCTGGCATCGCAGCGATGGATTTCAATCGACTTTCCCCAAATCCTCGCAGTGCGTTTAATCGTTCGAGGCCCATTCATGTACTGTCCAGCCGGGGGGGGTTTGTTAAATTTGTGTACTAATTGTAGACAGCTTGTAAGGTCTTTCTTTCTGTCTATAGGTCTCCGCCGTGGGAGACTTTCTCTATTGTCCTCTACCTTCAGTCTGTGCGACGGGGCCCCTAAATGACGCATCTCATTTTACTTCTCTCAGACATTCATCTCCATTCGGTCTAAAGGTCGAAAACACAGCCTTTTAGATTTCTCTCAAATCCCTGTCCCCCCCCGTCCCCCCCTGTCCCCCCCCACCCCCCAACATCTCCATCTCTACCCCCACCTTTCTTTCTTTTTTCCCTCCCTGCCAGCATTCCCAGTTCTCTGTTCCTCCCTCCCGCCCCCCCTCCCAGTTCACTGAAACTAATAAAGACAGGATTAATTAGATTGTTGTTTAAACAGTGCGATGCCCAGACAGACGCTGTAAACTCATAACCAGGGATTGGGGATAGCATGGGGTTAATCTCTTTCCTCGCTCTTTTGCACATTAAAACACAAACACACACACACACACACACACACTCGCAGACACACAAACACCCACATTCCCTGATTCCATGGACCAATACATATATTGACAGGTAACCTTTGCCATGTAGTGTGTGTATACCTGCTGGAAATATCGACACCAGGAAGACACCAGCCAGTAAACAGTGAGACAATAGATCGTGGAACTACATGGATGAAGGAATGGTTTCACACAGACAGAATGCGAAAAGCCGATCAGAGGGAGAGGGAGAGAGAGAAGATGGCAGCAGAGGGAAGGAGGGAGGGTTGGAAGTGTTGCGGCTCCCTGACTGGGTGAGAGAAAGGTGTTGCTACCCAAATCTGGAGGCCAGAGAGGGGAGCCAGGTCCAGCACATTAGAGGCCCTAATCTGTGATCTTGTCCCAAACACAGCTGCCATGGCTAATCTACCTCAATCCATCTGCCAAATGCTCCTCAAACTCCCCGAATCGCAGCCACACACACACACAAACACTTTGTTAAGACACAATAACGTCTCCACAGATCCGAGTTTACAAATGAGGCTATCGTGGCGTCTTACATATTTCTTTGTAGGCAGCCCGCAATGATGTTTCTGCATTCAAACCATACAATTGAATCACAGAGACCATTGTCAACACACGCAACTTTTCAATACTGATCCAGGCCATAGCCAGAATCTCTCAGTTCTCACAATGCAGACAACAAACTATAACGCTCCAAACGAAAGTGAAACATGATAAACATGGAACAGAATATAATGGAGTCTGTCAATTCTGCTTCTGAATTGTTGTATCCAAGCACAACTCAGGAAAGTACGGTAGGAATCCACACAGCATGGAGAATGAAGGCAACTTGGGGCAACAGACCCAGGGGGTCGCTAAGTAGCTCATACTAATCCTTCAAAATAGCATAACTCACACTGGTCTTTCTCTGGGGTACATGGCTCAAATTACAGGAACACCATTCACTATGAAACCAAGTGGATTGATTTTTGAGGTCTGAAAGCTGCCTAGAAATATCTGATTCAAGATAAATGGGTCTGAATATTCTCGGGTGTGTCTTAGACCACTGTACAAATATTTCTCACAGACCATTGGAGGTTCGGCTAATATCTATCAGGTCAAGAACTTCAACGGTCGTCGCATTGATGGAACGCCTCCTCTCGTCTGGGGGAAAGGGGGAACGAGGTGTGGGTAAAGAAATGGATCATGTGACAGAAGATTTAGGCGTATGGTCAGACTGAAGGTGAGCCAGGACTCCTGGATGTTTTTTACCCAGAGCCTAAGCACACTGCCTGGGTAGCTGAGCCCGGATTGTCTGCATGTCACACTCAATCACGGAGCTTGTTCTGTCTAAGCTTCCTTTAAGCTAACTCACAGAGGACTGAGATACAATCGCTTGGATATTAGCTTCTGATACCACACCTGCGACTGATGACATATTTACATGCCTATAAAGCATATTAAACCCCAATCCCAAGTTTGGTCTGAGGTAAGTCTGACAGTAAAATGACTGGTTCAAATGGCTGCGTCTGAATATTCCACATACAGTATTTGATCTATCAGTAAATCGTGTCAAATAAAATCCGTACAGTAACACAACGACAGCACACGGCAACAAATCATACTTTGAATTCGTGTTTTTAGTATCGTTCTTGGGTGTGCGTGTGCGCGCGCGCGCGTGTGTGTGAGCGGATATTGCTCTGCGAAGCAAAATGGCTCCGAGCCAGGGTTCAGTAATCACATCATCTCCTTTTATTAAATCTCCCTGCACTGCTTCTGTGTTATTAAAATCTCCCAGCATTCCCCACGATACCCACTGCCCCTGCCACCGCCGAATACACACGTACGCAGGCACCCCCCACCCACCCACCTGCCTGCCTAACACACACACACACTTTACACACAAGGGTGCACACACCTAAACACACACACACACACACACACAAACGTGTAGATACTGATCTTGTACGGATCAATAAAAGAATAACACACATATATACATACAATAACACATATAATACTGATATAACTTCAAAGTGCTGCTGCTTTCCCCAAATAAGTCAATGTAAATGAGAGGATCTCTATTTGCTATAAGTAGTGACGTAATAAGTAGTCTCAGCATGTCTTATTATACACAGTTTGGGCCTGTAAATACAATAGAAGCCAGTACAACTGTGGAACAAGCTCGTCTCCACTCGATTGTTCTCACCGTTATTTTGTTACACCGGTAACACACTGGGAAAGTGCTAATAACTGAACATTGTCATGGGATGTGTTTGATGCTGTCTGCAGAAGTATGACAAAGATAGAGACTCGACTCTTCAGAGACACCGAGATGTGACGTTACATAATCAATGGAGTATACTGGCAAAAGAGCATAAGAACAGGGTTATATATTTCATATGTGTGTGTGTGTGTGTGTGTGTCTGTGCCCGATGTCTGCAAGAGTGTGAAAGGAATGTGTGGATGTGTGTGTGGAGATATTGATGAGCGTATGTGTGTGTGTTAGTTTAGATAAAACGGTTAATCCCCAGGCCACCAGAACGCAATATCCTGTCTGCCGTTTCTCATTTCCTGTCTCTCTCCGGCGGAGCGGGAAGCAGTGGGGAGGGGGGAGGCGGGGGGGGGGGGGGGGGGGGGGGGGGGGCACCCGTTGCCCCAGAAACAGGAGATACAGCCACCCTATTTGAGAATGTCTACGGCTTTCCTTCCACATATCTCTCTCGCTCTCTCTCTCCATCTCTCTCTCTCTCTCCATCTCTCTCTCTCTCCATCTCTCTCTCTCTCTCTCTCTCTCCATCTCTCTCTCTCTCTCCATCTCTCTCTCTCTCTCCATCTCTCTCTCCATCTCTCTCTCTCTCTCTCTCTCTGCTCCCCCCCATTCTCTTTTTTTCTCGCTCTTCTTTTATTATCTCAGATTTAATAAAGCCAAGGCGAGCAGCTTGTACTGCCATGAAACATTTATTAGCTGTCTGTAATGAAATTGTTGTGGGGGAGGTGAGATGACAGGGTCTCATCGCACATTATGCAAAAACAGTGGCAATATTACGGGGGGGACGACGACACCTCGCTGTACCTACTTCTCCCTGATTGCACCTCCCGCGTAACTCCACATTTTTAGCTCATTGTTCGCTCCGTCCCCCCCCCCCCCCCATACATTCTCTCCATGTCCCCTACCCAAAGTCCGTTTGTCTTTTATGAGTTTCCGTCAGGTTTTATTGTCATTCTTCTGCAGGTTTGGATTGATTCATAGATACAGTAGATGGATATGTGGGCCTTAGAGCAGTGTCTCCAAAGACTTCGACGCTGATGAAACACAGCGGCGGGTTTAAAGAACGCTACAAACCATCCGGCCTCAAGTCGTATACCAGGGCCAATGACGACCCAGTGAGCTGGTGTGGATGAGAGCAAGTATGCTTAATTCAACACGCAACACAGCTTCGATCTAGAACCATCTCCATCCAGTTCCAGTCCCCTCTCTCTTCCCACAGCTCTCTCTCTCTCACCTGTTGACCTCGTCCGTGACGGGGGACGTCCTACCGTGTTGAGACACTTTGACTACAAAGCAACAAGATAAAAGTTGAAATTCGCTGAGTATTTCTTGCGTCTCAGCATGGGCTGGCAGTCTTGAGTATAGTCTAGAGCGTAGCCTAGGCACTGACCGCCTGAGAGGAGTTCCTTATGAACCGTGGGGCAGCGGTGTTTAAATCTGAGCTGTCAAGACCAGCAGATTCAAAATAGCCCTCAGCGCTCCCTCAGCCTCCCCTGCGGTGACTAAAGGATCTGAGTTTGACTTCAGGGTCGCACCAAAAAGTCAGTCACCAACTCGCTCGAGGCGAGCACTCTTCGCAGTGCTAAGTAGTGTTCCTGCTGAACTGTCAGTGATCGCCTGTGTATCTCAGTAATCTGCGTTTACAGGCGCTTCAAAAGTGAATTTGGGGTGGAGATTAGCTAGTAAAAGTTAGCATTAAGATACATTTACATTAGTACAGGCCTACATGTATCATTTACACGAGTATAGGCCTACATTTATGTCCAAGATTGACTAATCCAAACAAACTACATTGCAAAGCCTTGTATACATTTACAATAACACCATGAATGAATATAATATTAAAAGCAACAAGCAACATCTGCTGCAAGACTTCAGAAAATTTTCACATGGGGGAACTCAACACATCAGTTTGATGTTGATGAACGTAGAAACATAATTGAAAGGTTAATGTCCGTTATACGCCTCCAGTCAAGTACTTTGTGGTTTACAATCCACACAGCCCACCTTCATTATTTACGTTGGGATTTAAAGTCTGTGGTTTAAACTGTGTCCTTGATTTAACATGTGGGCACAAGTATGAGTTCTCTAGCCTGCGCTAGCGCTGTCTCCACTTGAGGGGATGAGAATGGCCGGGTAATTAGCACAGCATACAATCAACCCCCTCCCTTTCTCCCTGTCCTCCCATACCGGGCCACAAAGAGGAGACTGAGCAGGGAGACGATTAAGAGAAAACGAGGGATAAACTGATTGGCGTCGTCGCTGCTATCAATCTCCGCGAGAAGGAAATGAGGTTTGGAATAGAGAAATATTATTACAAAGCAGACAGTGATGAACGAGGTACCGGAGAGGAGGAGAAAGGAGGCGCGAACGAAAGAGGAGGAGCAAGAAAGAAAAAAAATGAAAAAAGGGGGGGGGGGGGAGGGTGTGAAGATATCCTCAGTTCCATCATGCAGGGGGGGGGGGGGGAATCGGACCCCCAGAACACACATAAACACGTGTAAGCTGAGAGGATGACACCACTGCCAGTATGAGAAACAGCGGCTTCCTCCCTTCTCCCCTGTCTGACACAGTGGGCTGGTGGATCTAGCCCCCCCTACCCACCCCCCCCCCCCCCCGCCCCCCCCACGGAGTGATGTATTAAACTCAGGGTTGAGTAACCATACACCCCCAGATGCCCAGCTCTCCCAGGGCAGAAGATCCAGGCGGCAGGGGAGAGTCGATCCTGCCTGGGCTCCAGACCCCAGCCCTGGGGGCCCCCGGGGGCCTCTCTGCTCTGAAGCGTATATGTTAGGCTCTTCTTCAAGGTGAGGTGGGGATGAAGCTTGTCTGTGTGTGTGTCTGTGTGTGCGCATGACAGAGGCGTGTGCCTGCCTGCCTTACAGCACAGTGAACATGGAAATATTTGAGAACAAGGGGAAGACCGAGATACTATTTGCGAGCGGCAATGAAACATTTGACAGCAAGTAGCGCTCATATCAAGTCATTCCACACATTTTTCAGTGCGGTCGTAGCAGGAAGTCATACTGTAAGTGACAGCTATACAGCACAGCACAAACTACACTTCAACGTACTATATTTCGAACACTTCTGATGGAAGGTATCCAGGTTTAATCTTCAAAGGAACATGATTAGGGATCTGTGTTGAGACATTGTTGCCTCACTGTTTCAGCCTCATTGGACAATATCAATATTAGATTCAATATTTCACACGGTTGTATAATAGGGAAAAGATCCCCAAAAAAGAGTATCGACCTCAAATTTCAAGAACGACACTAACGTTTCAAATTCTTATGCAGACACATTTCGAAATCTTGGGCATGGTTCCCGTACCTGGTACAGTACACACACCTGCTGCAGGCTAAGGGGCAGGGTGTGTGTGTGTGTGTGTGTAGCGCTGATGGACACACTGCAGGGAACACAGGCAGACATTGTTGCACATCTAGTGAAGGTCGGCAGCGATGGCTCGTGCCAAGTTTTGCACTAGACGCAATATGGCCTCTTACTTTGTCATTAACATATAGGAGCAGCACTGCCTCACACGACACAGCCCACAGGCCATCAACTGAGAAGGACAGGATGGCAAACTATATAGAATAAACTATATATTATATATACCCTAGCTATATAGATGTATCTATAAGTCCACTCCTGAAATGTCTCAGCACTATAGAAGTCTTCACTGCGGATTTATATCGCGCAAAATGAAAAAAAGCTCCAAGACATCCATTGTGTGTGAAGGGGGAAGTTGCTACATTAATATCAGTTCCTTCTCGATGCTCTGTCTTCGAAATTCCCTCAGTGTTAAACACACAATAGCTTGGAAGCAAACTCCGCGCATATACCTTCCCATCTTTCGCTGTGCTTTCATATCACTTGGCTCTGGTCTCCCCCTCCATCCCTCCCCCTCCCTCTCCCTCCCTCTTTCAGCACTTTCTCCCTCCTCCGCGTCTCTCCCCCTCTCCTCCAGATGTCAGCTACAGTGGGAGAGTCTGGCCCGCTGGATTCCGTCTGACACATTTCACAACAATGATAACGAGCTGCAGGATCGTCCTTCAGATGTCCACCCCTGGAGATGATGCCACACTGACCAACAGTATACACACACGCGCACGCACACACACTGAAACCTGCTGTTATGTCCATTGGTGCGCACACACACACACACACACACTGAAACCTACTTGTTATGTCCATTGGTGCACACGCACACACACACACACACTGGAACCTACTGTTATGTCCATTGGTGCACACACACACACACACACACACACTGAAACCTACTTGTTATGCCCATTGGTGCACACACACACACACACACACACACACTGAAACCTACTTGTTATGTCCATTGGTGCACACACACACACACTGAAACCTATACTTGTTAAGTCCATTGGTGCACACGCACGTGCATGCACACACAGACACACCCACGTGCTTGGCACACGCACACATTCTGTTATTCAGACTTGGAATGTCATCTGTCTGGAAATGGACATAGACTGCGTTAGTTGAATCATTGTCCAGGCTGGATCTCCTTACTTCTCATAGTCGTGCTTGCAGTACAGCAGGCGGTCTCTGCTGTAGCAGGTGCCGCTTAGCGCGCTCAGACACACCGCGCACTTGACGCAGGTCTCGTGCCACGAGCGCTCGTTCACGCGCAGCAGGAAGCGGTCAGCGATGGGCGCCTCGCAGCCCGCGCACACCTCTGCTCCTCTGACGTCAGAACCTGGAGGGTGACAGAAGACATGCGCACCATCATAACGGGGTACAAGTGGGGACGTTTCTAGGATTGAAAGAAAGGGGGGGGGCTGACCCCCTACGGATGTGTAATGTTTGCAACAAAAAATTGGGACTCTTTGGCGGCTGCGGATATCCATTGTTTCAGACAGTTCAATGATTGGTTCAATCAGAAAGAGTGTGATTTGTATGAAAACATACAAACCAGAAACGCACTCACATATGTAGCATGTTAGAAATAACTTGTCCATGTGTAAAATAAAAAAATGTATCCCAATAATTATTTGGGGGGGCTGAAGAACATTTTAGGGGGGCTCAGGGCTAACGAAGCCCCTGAGGGAAACGGATCGATAAATAAATAGCACTGCTTTGTTTAAAAACTGAATTGTCAGAAAACATGACCAAGATCATATTGGGGTCCATGTATTCTCATTCAGTGCGTCATGTTTTCGAAAAATGAATAAGAATATGATTTACATATAAACATGTCAGTCTCAAGGCGAATTGGATAAATTGAAACAAAAAAGAAAGACAAAAAGAATAAATTATCAAATCGTTCAGCCTCCAAATGCAGTTGAAAAGTGATTGTAGTCAGCCTCACCGTGGCTGGAGGCCAGAGGCTGGAGGCAGGATCTGGTCTCTTCAGTTTTCATCCCGTCTGAACTTCCTAACGTGTGATCGCTGAAAAAATACACCAAAAAAGAAAGTTTTAAAGCCAAAGATCTTAGTATCCTTCTAATTATGGGACATGTAATATGATAAATATGAAGACCCTGGTCAGGATTCCCAGCAAACAGACCCAATAAGGTTGCCTTGACTCCGTACCCAAATCTAAAGCAAGTTGAAAGCAGTTAATTAAAGGAAAAGTAAAGTAATCTGTGTGTCTGGCTGTAGTGTGTTTACTCTCTGTTTTACCAGGAGAAGTGACTGAGGCCACAAACACAGAACTTCTTGATCCTGACCAAGTGCTGGGATTAAGATCACCATACTGACACACAAGAGCTCAAACCTTTAGTGGGAATTCAACCAACAAAATATTCTGCAGTTAGAGAATAACTTGCAAAATCCAGGTTCAGTTTCTTCAATACAACAGAGTATTGTGGACTTTAAATAAACAAGTGTGGGTGTTAAATTGTGTTACATTAGGATTCTGTAGGCCAATCAGATGTAGCCAAGAACTAGGGTGTGATGATAACATTATTACTATTCATTAGGTTATAATTTAATGAATAATAATACAACAAAATTATAATATGTTTAATTGTAATAATACAACTATGACAACATTAATGATAATAACAGCGTTCATTTTGATAATAAAGAATCGTTTTTATTGTTTGGTGTCCGAAAGTCCTATTAGTTAATGCTAACTATAATTTTTGTGTATAATTGTATAATTATATCTACAAGTTTTTTATAAACACTTTAATTTTGCATTCAAAAAAATCTTGTTTACAAATAAATGTATGTAATACTAATATTAGAATGCACTCTTTTCCATCCGAGGCCTTTTCGTTTTTAAAGTCACTCATGTTACCATAAAATATTTTTAATATTAGACTATTTTATTATTATTATTATTTCTCTAATTTCTTTCCATCAAACTGAAAATCAAAATCGAAAAGGCAACCAGACAATAACAAATAAACTAGTTATGGCGCAAATTGAAGTTGTTATTCCACATCCAAAAACTGTTTATACCTGAAATCAATGCATGCCTATAATAAATAAAAAAAACTTGAAGAAACCATGATGTTTTATTCAGAGTGGAATTAGATAACCTTGATTAAATTCTTACTATAACATAGACACACGCATGGTCGCAAGTCTAAGATCATTATTCAGTTTAAAAAAGGCTGTAACAATCTGTAAATTAAGTACATTTAAAACGAATTCATGTAATCTTATAAATATATAATCACAAATTAAAGGACCATGTAGATTATTTAAATTCCAAATTCAGAAAAACATTTGCAGTCAACCTGAATGAGTCGGATATGCAGTTTACCCACCTTCATAATGCTTATTATCATTACAAAAGAGAACATTTGAGAATATTGAGGAATATTGAAGAAAAGGAGAATGAGTAATGTTAGATGGACTGACATATAGTCAGAACTGCCGTAAAAGACCAGTGAAGCCAAGAATATTGACATATACATTTATTTAGCAGACGCTTTTATCCAAAGCGACTTTGGATATTGATCGTTTCTCTCTTCAGATATGAACCTTTATATTTATATAATAACAAGTAACATAACGTGGAGAAAGACTAACACTACTATCCAGATCACTTACTGAGGGTTGAGATCAGATTTCCAGCATTTAAAGTCATTTTACCCTCCTGATGGAAACCCAAGAACACTGAAGACTTTTTGATCAGCCTCACTTTAAATATATATATATATATATATATATATATATAATAAACTAAAAGTTACAAAGGCATGAGGATCAAGACTACTTGTCAGCATTCAAGACACATGAAGAATAAAACATTGCGTTAAGGAACAAGCATGAACATATTTTCTGTTGGTTGTCAGGTGGGTCCATACCTTGAGGTGAAACACACTTCCCCCGAGATCTCTGTAGGCAGCATGAAAGCCCCCCCCCCCCCACCAAATCACGGTGCTGTTTGGTTAAAATAACACAGTCTGATCCGTTACCGATCCCGGAACACGATTAAAAGCGGACCATCATGATGGTCGCACGCTCAGTGTGGTTCATGCAGCCTGCTGCCTCTTCACCAGCAGCCAGGCGCTCTTAGTGCGCTCTGTGCGTAAAGAGGGGAGGGGGGGGAGGGGGGGGGGGGGGGGAGGGGGGGTGGGAGGGAGGGAGAACATGTTCAAAGATATCCACGGATAGAATACTGACGTCTTAGAGATGTGATAAGGAGAAACCGAGCCGCAGGTGTCTTAAGCACGTGCTGTTGGGAGTTTCGTAGACTCATTTATAACCTGTTTAAAAGTGAGGAACATAATTGGCCATGCAAAACTCATCATGATCTACACAGTATTAGTCGCATCCAAGACTCATCATTATCTACAGTATTAGTCGCATCCAAAACTCATCATGATCGCAGTATAAGTCGCATCCAACCGAGGGGCACAGTTCAGATCACTTCAGATCATCGAGCGAGCTGACGTCTTTCTTTAGGAAAACCTCTTAAGACTGAGATTTAAATATTTGGACAGAACATCGAGTTTCATTAGATATGGGGAAGCTGCACTCCATGATACATCAGGATAAAAGCGGTAGTTTTCTGTGACAAATGTTCCCTCCTGCGCCAGTTTGCGCACAGCTGCTTCTCATCCAGGATCCTGCTGCCCTCTGGTGAGTCTAGTGTATCATTGGAACCGAGCCGTGGCCTCTCATGGAACCACAATAACCAAATAAGTGTTCACGTTTCGGTTTATTCATAGAAATATTCAGCATAGTACAATAAGGTGCCTTTGAAACCCCAATAAGAACAACTATACTCGTTTTTGACTTATTTTCATCGTGTAACCTGGTTGTTAATTCTGGAATTTAAAGACAGAAATGGCCACCAAGCCACTAAGTCTATCATCTAATTGTAAATATTTTGACATAACTTTGATCAAATCCTTTACACATGACTTATTTGACCCACATCTAATCCGGTTTGAGAGCTGGTCTTCACTTCAAAGCAGTAAAAAAAAAATGGATAACTTAGCTAATGACCTGAATGAGGATATGGGTCTTAGTCATGAGTAACAGACAATGTAACTGCTATTCCTAGGCTCAGGAACAATCTTCTAATTGAAACATAACTTGAGGTTTACGTATGACTTAACAGTTCACACAAATTGTTTAAATAAGTAAGCCTTTAATGGTTGTAACTTTCTAAAAAGGTCTACGGTGTTTGGTGCAAGTAACACTAAAGACTGCATGCTTTTTGTACCCCTGAGTGCATTTCATTGTATCTCTGAGTGTATTTAATTTGATCTCTGAGTGTATTTCTATTTGCGTGTTCACATTTTTGTTCCAGCGTGGGTTCTCCATGGGTTCCAAGCCTCATTAAACAAAATGGATGGGCTCATCGGTATTGTTCCGCCTCAGCTTCAACCCTGACAGGATCTCCTCGGCAGGTCTAGTAAGGCTCTGCTCTGCTGGAATCCTCGGCAAGGCCTGCCTTAGCGGCACAGCTTGCCTGTTGTTGGATTGATTGGTGTTCAGACCAGTCGGTGAGTCCCTCGGAAGTCCCTCCTCCCGGCTTAAGCTCAGCTTTGCATTGGTCGTCGTTGCGGTTGCAGCTGTTGATGTCACTGTTGCTGAACCCAAGCCCAGCCTTCCCTGTGTTTCCTCCCCGAGGTGTAGCTGACTGTCCGCCTGCTTCTCAGAGGAGTGTCCAGCATGACTGAAGAGGCTGGGTGGCTCCAGGGTAGTGTCTGTGAGCCGAGCCTGGCTCAGGGCTCCAGGCTCTGGGGAGGAGCTCTTACTTCTGCACGCACTAGCAGTCTGGGTCCTTTCTGCGGCCTCTGCTAGCGCTTCCTCCCCAGGCAGGTCTGTCCGGAGGCCAGAGCTGTGTCGCTGGGCTGCTGGGGGGGTCTGTCGCTGGTACCTGGCTGGCTGCCTGCTAAAGTTGAACCGGGGGGGCGTTCCTCCAACAGGTGGGTCCGTCTCAGCCAGCGAATCTGCCGAAGGAGCAGCTGTAGCCCCCCTCAGAGCCAGGACTGGAGGAGGGGGAGGAGGAGGGGGGGGGGGGCAGAGGAACAAGACAATGAGACTAGCAGGGGAGGACCATGACAACACACTTCATGAACACCCTTGGGGTCTGGCAGGATTACAGCAGAACAAAGCAGAGCAGCAGTAACAGCTTTAATCCAGATCACGACTTTGGGCTTCATTAAGATAAACAGCGCTAAGTAGCTATACTGGCCAAGACGCAACAGCTACGAGTACAAAAGCAAGACAGCCAATGAAATCCTTGTCGCTAACTCAACTTGTGGTGTGGTACAGCGGGCCCGCATACCTGCTCTCTCATTGGTTTCAGGGCTGAGCTGGTCCACTGCCTCATTGGACGATGACTTGTCAGATATATAACCCTCGCTCGAGTCTCTCTTGATTGTTCGAGTCTGTTGAAATGACACACAAACTCGGTGTTGGATATGGATGTCTGGATTCCTGGACCAGGTAGACCGTCCCTGACACCAGGAATTGAGATAATATTGAGGCAGACCGAAGATCAGTTACAGGTAAAAACGAAAAGAAAACGTGAAATAAACAAGAATATTCCCTGGCAAGGTCAACATACTTTCAAACGTACATTTGGTCATTTAACAGACACTTTTATCCGAAGCAATTTACAGTAAGTACAGGGACATTCCCCCCTGAGACAAGTAGGGTGAAGTGCCTTGCCCAAGGACACAACGTCATGCAGCCACAGTCGGGAATCAAACTCATGAACCCAACACCTTAACTGCTGAGCCACCTGACTCCCTAAAGTCCAAACTAAGAATCTATGTAAATACATGTGCTTCCCTGTCCCAACCAACCCAAGGACCACCAAAGGTTTTCCTCTATCTTTTATCTGAGGTACAACATATGTCCATTGAATGTATAGATAGTAAGATGAATATTTTCAAAAAACATTCTCTCCTGAAATTATGTCAACCAAGAGGAATGTTGCTCTCAGCCATACTGAGATGGTAATAAATAAATATTAATTTAGCAGAAGTTTTATCCAAAGCGACTTAAAGAAAGTTTAGGGACATTCTCCCTGAGGGAAGTAGGGTGAAGTGCCTTGCCCCAGGACACAATATCACATAGACACAGCCAGGAAATCGAACCCACGACCTCCCAATCATGAGGCCAACGCCTTAAACTGCTGAGGCACCTGACTCCCTACTTAGACCTGGCAAAGGAGCTGGACGACTTCACAAGGCAGAGAGGAGGCTAGCGTTAATCCTGACACTGCTAAGCTTGATGCTAATCGTCTCCGTGTTAGAGAGCCAGGCAGCAAGAACAAGCAGGTGCAGAAGCAGCTCAGGCAGAACTCTTGCTTCACTGCGTGTGTGTGTGCGTGCGTGTGTGTGTCTGCTGACGCTGGGCTCAAACACACGGCGTCACCAGAGAAGAAGCGAAAAGCAGAAAAGATGGAGGAAACAAGGGTGTTTCCTTAAATCCATTCAAGCGTGCTTTAGCTCCCGATTTTCTTCAGGAAAAGGATAATGAAACCTGATTCATAGTCAAATAACATATTTTACTAGGGGAGGTGTCTGTGGTGTCTCTTACCTCCAGGGAGCGTGGACGTTCTCTGGTGGAGGCTTCAGGTGCCTGGGGGGCCGGGGAGGAGGCCTCCTCTGCCAGGGGACAGGAGGCCCGGGGAGGGGTGTCTGGAAGGGGGGCACTGGGAGGAGGTGGAGGAGGGGTACACAACCTCTGGGAAGGACCAAAGATCTGTCGGTGGTGCGTGATGAGGAACTCCACCAGAAGTGCTTGGTAGGTGGTCTCCAGGAGGGCTATCATGGACACGTCCACTGACACCAGGGGGCGCAGCAAGGTGGGGCCAAACACGATGCCTAAGTTCCCAGCAGACATCTTGTTCTCCTCATAGCTCTCTGAAACCCTGCAGGGAAGGAAAGGGGAGAATTTGAGCCAATCTGAGGTGATCTAACGCAGTGGTCCCCTAACCCTGGTCCTCAGGGCCCACTGTCCTGCATGTTTTAGATGTTTCCCCTTTCCCACACGCCTGATTCTAATGCATGTTTATTACCAGGATTCTTCAGAGCTAGATAACAACCCATTCATTTGAATCAGGTGTGTTGGAGCAGGGAAACATCTAAAACATGCAGGACAGTGGGCCCTGAGGACCAGGGTTGGGGTCCACTGATCTAGCGTGAATGAATACATTAAGGTAAATCCTTTGGCAGCAGTGTACCGGTGGAGGTGATCCATCATGTGCTGCAGAGTGTAGTAGCGGTATGGAGGCAGCCTGTCCAGCAACCCTTTCAGGCTCTGAACTACAGCCTCCACCATCCCATCCATATCTTCAGTCTGCGGCACCTCAGTCAAATGCTGGATCTTCTTTCCCACGGCGATGAAGTCATTGTACAGGTCAAAGGTCAACAGCGGCTCAGGAAGCTACGGAAGGTAAATGAAGAGTGGATTTACGGATCGAATAGCCAGTTCAGCGTCCGGCTTCAGCTCCTGTACGGGGTTCAGCGACATTACCTCTTTAAAGAAATGCTTGAGGACCGAGGTGATGTCATGCGGGGAGATGTTGGAAAGGTCCATCTGCTCCTTCTGAGCCTCGAAGGCCTGACACAGCCTCTGGATCCGGGGCTTGGAGCCGCTGACCCGATACACCCCCTTCCAGGAAAGACAAGAGGGAGAGGCGAATGGAGCTTCCACCACATAGCGTCCAATGGTGCCTAGTGCTGCAGGAATTCTTTTGTAACCGCGGCCGGATCTGTGCCTCGACACAGTTCTGTCTCTGAGCTTCTTGGGGCAGTTACATTTACATTTATTCATTCAGCAGACGCTTTTATCCAAAGCGACTTACAAGAGAGAGCTTTTACAAAGAGCATCAGTCATTGAGCATAGCAACGTGATAGACCCCAAATACAGTCGTTTTTTTTAGATCGTGAATCATACATCATGAGAACCAATAAGTGCCAAGGGAAGAACTATAAAAGCATAACACAACAATTGTGAACATAAAGCAAGAGATACAACAAACAACACTGGAAAGTCACCATATGGGGACCAACAGATTGTTCTAAAGCACTTTAGATTATGCGAAGAGCCATACTATTCCTAAGTGCCATTAAATTCTTTAAATAGGTGAGTTTTAAGCCTTCTCTTGAAGGTGAGAAGGCAGTCTGTGTGAGAAGGCAGTCTGTGTGCAGCCTTTGACCTCATGATTCTCATTCACTCTGACATGAACTGTAAGGTGTTCTTTAGACAGGTGTGTGCCTTTCCTAATCAAGTCCAATCAGTTTAATTAAACACAGCTGGACTCCAATGAAGCAGTATAACCATCTCAAGGAGGATCAGAAGAAATGGATGGCATGGGAGTTAAATACGAGTGTGAAAAGATTGTCTTTTTTTATGCATTTGAAAACTATTCTAAATGTAGTTCTTTTCTGTCAAGATGGGGTGCTGAGTGTCCATTAATGAGAAATAAAATGAACTTTGAAAGGACTTTGAATGATTTTAGCAAATGGCTGCAATGAAACAAAGAGTGAAATTTAAGGGGTTGTGAATACTTTCCGTAGCCACTGTGTAAAGCGCATGTATACCTGCACGTCCAGCGCTCGTCTCTCTATCTCGGCTGTGCAGAGCTTCACCACGAAGGGAACCTCGTCCGGTCTGTCCCGGGGCAGCAGGGAGAAGCCCACCCCAAACATGATGCCCTTCCTGTACACGCACTCCAGCTGACACACCTCCAGGCACTTCCTGTGGACCGCCAGGCCGCACTGAGGGAGCGACACACACAGCTGAGTGACAGGGCAAAGAACCTCGTCTGCCATTGTTGTCCTGTCCTATTGTTTATATGCGACAGACGAAATAATCGAACGGTGTGAAGTCTGACTTTGATTAATGTTAATGTTAATTACTTTGTTAAATGTACAGATAGAGCTGAATTTTCAACAAATTGTTACCGTTGGAGATAAATTCGGAGAACATGCTAACTCGTTGCTCACAGGCAGGTGAAATGCCTCACAGGCCATGACTGAGTGACGGATCATACATAAAGAAACCATGGAAAACGGGTTCCTCGGAAATACGCTGAGGTGTTTCTCAGACACGGTAAAAGACTCTAGAGTTTTCAAGCGTCAGGCTCTGTACGCGCGTTCAGCGGTTTTCCTGTGAGCTGCGTTAACCGCCCGCGTCGCTCCCCACCTCCTCGCACTCGAACCCGTTGACCACGATGTAGTTGTCGCACTGTTTGCACTTCACCATCTTGCTCTTCATCTTCCTGAGGCGGTGCGTCAAGGCGGCGCGGGAGCAGGTGCGCACTTTGCACACCGCCCCGTTCCCCTCGGGGGTGGAGTCCAGACCGTCTGGGAGAAGTGCAAATAGACGGCCTGTTAAGTGGGCCTTAAACAGCATGGTGCTAATCACTTCACTCCTGCCTGTACAATGAACTGGGTAAAGATGTTCGGTTACTACGGTACAGTGTAACACACTGTATAAGATTCTGTATTCTTTAATCTCTACGTCCCTTTTTTTATGTCACTCTATGTTCTTTGTTGGCTCCATCCTGCCCAAGTCAATTCTGTGTTTGTGTAACTTGCATGGCGAATCATAAGGAATCCTGCGTCAGACGGATTAGAATACCTGTCTCCAGGACCGTCCCCATGTCCCTCTCCTCAAGGTCATCTGAGGACATGGTACCCACAGAGGGGGCTTTGAGGAGTCTTCTGCTCCCGTGAAGACAAGCTGTGACAAGGCGCAGACCAATCAGAAAGCCAGATAAGACCAGATCCTTCCAACCACAGAGGGCTTTGAAGGCCTGAAGGAGATCGATCGGAAGGAGACCGTGTAGGAAAGAAACGGTCTGTGACGACAAGTTTACCTGGGCTTGACAGGGATTCCATGCTGCCTCCCATACTCTCGCTGTCACTGTAACCAGCTCTCCCTGGGGGAAAACACATTTACATTTATTAGACTCTTTTATCCAAAGCGACTTACAGTAAGTACAGGGACATTCCCCCCCTGAGGCAAGCAGGGTGAAGTGCCTTGCCCAAGGACACAACGTCACATAGCCACAGCCGGGGATCGATCTCACAACCTTCCGACAATGAGGCCAACGCCTTAACCATTGAGCCATCTGACCCCCAACATGTTGCACAACGCTCATCCCGTAAAATGACTGCCAGAATGAAGCTGAGTCACGGGGGTCCTTACGTCCATCGCTGGGCTGTTTCCCCAGGTAGTCCTCCGGCAGCGGATAGGAATCCAGGACAGAGCTGGCTTTACGACGACCGGGGCTACGACACATGAAGCAGCGTGGGACGAGAAACACAGAGAGACTCAGTCATGGCTGACCTGAGAGGAAGGAGCAAGGTCCATCTCCAACCTACAGCATGACTTCCATTCACATGTACAGTGAACCCTCGCTCTATCACGGTTCACTTTTCACGGTTTCGCTACTTCACGGATTTGCATCGTGCATTGTGTTCTGCATTCTGATTGGCTAAACAGTCTCTCCAACACAAACCTGTGCATCAATAAAGTTGCGGTTTACAGGATACAGTATTTTTATTTGTTAATCAAATGCTTGGGCCTGTAAAAATGGTTTGTTCTTTGGTTTGAATATATAATAGAGTATTTAATTGTATAATAATTATTACAAAAATAAAGGTTTCTACTTCACAGATTTCGCTTATCACGGGTTCTTTTTGGAACGTAACCCCCGTGAAAAATGAGGGTTCACTGTATTAATTTATCCAAAGCGACTCACAAGAGAGAGCTTTACAAAAGAGCATCGGTCACTGAGCATAGCAACATGATAGACCACAAACATAGCAGGCTTATAGATTATGAAACATACATTGTGAGAAACCAATAATCGCTGAGGGAAGAGCTATGAGAGCAATCAGCCGACCAGTTAAAAAAATGTAGGCAGGCACCTCCGACGGGCAATAGTCTACTAGTAGGAAGCGAACAACAAAGCAACAACACTAAAGAGTTTCCCCATGGGGATCAATAAAGTAATTCTGATTCTGAACAACAACAACAGCTGATATTTCTAAGTGCCTTTAAACATGACTTGAGGTCTACGCTTTGGAGTGGACATGTCTTTATTAAGTCAGCCGAGTGGAGAGATAGAGAGATCCTGGGCTCCATGTCACAGCCAGAGGGGAGGAAGGGAGCTCTTCTGCAGTACCTCTTTCCCTGGGGGATGAACTCCTGGAAGGTGAAGGTCTGATGGGGCTGCTCGTGCCGGCGTCTTCCCAGGACGTAGAGCAGGTAGGGCTCGCCTGGTTCGTACGGCCTGCAGGTCAGCTCCAGGTTGTGGTAACCCAGAGGGATGGACTCAGTCTGCTGGCGCTGGTAAAAGAACATGTTGACTGTGGCCTAGTGGACAGGAACAGGAGGACCGAGTTACTACTGTCATTCATTCAGTCCTTTATCAGACGCTCTTATCCAGAGAGACTTACAGCCAGTACAGGGACATTACCCCCAGAGGAAAGTAGGGGGAAGTGCCTTGCCCAAGGACATAATATCATTTGGCACAACAGGGGTTCAAACCAGGGACCTTCTGATTAGCCTGACACCCTCACCGCTCAGCGACCTGACTCCCTCACTCCCAGTTAATTCCCTGTGTTGAATGGGGGTCAGGGGGCTCAGTGGTTAAGGTGTCGGGCTCATGATTGGAAGGTTGTGAGTTCGATTCCTGGCTGTGGCTACATGATGTTGTGTCTTTGGGCAAGGCACTTCACCCTACTTGCCTCAGGAGGGAATGTCCCTGTACTTGCTGTAAGTCGCTCTGGATAAGAGCGTCTGATAAATGAATAATGTAAATATAAATGTTGAGCCCTTAACAGGTTTTGAAACATTTTGACAGTGTTTCATTCATCCAAAGCAACATGCAAAGGTGGATTTGACCCAGGAAGCTCTTGATGTGCAGTCAGACACTTTAGGCTGGACTATACCTGTCCCTGTTGATTGGCTATGGGCCTGGAAGTCCCGACTACATCAGCTCTCTAGTTAGATCCCATTGGTCAGTAGAACTGCTCTGTCAGTTCAGGGTACGCACCTCTTTCAACACGGTGTCTCCCTGGCAGATCAGCTTGCGCGTGTGAACGATGATCCTCTCCTTCACCTTCTCCAGCTCCTCCTGGTGACTGTTAGCTTCACTCACACACTGCTTATATAGCAGCTCTGCCTCGCTCAACTGGGGGAGAGAGAGAGAGAGAGAGGGAGGGAGGGGGAGAGAGAGAGAGAGAGAGGGAGGGAGGGGGGGAGAGAGAGAGAGAGAGAGGGAGGGAGGGGGGGAGAGAGAGAGAGAGGGAGAGAGAGAGCAAGAGAGAGAGAGGGATGGAGGGAGTGAGGGAGGGAGGGAGGGAAAAGGGGAGAGGGAGAGAGAGGTAGGGAGAGAGAGAAAGGGAGAGGGAGAAAGGGAGGGAGAGAGAGAGAGAGAGAGAGGGGGGGGAACGAGAGAAGGAGAAAGAGAACAAAAAAGAGAGATTATAATGTTTATAAATCTCCTCTATCAAATCAAAGGTTAACCAAGTATGTAAGGGCCACTCTCCAGGGGCCATGCTACAGGGCCACGCTACAGGGGCCACTCTCCAGGGCCACTCTCCAGGGCCACTCTCCAGGGGCCATGCTACAGGGCCACGCTACAGGGGCCACTCTCCAGGGCCACTCTCCAGGGCCCTTTCTCCAGGGGCCACTCCCCAGGGCCACTCTCCAGGGGCCACTCTCCAGGGCCACTCTCCAGGGCCACTCTCCAGGGGCCACTCCCCAGGGCCACTCTCCAGGGGCCACTCTCCAGGGCCACTCTCCAGGGCCCTTTCTCCAGGGGCCACTCCCCAGGGCCACTCTCCAGGGGCCACTCTCCAGGGCCACTCTCCAGGGCCACTCTCCAGGGGCCACTCTCCAGGGCCACTCTCCAGGGCCACTCTCCAGGGCCACTCTCCAGGGCCACTCTCCAGGGGATGGTTAAGCATGGTCTTACCTTGCTCCTGGCATCGTCCCTGGACTTCCTCCTCTTGTCCAGGGTCTTGTGCCCAGCGGTGTCGTCCACAGCCTTGACCGTCACAGCCTTGGCCTTTTCCAGGTCCTCCGAGCGCTGCAGGTACTGCTGGCGAGCCTTCTTCAGAGACGCCACCGCCTCGTTCTAAACCGCCCCATCATGCATTTCAGGACGCATTCAGCAGTGAGCATGAAGCCCCATAACATCCTCCCAGCCTCCTCATTCTGTCTGTGACACAGGACACTCACCATCCTCCTCTGCTCTCTGCTCCACTGCTCCTTGAACTCCCGGCGCCACTTGTCTATCTCATTCTTCTTAGCAACCAGGGCCTTCCAGAGAGATGGAATACAGTTACCTTTCAGCCAGCCACACTGGTCATACCATGTATATAAGCTTGTGTGTGTGGGGTGTGTTTGTGGAGTGTGTGTGTGTGGTGTGTGTGTGTGTGTGTGTGTGGTGAGTGTGTGGAGTGTGTGTGTGGTGTGTGGAGTGTGTGTGTCTGTGTATGTGGTGTATGTGTGTATGGTGTGTATGGTGTGTGTGGCGTGTCTGTGGAGTGTGTGGAGTGTGTCTGTGTGTGTGTGTGTGGTGTGTGTGGTGTGTATGGAGTGTGTGTGTGTGTGTGTGTGTGTGGAGTGTGTGTGTGTCTGTGTGTGTGGTGTGTGTGTGTGTGTAAGTGGTGTGTGTGTGTGTGGAGTGTGTGTGTGTGTGTGTGTGGGTGTGTGGAGCACCTGATAGCAGCGCTGCTGCAGCAGGTCAGCTGTGTGTCTGGCACAGGTGTGTGTGTGTGGTGTGTATGAAGTGTGTGTGTGTGTGGAGTGTGAGGAGTGTGTGTGTGTGTGTGTGGAGTGTGTGTGTGTGTGTGTGTGTGTGTCTGTGTGGAGCACCTGATAGCAGCGCTGCTGCAGCAGGTCAGCTGTGTGTCTGGCACAGGTGTGTGTGTGTGTGGTGTGTATGGAGTGTGTGTGTGTGTGGAGTGTGTGTGTGTGTGTGTGGAGCACCTGATAGCAGCGCTGCTGCAGCAGGTCAGCTGTGTGTCTGGCACAGGTGTGTGTGTGTGGTGTGTATGGAGTGTGTGTGTGTGTGGAGTGTGTGTGTGGAGCACCTGATAGCAGCGCTGCTGCAGCAGGTCAGCTGTGTGTCTGGCACAGGTGTGTGTGTGTGGTGTGTATGGAGTGTGTGTGTGTGTGTGTGGAGTGTGTGTGTGTGTGTGGGTGTGTGGAGCACCTGATAGCAGCGCTGCTGCAGCAGGTCAGCTGTGTGTCTGGCACAGGTGTGTGTGTGTGTGGTGTGTATGGAGTGTGTGTGTGTATGGAGTGTGTGTGTGTGTGGAGTGTGTGTGTGTGTGTGTGGAGCACCTGATAGCAGCGCTGCTGCAGCAGGTCAGCTGTGTGTCTGGCACAGGTGTGTGTGTGTGTGGTGTGTATGGAGTGTGTGTGTGTGTAAGTGGTGTGTGTGGGTGTGTGGAGCACCTGATAGCAGCGCTGCTGCAGCAGGTCAGCTGTGTGTCTGGCACAGGTGTGTGTGTGTGGTGTGTATGGAGTGTGTGTGTGTGTGTGTGGAGTGTGTGTGTGTGTGTGGGTGTGTGGAGCACCTGATAGCAGCGCTGCTGCAGCAGGTCAGCTGTGTGTCTGGCACAGGTGTGTGTGTGTGTGGTGTGTATGGAGTGTGTGTGTGTATGGAGTGTGTGTGTGTGTGGAGTGTGTGTGTGTGTGTGTGGAGCACCTGATAGCAGCGCTGCTGCAGCAGGTCAGCTGTGTGTCTGGCACAGGTGTGTGTGTGTGTGGTGTGTATGGAGTGTGTGTGTGTGTAAGTGGTGTGTGTGGGTGTGTGGAGCACCTGATAGCAGCGCTGCTGCAGCAGGTCAGCTGTGTGTCTGGCACAGGTGTGTGTGTGTGGTGTGTATGGAGTGTGTGTGTGTGTGTGGTGTGTGTGTGTGTGTGTGTGGAGCACCTGATAGCAGCGCTGCTGCAGCAGGTCAGCTGTGTGTCTGGCACAGGTGTGTGTGTGTGGTGTGTATGGAGTGTGTGTGTGTGTGTGTGGAGTGTGTGTGTGTGTGTGGGTGTGTGGAGCACCTGATAGCAGCGCTGCTGCAGCAGGTCAGCTGTGTGTCTGGCACAGGTGTGTGTGTGTGTGGTGTGTATGGAGTGTGTGTGTGTATGGAGTGTGTGTGTGTGTGGAGTGTGTGTGTGTGTGTGTGGAGCACCTGATAGCAGCGCTGCTGCAGCAGGTCAGCTGTGTGTCTGGCACAGGTGTGTGTGTGTGTGGTGTGTATGGAGTGTGTGTGTGTGTAAGTGGTGTGTGTGTGTGTGTGGAGCACCTGATAGCAGCGCTGCTGCAGCAGGTCAGCTGTGTGTCTGGCACAGGTGTGTGTGTGTGGTGTGTATGGAGTGTGTGTGTGTGTGGAGTGTGTGTGTGTGTGTGTGGAGCACCTGATAGCAGCGCTGCTGCAGCAGGTCAGCTGTGTGTCTGGCACAGGTGTGTGTGTGTGGTGTGTATGGAGTGTGTGTGTGTGTAAGTGGTGTGTGTGTGTGTGTGGAGCACCTGATAGCAGCGCTGCTGCAGCAGGTCAGCTGTGTGTCTGGCACAGGTGTGTGTGTGTGTGGTGTGTATGGAGTGTGTGTGTGTGTAAGTGGTGTGTGTGTGTGTGTGGAGCACCTGATAGCAGCGCTGCTGCAGCAGGTCAGCTGTGTGTCTGGCACAGGTGTGTGTGTGTGTGGTGTGTATGGAGTGTGTGTGTGTGTGTAAGTGGTGTGTGTGTGTGTGTGGAGCACCTGATAGCAGCGCTGCTGCAGCAGGTCAGCTGTGTGTCTGGCACAGGTGTGTGTGTGTGGTGTGTATGAAGTGTGTGTGTGTGTGTGTGTGTGTGTGTGTGTGTGTGTGGAGCACCTGATAGCAGCGCTGCTGCAGCAGGTCAGCTGTGTGTCTGGCACAGGTGTGTGTGTGTGTGGTGTGTATGGAGTGTGTGTGTGTGTGGAGTGTGTGTGTGTGTGTGTGGAGCACCTGATAGCAGCGCTGCTGCAGCAGGTCAGCTGTGTGTCTGGCACAGGTGTGTGTGTGTGTGGTGTGTATGGAGTGTGTGTGTGTATGGAGTGTGTGTGTGTGTGGAGTGTGTGTGTGTGTGTGTGGAGCACCTGATAGCAGCGCTGCTGCAGCAGGTCAGCTGTGTGTCTGGCACAGGTGTGTGTGTGTGGTGTGTATGGAGTGTGTGTGTGTGTGTGTGGAGTGTGTGTGTGTGTGTGGGTGTGTGGAGCACCTGATAGCAGCGCTGCTGCAGCAGGTCAGCTGTGTGTCTGGCACAGGTGTGTGTGTGTGGTGTGTATGGAGTGTGTGTGTGTGTGTGTGGAGTGTGTGTGTGTGTGTGGGTGTGTGGAGCACCTGATAGCAGCGCTGCTGCAGCAGGTCAGCTGTGTGTCTGGCACAGGTGTGTGTGTGTGTGGTGTGTATGGAGTGTGTGTGTGTATGGAGTGTGTGTGTGTGTGGAGTGTGTGTGTGTGTGTGTGGAGCACCTGATAGCAGCGCTGCTGCAGCAGGTCAGCTGTGTGTCTGGCACAGGTGTGTGTGTGTGTGGTGTGTATGGAGTGTGTGTGTGTGTAAGTGGTGTGTGTGGGTGTGTGGAGCACCTGATAGCAGCGCTGCTGCAGCAGGTCAGCTGTGTGTCTGGCACAGGTGTGTGTGTGTGGTGTGTATGGAGTGTGTGTGTGTGTGTGGTGTGTGTGTGTGTGTGTGTGGAGCACCTGATAGCAGCGCTGCTGCAGCAGGTCAGCTGTGTGTCTGGCACAGGTGTGTGTGTGTGGTGTGTATGGAGTGTGTGTGTGTGTGTGTGGAGTGTGTGTGTGTGTGTGGGTGTGTGGAGCACCTGATAGCAGCGCTGCTGCAGCAGGTCAGCTGTGTGTCTGGCACAGGTGTGTGTGTGTGTGGTGTGTATGGAGTGTGTGTGTGTATGGAGTGTGTGTGTGTGTGGAGTGTGTGTGTGTGTGTGTGGAGCACCTGATAGCAGCGCTGCTGCAGCAGGTCAGCTGTGTGTCTGGCACAGGTGTGTGTGTGTGTGGTGTGTATGGAGTGTGTGTGTGTGTAAGTGGTGTGTGTGTGTGTGTGGAGCACCTGATAGCAGCGCTGCTGCAGCAGGTCAGCTGTGTGTCTGGCACAGGTGTGTGTGTGTGGTGTGTATGGAGTGTGTGTGTGTGTGGAGTGTGTGTGTGTGTGTGTGTGTGGAGCACCTGATAGCAGCGCTGCTGCAGCAGGTCAGCTGTGTGTCTGGCACAGGTGTGTGTGTGTGGTGTGTATGGAGTGTGTGTGTGTGTAAGTGGTGTGTGTGTGTGTGTGGAGCACCTGATAGCAGCGCTGCTGCAGCAGGTCAGCTGTGTGTCTGGCACAGGTGTGTGTGTGTGTGGTGTGTATGGAGTGTGTGTGTGTGTAAGTGGTGTGTGTGTGTGTGTGGAGCACCTGATAGCAGCGCTGCTGCAGCAGGTCAGCTGTGTGTCTGGCACAGGTGTGTGTGTGTGTGGTGTGTATGGAGTGTGTGTGTGTGTGTAAGTGGTGTGTGTGTGTGTGTGGAGCACCTGATAGCAGCGCTGCTGCAGCAGGTCAGCTGTGTGTCTGGCACAGGTGTGTGTGTGTGGTGTGTATGAAGTGTGTGTGTGTGTGTGTGTGTGTGTGTGTGTGTGTGTGTGGAGCACCTGATAGCAGCGCTGCTGCAGCAGGTCAGCTGTGTGTCTGGCACAGGTGTGTGTGTGTGTGGTGTGTATGGAGTGTGTGTGTGTGTGGAGTGTGTGTGTGTGTGTGTGGAGCACCTGATAGCAGCGCTGCTGCAGCAGGTCAGCTGTGTGTCTGGCACAGGTGTGTGTGTGTGTGGTGTGTATGGAGTGTGTGTGTGTGTGTGGAGCACCTGATAGCAGCGCTGCTGCAGCAGGTCAGCTGTGTGTCTGGCACAGGTACTGTTCTTCACATCCTGCTCCAGAGCCATGGTGTAGATGTACTGTAGGGGCATCATGTCCTGCACACACACACCAGCCATGTTAACACACCACACACACACCACACACACACCACACACACACCAGCCATGTTAACACACCACACACACACCACACACACACCACACACACACCACACACACACCACACACACACCAGCCATGTTAACACACCACACACACACCACACACACACCACACACACACCACACACACACCAGCCATGTTAACACACACCACACAAACACCACACACACACCACACACACACCACACACACACCAGCCATGTTAACACACCACACACACACCACACACACACCACACACACACCACACACACACCACACACACACCAGCCATGTTAACACACCACACACACACCACACACACACCACACACACACCACACACACACCACACACACACCACACACACACCACACACACACCAGCCATGTTAACACACCACACACACACCACACACACACCACACACACACCACACACACACCACACACACACCACACACACACCACACACACACCAGCCATGTTAACACACCACACACACACCACACACACACCACACACACACCACACACACACCACACACACACCAGCCATGTTAACACACCACACACACACCACACACACACCACACACACACCACACACACACCACACACACACCACACACACACCAGCCATGTTAACACACCACACACACACCACACACACACCACACACACACCACACACACACCACACACACACCAGCCATGTTAACACACCACACACACACCACACACACACCACACACACACCACACACACACCAGCCATGTTAACACACACCACACACACACCACACACACACCACACACACACCACACACACACCACACACACACCAGCCATGTTAACACACCACACACACACCACACACACACCACACACACACCACACACACACCAGCCATGTTAACACACCACACACACACCACACACACACCACACACACACCACACACACACCACACACACACCAGCCATGTTAACACACACCACACACACACCACACACACACCACACACACACCACACACACACCAGCCATGTTAACACACCACACACACACCACACACACACCACACACACACCACACACACACCAGCCATGTTAACACACACCACACACACACCACACACACACCACACACACACCACACACACACCACACACACACCAGCCATGTTAACACACCACACACACACCACACACACACCACACACACACCACACACACACCAGCCATGTTAACACACCACACACACACCACACACACACCACACACACACCACACACACACCACACACACACCAGCCATGTTAACACACACCACACACACACCACACACACACCACACACACACCACACACACACCAGCCATGTTAACACACCACACACACACCACACACACACCACACACACACCACACACACACCAGCCATGTTAACACACACCACACACACACCACACACACACCACACACACACCACACACACACCACACACACACCAGCCATGTTAACACACCACACACACACCACACACACACCACACACACACCACACACACACCAGCCATGTTAACACACCACACACACACCACACACACACCACACACACACCACACACACACCACACACACACCAGCCATGTTAACACACACCACACACACACCACACACACACCACACACACACCACACACACACCAGCCATGTTAACACACCACACACACACCACACACACACCACACACACACCACACACACACCAGCCATGTTAACACACACCACACACACACCACACACACACCACACACACACCACACACACACCACACACACACCAGCCATGTTAACACACCACACACACACCACACACACACCACACACACACCACACACACACCAGCCATGTTAACACACCACACACACACCACACACACACCACACACACACCACACACACACCACACACACACCAGCCATGTTAACACACACCACACACACACCACACACACACCACACACACACCACACACACACCAGCCATGTTAACACACCACACACACACCACACACACACCACACACACACCACACACACACCAGCCATGTTAACACACACCACACACACACCACACACACACCACACACACACCACACACACACCACACACACACCAGCCATGTTAACACACCACACACACACCACACACACACCACACACACACCACACACACACCAGCCATGTTAACACACCACACACACACCACACACACACCACACACACACCACACACACACCACACACACACCAGCCATGTTAACACACACCACACACACACCACACACACACCAGCCATGTTAACACACACCACACACCACACACACACCAGCCATGTTAACACACACCACACACACACCAGCCATGTTAACACACCACACACACACCACACACACACCACACACACACCACACACATACCCGGACCGACACTTCACGGTTCAGGAGGAGCTAAAGAGGCTCATCCTGTGAGTGTCGTCTGCTGTGGAGGAAACCCTACCTGCTGGGAGACACATGACTTTGCTGCCTCCGCCGCCTTCAGGATGTTCTTGGCAAACTCTTGCTCTGGAACCAGAACAACATCCATCATTTCACCCAATATGCAACTATGCAGAAATCTATCAGCTTCAACGTGTGCACAGCTGTTTAAATGCAGCTGGCTGCATACATGTACAACTACAAGTATATGAGTGGCAACACATTCAAAAAGTAGGGACACTACTACACTGCTGAATAGTCAACAGTGGAAATGGGGATGTAAAATGACTGTACTTTATGAAAAGAATCGATATTAACTGCCTCCAGGCAAAGGCATTTCCAGAAAGAAATCAGAGGTCTAATGGAAAAAGTAATCAATAGAGAGAGAGAAAAACAGTGGCCATATTATCAGTATTGACAGGATGTCAATGTGGCTTTTATACAAACATTATCAATGACAGCTGCCTCATGATCCATTTCGAAATGTCTATGGTGACATAACTAGTGTGCTGTGCTTTTAACAGCTCTACCCTTGCTGTGCTCACTGCTGACTAACAACCAGAGAGTGAGTCCGTGCTCAACTCTCCCCCTACACTCTCACCACAGTGTAGATACCCTGTATGGATCTCTGTTGCTGTGTTCAAGGGTTCTGCACATCATTTAGGCTGTTCTGCGACTGATTCAGTTCCCGTGACTACTTGCAGTACAGTACTTGTTCCTCCCTCGCAATATTGTGAGCAAATGACAGACTTTGTTGTGACGCTAGGTGCTGCGAACCTCACGTTTCAGTAATCTGCCCTCCTCTCAGCTAATGTCCAACATAGTAATAATACCTCATTTAGCAGACGCTTTTATCCAAAGCGACTTACAGCAAGTACAGGGACATTCTCTGATACATTCTCCCCCTGAGGCAAGTAGGGTGAAGTGCCTTGCCCAAGGACACAACGTCACGCAGCCAGGGTTTCGGACTCACAACCTTACGATCACGAAGCCAACGCCTTAACCCGCTGAGCCATCTGACCCCCCCCCCCCCCCAACATCATCTCCACAGAGCTTTTGATCTGGGTACGGTTGGTGGATGGCAATCTGGTGCCAGAGTAATCTCTTAGCTGCTCGCCATCCTCCCCCCCCCCCCCCCCCTCCCCTGCTGTTCCCTGTTAATCTGCCCTGTAATCCCTGTCATTCTGGGGTTCACCGGGGGTGGAGGTGGGGGGTGGGGGGGGGGGGCGCACGACACTGCCACCTTGATCAGGCTACCCATCAGACTGTCTACGTTATCGCAGCAAGAGGCCGCAGGTTCTGCGCTCAAACCCCGCGCCCCTGTTTGTTCTCACCCAGCAGAGGGCGCTGTTGAGAAAGCCTGCGCTTTGGGGGTCGCCCAGGTCGTCCAATCCTATTACAGACTAATAACGCCACACAGTCTCTCGCCGCAGGCTGTATTTAGACTGGCCGCTGTTCCAGGAAGGGTGTCACGGTCAACCATTCTGAGTAGATCGGCTTCAGTAAACTGTAATTACGATTCCATAAAAAACCCACTGCACGAAACAACTTGGAAACAACTGCTGTAGTTAACCGACCATCCCATTGACGTAATTGTGAGGGTTACATGTCTGTATTTAATAAACACCTTAATGCTGTCTGATCATGTTTTGATGCTAGTCCAGGACTCACCCAGGCAGATTCTCTTCTCCATCCAGGCCAGGAGGTCTTTAGCGTAGCGGCACCACATCTTGGCGTACTGGAGGGCGACCTCCACGCCGCCCTCGCTGCGGCAGAGAGCCAGGTCAGCATCCTGGGCTGAGAGGGAGTACATCAGCATCACTGCAGAGCCAGCATGGCTGTGTACACCCAGAAAACCCTGGCCTGCCGCACCCCCCCACCCCCTCCTCCTCCTCCTCCTCCCTGGGGCACACGAAGACCCCTGCTGGGAGATCCCTCTCTCCACTGATCCTTCTAGATCTTAAACTTCCTCCTCGGCCGAGAGGTCAGATGAACATCGACAGCCCCTCCAGTCTTCCCCTGGTCGTCTATGACGTGCGATCCCAACAAGTTCAAGGGGAAAAACGCAAGAAACCGTCAATCTTTTTTTTCTCAGATTCCGGCTGCAGTCACAGCTTGTGTAAAGGTCAAAGAAAAAGAGTTGACAGAGAATTAAAGGAAGTCCTGAGGTTTCCCACTGAGTGTCATCATGGTGAACTTCAGTACCCTGGTTACGTGGTCAGAAAGTCACGCCTTGTGCGGGAAATATTTTTGGGGGAGTGCAATGCCCACGTTCTCCCTGACTACAGTGTTAAAAGGTTCTCCCAGGGTCCACAATCCAACATCCAACAAAAAACTCTCACAAGGTTCCTTCCCTTCTGCCCTGTCTCCGTTCCTCTGTTCTTCCACACCTGTCTCTCTTCACAGCTCTCCTCTCAGCTACGGAGACGAAGACGTCTTAAGAAGACAGCAGGAAGCTCCCCACGGTGGGAAAGTCACCTCAGCCGCCATGCTTCATGCTCGTCTGTGGTCGGCAGGGCGCTGGTGGTGAGTCAGATGTCAGCAGCGGCTCCTCTCGTCTTCCTGTCGGACTCGGAGGATGTGCAATCCCGGTCATGCGCCCCTGCCCTCCCTCTCGCCTTTCACTCGCTCTTTTCCTCTTTCGCTCAGTCCTCTGCCGCCTTTCACTTCTCGTTTCGGAGAATACGGTTCTGAGGTTTTTCCGAAGTATCCGATCGTTGGTCAGATCCTTTCGGAATCCATAGGAAATCTCTGTCTGGATGTTATCCCCAGGTTGACCCCTCTTGTCCTCTCCCTTTAGGCTACCTCTCTGCGACTCCCGTCAGCCTGGGAGCGTCTGTTCGCTGCTTCTTGGGGCTGAGGATTAAACCAAGTCGGCCCAGATTGTGGAGTGACAGGCTTTAAGAGCAGAGCACGGTTTACCTCGCGGGGGGTGTGACTCAGTTTCCTGAGGGAGAGGAGGAGGGAGGAGGGAGGGGGGAGGCGGAGGGCGGCCCAAAACTAAGCTGCAGAGGTCCCTCTTCCATCAGCACGCACGGCCCCTTATATCCTGTGACGGCTCGCTCTCGGACCAGCCATCGTCGGATGCGGACGTCGACGGTCCCAGCGGATGAAAGCCCTCTTCGACGTGTCCGCGAGAGCGTCGATCGTTTCCCTCTAAAAGCTAGTTGCACAAGCGCATGAGCCTGCCCCCTATTGTTATCGATCCGTTTCTTTCACGCGCCGCACACTTAGGTACATTATGGAGAGATCGATCAGTCACGGCACACGGGGGGAACGGCATCGCGTGAAGCAGGCTCACTCCCACCCCCTGACCTTCCATTAGGCTTACGACATATCAGATTAAAACTGGTAGCGCAGACTATTGAAAGGGGAGGCTGGGAGGGGGGGTTAGATGAGGCTGCTTGATGGCCTGCAAAGATGCACGTCCCTCCAAGCATTCAGTTCCCGTATATACCCACTCCTAACATTATTCAAGCACTATTTGTGCCTGCTGTAATCATTCAACTGTACCGGGTTGGGCATTACCGAGAACCTGGGAGAGATGGATCTTGTAGTTGTTTCTAGTCTGTTTTAGTGGGTCTGGGCTGCTAGGCACATGTTGGGTATGGCTGTGGATCCTCTACAGCTCTCCTGAGGTTCCCTCAAGCCTTCTCTCCATGTTCACTCTGATACATTCTCTCAGTGTCTCTCCCCTCCACAGATTTCCCGCCCTAGCACTTGAGTGTGAGGTAAAGCCTGAGAGCAGATGCCCTGAGGTCTTATCCGCCCCCCCCCCCCCCCCCCCCCCCCCCCCCATCTTGTCTTAATCTCGTCAGCTCAGGGCAATTATTCCATGAGACTAATTAGATGTAAACAAGAGAGGTTGAGATTAAGAGCTGTGACGGAGATTATGTAGAACGGTGTTGCTGTGACACGCTGCTACTCTCTTCGGTCCCGCCCTCCGAGCGCTCGTGCCCCTGTTTTGATTGGCTCTCCAATGCTGTCAGTCACTGGGCTGAGTTTTCACAGGAGTACAGGATAGAAAGAGGAACATATGGTTCTTGTGGTGTAGAGATCTCTGAATTTGTAACCTCCACGACTCTGATCTCTAAATAAGTGTAATCTTCCATTGTAATGCTTCGCATTCTGTAAACAATGTTGGCATAAATCCACACCCACATGCCTAAGCCCACTTAAACACAGCCGGCACAAAAGGGAAATAACATGAACGTGGTTAGTGTGCCCACACACGCAACGCACAGGAAATCAATTTACCTGGCAAACTACCGTCGTTTTCACAGACATCAGGGCCCAGATCTTGGGAATCGACCTCCTCACCCTGCCGAGTGATAAAGTCACGTGTTAGTTCACTGGAATCGGAAGAAGTCCCTGAAGACCAGGACTTCAGGTCCATGTTGCTACAGCACAGGAGGACGCTCTCACCACGCTGTCCTGCAGCTCTGATTGGTCACAGCTCTGCACGCCTGTCGACAGGGTCTCTGCCAGGGACTGAGAGTCTGGGTCCTGTAGCAGCTCATCCACAGTACTGGGGAAGACACGCACACACAGACACACACACACACACACAGACATGTACAGAAGACAAAGGGTAAATATGATATACACCCAAAATACTGCGTTATGTGATACCAGCTAAGGATCAGTTGATGTTGTGTAGTTGGATTGCTAACTCTGCTACTTCCTCTCTTGTCATATTAGACAAAAGCACGGCTCTCGCTGGATGATTCAGGGGGTTTTTGAGTTTGAGTTGAAGATCAGTTAGCAGCGCTTACATGAAACACTTACCAGTAAACTAGAGATAACTCAAAGTTATCAAAGTCTCTGAGGATCTGGCTGTTACACTTGGTACATGAAACACTTACCAGTAAACTAGAGATAACTCAAAGTTATCAAAGTCTCTGAGGATCTGGCTGTAACGCTTGGTACATGAAACACTTACCAGTAAACTCAAGATAACTCAAAGTTATCAAAGTCTCTGAGGATCTGGCTGTAACGCTTGGTACATGAAACACTTACCAGTAAACTAAAGATAACTCAAAGTTATCAAAGTCTCTGAGGATCTGGCTGTAACGCTTGGTACATGAAAACACTTACCAGTAAACTAAAGATAACTCAAAGTTATCGATGTCCTGAAGGATCTGGCTGTAACGCTTGGTACATGAAACACTTACCAGTAAACTAAAGATAACTCAAAGTTATCAAAGTCTCTGAGGATCTGGCTGTAACGCTTGGTACATGAAACACTTACCAGTAAACTAAAGATAACTCAAGGTTATCAAAGTCTCTGAGGATCTGGCTGTAACGCTTGGTACATGAAACACTTACCAGTAAACAAGAGATAACTCAAAGTTATCGATGTCCTGAAGGATCTGGCTGTAACGCTTGGTACATGAAACACTTACCAGTAAACTAAAGATAACTCAAAGTTATCAAAGTCTCTGAGGATCTGGCTGTAACGCTTGGTCTCTGGTTGTCTTGGATCATTCACATCTGAGTGAGGAAAGGATAACAAAAAAGCAAGAGAATCTTCAGAAATGTTACTTTATATATATTGAGAACGATCACACCCTAGTAAATTCTGTTCAATACTGTAGTCATCTTGTACGATACAGCTGTGCATGTCTTAAATCACTTGAATCTGTTCATACCCTGTATATTCTGATTATACTGTACATACTGTGTATATTCTGAGTATATAATGACAATTATATTCTGCTGTAATAACTGTTTTGCACTTCTGGTTGGATGCTAACTGTATTTCGTTCCCCTGTACTTGTACCTGTGTAATGACAATAAAGTTGAATCTAATCTAATCTAAAACAGGATCATTGTAAAATATTTGTGTAGGAATGGCCTCTTGTGTATGCTTGTGTAAACCTTCAATTGGATGTTGTATTTTTTGCGGATTTAACTTAACAAGGCTCTTAAAAAAGGAGAAGAGAAAAAAACGAGAGAAAATGATCGCGTAAACTTGACGGTCAACACTTGGCCCCTTACAGATGTTGTGGAGCAGTAAAGTTTGTGGGTTTAAATTGGGCTGGAGGGGGTGACAGCGTGTGCAGTAGTGTTTTCGTGTGTAAAAGATAACAAAAGAAAACATTTGCTTTCAACACAAAAACAATCCAGAGGCTGTTTCAACACATCCAGAATGGCCGTTTATTTTCTGAGTGTGAAATGAAAGAAAACTTCAAGCTCAATTCAGCCATTGTTGTTGAAGAAATTAATTTGAGAGAGAAGCTATGGTGATGAAAATTCACGAGAAAAAAAAAGACGAGAAATTGACCTTGAACTCAGAATCCTGTTCGTTCTATAATTTGTCACACGCTAAAACTTTATCACAAGACATTGGACGGTGCACAGTTAACCATGAGTGAAAATTCCAACATTTCAGACCAGTGCAGATGAAGAATGTTATACTTTGGACCAGAACATTTGAAACCAGAACATTCTCATCAGTGAAAGGTACCGCAGCAGACACACAGCAACATAGAATGAGAAAAGGTTTTGGCGTCGCTGTGCTTTTTACTGAGGTCAACCACATCCTGTTCACAGTTTGGTAGGTTCTTAGCGGAAAGAAAGCCTTTGTCTACACAGAGCCTGTCAAATCTTAACGGAGAAGGATAAATATATTTGAGTTACTTCAACATAGCTATATTTAAACCGTTCTGTCCAATGGCGATTCTTCCATTACATTTGGATTGATTCCAACATTATGACATTAAGAAAATTGTCATATTTTTTTTTATTACGTTTTATTATTACATTACATAATTGTTCTGTTTGCTTCTTTCTGCCAAAGTGAATTCTGTTTGTATATCTTGCATAGCGATTAAAATAGATTCTGATACTTATTATGAAAGGCTTTGAGCTGATGGTGAAGGATCACATTTCAAAGCAGGTTCGTAATATCACATGTATTAAGTATCCTTATTTGTCACTACGGTAAATCAAGTATATCTAGTTTTTGTAAGGAACTACAATCAAGAGAACAAACAGCTACTGTTTCTTGTTATAACTGGAGAAGAGCAGAGGAAGTTAACTTATCCTACTCATGACTGGAAGAATGTAGTATGTAACCACAATAACACACCGAGAAAGAAACCCTGAAAAAAACCTCTCACACAAATGATCACACGCAAACAAGGTATCTGAGCTCCAGTCGAACATGGGTTCAACCAGGGCACTGCTCTTCACCAACTGACCAACTGACGACAACAGTTGGTCACTGTGGCCATGAGGAGGGGGTAGGCCTCTCCCTGGTCCTCTCCCTGGTCCTCTCCCTGGTCCACTCCCTGGACCTCTCCCTGGTCCACTCCCTGGACCTCTCCCTGGTCCTCTCCCTGGTCCTCTCCCTGGTCCTCTCCCTGGACCTCTCCCTCTAAGCTGTTGGTACTCACCCGTGGGTGTAGGGGACTCCTTGTTTGGGGTCTGTGATTCCTCCATGTTTAATTCTCTCTGAGCTTTAAGACCACGCAGCACTGGCCTACAACGGTAAACACATCAACCCTCCACCGGCGTGCAGTCTCACTCCGACACGAGGAGGAGAAGCTTTAGAGCTTAGTGGATCCAATCAAATCCCTGTTTTTGATGTGTGCAAACAACGTTACAGACCGCTGAAGCTGCTGTTAAGCAGCGGATGGAACGCTTTCTATTTGCTCTTATTGTTCTCAAACGGCTCTCCGGAGGAACGGCGTTGGCCAATACGGTGACACCATCGTCAGAAGGGGAAGTGTGCCTTTTTGCCACATAAGCCACACCTACCGTGTCGCAGGTCGATGCATTTGTGTCAGGGAGGAAAAAGAAGGTCTGCAACATTCATGAGGGTTGGTTTGTCGCGAGGAATGGTATCCTCCTTCAGACGAGTCACGCAACTTCTGTTTGTTACATTACCGATACCTTTGGATAAAGGGTCATGCCATGCACGATCCAATACATGCCATGCAGGTACTGCAGTTGCCACCATGCAAGTTTTGACCTTTGTCCTTTCTCCTTCCTCGAACCGTGTTCGATGTCAGCGTATGACTCACAAACACGTAACCACCATCCAGAGACTCTTCATTCAAATCCAGCGATGTATGTTTTTCAACAATGCAGCTGTGCTTCGCAGACAACGTGTGCGACTGACCTGACAGTGAGTGGCAGAGCGCAGAGAATTAATGGCTGACAGGAGGCCCAGCCAGCGCTGGGTAATACTCTGACAGCTGCTGAAGAGATGCCTGCAGGGCGTACAGCCTCCCGCCCACGCTGAGCTGAGAAGGTGGCTCTGAAGACAGATATGGAAGACATGGCTGGTGAACCGCACATGCAGAGAGAAGTTAACACAAGCTAGCCATGCCACTTTCACTGCACTTTCAAGTTTCAACTGTAACGATTGCCAGCTGCCAATCAACACTTGAAGAATGAGGACACCGTGAGGTTGTCAAATGAAATCGTACGGTTAGGTAAGTCGGTTGTATGGTTGTATATATACACGCTTACAAGACAAGAATGTCAAAATAGCTGTAGAAGTTTTAACATGATAAAATATCATTTTCCAACTTATCCCTTAAATAGTTTCGCACATGCATTTTAAAGCTGGAAGTTTTACTTCCAAACGTACATGTGAATACTTACTATCACCACAGAGAAGTACTTTGAGTTGTTTAAAATGGTTGGCCACGGTGCGAAGCTTTGAAGCGGTCCATGCCAGGTCCCGGTACCCCTCCACCCTCCTAACATCGCCTAGCTGCTGTGTCCAGGTAAAGTCTCTCTGTTGTGAATGATTATCAACAAAACCTTGGTGGGCAACGTTCAGGTCCATCCGCGACATTGTCTGACTCGCTATTTCAGACGATACGGTCTCTATATATGATTTAAAAGGACGATTTATCAACCCTGAGCCGTGTTATGACGGAAATCCTTCACACCAGCCTAAAGTATATTAAACATTTTCAGAAGGCGCTGGTTGTCTAAATTGAAATAAATGGCTTGTTGAGGACATTGTTCATCCCAAACGCAAATAAGGTTCTGTCAATGCAATCTAACTTTTGTTCCACAAAGCATGTTGCCCAACAGCATTCCTATGTTGAGACAAGCTGGCCTTGTTTAAAGTTTTGACATGTAATTGTTATCGGAGATAAAAATAACTCTGGCTCTGTAACAAAGCAGGCCTGAAACATCACATCGGGTTAGGATTCAGCTTAGGGCCACATTATCACCCTTCAGCAGAAACTTCCAAGACACGACTCAGAACTAAAATATTTTATTCTTTGGTACCAGGACAGGTTAATGAGGATTTAGTCTGATAAGTCCGCTACAAAGGCTACCCTCAAAGTGTTATTTACCCAACTGCATTAAAGTCTACAATGCTGGAAGTTCTACGTTCCATAGACAAGCAGGTCCCAACAATAAATAACCTGGATATAAAAAGCGATGCATGGTATCTTTTGAACAGGCTTTTATCCACTAGTTCACACCGTAAGAGCTCTGCTTGACACTCAGCCCCTTCTATGGAGAACTGACCCACACAGTTTGGATGTGGCTGGTTGGAATCTGTGGGGGAATTTTATTGCCTTTGCAAATCATACGCCTACCTGACCACAAAGTGTGAGGCGTTCACGGTGGTTGGTCTCGCCTGTAACCCCAGCAGCCGTTCTGACGGAGGGGTTCGCCTGAAAACAGGCCATCAGAGGTTTCAAGGGAATCAAGGAATGTGTTATACATCGAGTAGTACCGTAACTCAATTCTGAAGGGTTGACAGGTCGGCCCAGAACTAAGATTTAATTACTGCTTCATATTAATCGACATGTTTTGTAGTTAACGGCTTTAAGGTGCACTCCGTTTCCTCTGGTGAAATATGCTAACAACACAGAAAGCAGCGTTTGAAGCATTTCCATGCAAAATACACAAGCACACAAACTTGGTTTAAAAAAAAAAGAGAGAGAACTATTTAAGCTTCAAGAAATCGAAAAGCGAGCCGACTGCATCTCTTTCCTGATCCAACCAGCATATGCAATATAAGAACACGCATATTTAATAAAGGTCTACTTTGCTCAAGACTTTAAAATGTACAATGAGTAAGGCACTGGTGACGTTGGAGAAATTCAAGAAAACGCGATTGCAGTTCACTGGCCAATCAAAGACGTCGGAAATGTAACATTCGATCGATTGAAGACACTGAAATGTAACGATAAACTCACAAAACTGCACAGGGGGGAAGGTTATGCCCTGGTGGTGGTGGTGGTGGTGGTGGGGGGGGGGGCAAAATGGGAGTAGGAGTGAAAAATGAGACGCTAAAGATTAAGTTGCAACGGATCCCTTTTAGATCGGCCTCTTCCAGAGAACTGAATGACCAATGACCCTGCCTTGAAGCAGCAGTGTTTGGGGTGGGAAATGAAGCTGGTTCAGTAAGAGTCTTCCTGTTCTGCGAGGGTTCCTGTTCTCTGTTCGCTGATCTCCCTCATAGCTCGTCCCTGGCTGTGCTGTCCAGGGTAGACTGCAGGACATCAGAGTTCTGGGCTTCCGTGCTGATCTCTGCCTGCTCCTGGGTCTTCCCCGAGCGGGCCCTGTCCCAGTCCGTACGGACCTTCTCATTGTCCCACACCGTGGAGGTCTCCGTGTCGCTAATGTAGCCCGGGTCACCCGTGTAATGGGTGGGGAACACCAGCAGAGGTTCTGCAGAGAAAGCCTTGAGGTCCCTGGTCTCGAACTGCTCCATGTAGTCTGAGCTGTAGAAAACACAGGAGGTAAAAGAGGTCATGGGGCTGGCTAGAGTCAGGGGGCTGAGGGGTTCGGGCTGGTGACCAGACGGTTGCTGGTTAAATAAACAGATTAAATATAGGGGTGTCATATTTGTAATCAGAAGAATCACGGGTTAGTAATCAGAAGTTCCCTGGTTCGAACCCTGGCTGTGTCAACATGACGTTGCGTCCTTGGGCAAGGCACTTCACCCTACTTGCCTCAGGAGGGAACGTCCCTGCACTTGCTGTAAGTCGCTCTGGATAAGAGCGTCTGCTAAATGTAATGTTAGGTAGGGAAGCATTTGAAGGACGGACAGGAAGTTGGGCGCTTTAATCATGCAGAAGAAGAAACTTACACAGGATGTTTATTGTACATGACGGGGAGGAACTCGTCCACTGGCAGCATCCTCTTTAAAGGCTCTGCTTTCAGGAGCTTCTGAGCACCTTGTAATGACATCATATATCCCAGCGTCCAATAGGAGTAGTCCGCCTCGACCAGGTTATGGATATTGGGCACTGATTTCTCTGGGTGTTCCACCTGCATTCTCTTCCGTCCGATATAGCTGGAAGAGATGGGAAAACACATAGCGGCATTAAAGCTGTGAAGGACATGGGTGCTCGGTATCAAGAAGACATTACAGCGGACGGAGATGGAGAGAGAATAAATCTTTACATGAGATCCCAGTCCAGGTTCTGGCTCTCCACTTCCATCATCAGGTTCTGCAAGCGGCGCTTAAAGAACACCTCAAAGCGCAGATCATCTTCAATCACCAAGGAGGTCTTCAAACCCCGCTCCACAATCTGAGAGACACACACAAGACCCTCGTCAAGTTCTCTGGCGTTCATTCATTTACATTTTAGTCATTTAGCAGACGCTCTTATCAAGAGCGACTTACATTAAGTACAGAGACATTCCCCCCTGAGGCAAGTAGGGTGATGTGCCTTGCCCAAGGACACAATGTAATGTAGCCACAGCCGGGAATTGAACTCACAACCTGACTCCACAACTCATTCCCAGCGGTTCTGTGACTTATGAAGGTGAACTGGGAGCCTAAACCTGCCCGCTCACCTCTTTCCAGATCTTGTGATGAGACAGGAAGCAGCCCAGCTCTCCCTTGGTCAGAGGGCGCCCATGGTAGGGGTCACTGTAGCCTGGGAGCATGTGGATGCCAAGGTCATTCACCTCGCTGACGTTCATGGCCCTGAAATCGCATGAGAGATCGTCAGGAAAGGTGCTTTCGCGGTTCGGGCAACGGATCATTGCAAATGTACGGATTGTCCGACTCTCCCAGACAGGGTGGTGGGGGGGGGGGGGGGGGGGGGGGGGGGGGTGGACTCACGTTCCGTCCACAGCCGCGATAACCTTGCAGGTGATCTCCTGCTCATACAACGTTCTCAGCATGCGATCCCTGCGGTCGGTTCTCCGCTGCAAGTTTATCATGAACACCTGCGCGCACAAGCCAGCGAGTCAGCACATGCAATGCCACATCCTAACAGCAGAGGGAGACTTTAGCACCGAATGGAAGATGGGTACAAATGTTAGATTTTTTGGCCAACCACCATCTTACATTCAGTCATTTAGCAGATGCTCTTATCCCGAGCGATCTTAACCCACACTGCTCACCTCATCAAAGCCCAGTTTGTCTGGTTGCCGCGTAGGGGCAGGTATGTATCTGGAAGGCATCACTGGGGGGTTTCGTACTGTAGTAAGAGGAAAGTTAGAGGGGTTTTACAATAATGGAAGCATGCAACTGTCGACATGCACTCTGAAAGAAAAGAAAACAGAGAAGAGTTCAAAAGCTAGCAAGAGAAAAGGCTTTCGTTGCTTCTTCGCGCAATGCGTGCGTTTGTTTTTGTGTCGTCGTCGTTGCGCACCATTAACTTCCAACAAGGAATGTAAAAAGCTGTCAGCCTCATCCTTCAAGGAATTGTGGGACCGCAGTGGCACTGGGAAGAAGCCATACGTTTCTCTGTTGCAGACAAACATTTGTACATCTGAGGAGAAAAGTGGAGGGAAAAAGTGTCCGAAAATAATTATAGTACAATTACAGAAAAAACGGTCACAGTGTAAAAAATAAAAAACACTACTATGCTACTCCTATTTCCCATCCTCTCCTCCATGCACCGCGTTATACAGTCAGGTACCTGCCATGCGAGCGGAGAAAGCGAACACTATGATGTCATCGAAGGCCCAGCTGTAATCGGGATGTGGTGGGTGGAAAGCCAGTTGCCTGGAAGCCTCCTTCCTCAGGTCGATGAGGAACATGGAGTGGACCATGGGAACGGCGAAGCAGCCCTTTCGCACCTGCTTCCGTATGGGGATGTAGGCAGGAGTGCGCTTGTAATAACCCTGGAAGACACGGAGCATAACCGATCAAGGCCATTGCATTTGCAAACGCTCCCCCCCACACGCCGACGGCCTAACAAGCTCGTGGTACCTGGGACGTCATCCCACACCAGAAGTTGGAATAGGCGGCGCGGGACTCCAGCATGGGGGCCACGATGGTCTTGTTTTCCCGGATGAGCTTCCACAGGACGTTGGGGTTGGTCAGGAGGTTATCGCAGTCCACCACCTGAGAACACGGTGGAATGAATGGGACGAAAGTGGGACGGAAGTGAGTGAAAAGGAGGGAGATACATTACAGTGAAGATAACAGGCAGCTCCAGTGACAACCGGAACAATCGGTGTCCCCGTTCTGATTCCAGCCAATAGAATCAGTGGAGGATAAAGGCAGCCTTGGCCAACATCACTGTAGAAAACAGCCTTTCGGGAACTGCATTAGCTCAGCTGGGTTTACGCTGCATCCTAATTATACGAGATTCACGGACAATGAGGCCCAAGTTAGGCTGGGTAAAAATATCGCAGACCAAGGATCTGTAGTCCTTCCAATGACAAGATTTATGGCCCTGTCTGCTTGCGAACAAAGCCTGAATGATCTAGATTGGCCCCCCTCTAAAAAACAGAAGTGAGACTGAAAGTCTTGATCTCAGTAGTTCTCTTTCTTTACTTCCTGGGGGAGGAAGGGTTCTCTCGTTCACCCACCAGGAAGTAGTCAGCCCACATCTCCCGGGCGGACTCCAGCGCTGCCTGTCGAAGCTTCATAACGTGGGCGTAGCGCAGGTTCGTCCAGTGTTTCGGACTGTCCTCGTCATCGTACCCTCTGAGGAGAACAAAGAGGAGGAGGTCAGCGGGGCCTATATCGAGTGCAATCCCGTGAGGTACACAGAACTTGCAACACAAAAACACACACACACACACAAGCCCTCGAAACACGAGAGGAGCTCACCCAAGATCCTCCTGTGGCCGCCATTCCACATAGTGGTACAGGTTTTGCACTTTGATGAGCCAATCCCGGAGAATGGCAGTGGTGTTGTCCACGTTGTGGTCAGTCGCAACCCTGAAAAACACAGAAACAAACCACGGCATGTATTACCAGTCGATCGAACGCACACAAAACAAAAAGGTAGCCTTAGAAGTGGATGTGGGTCACGGTGTGACAAGGTAATACCAGGGCTCGAATTGCAGTACAGTGTGTTCTTCTCCAAGGCCTATTGTCTGTGACTGTGAACCCATTGATGAACACCTACATTCACATGCTAAGCTAAAAGATCTTGACGACATTGTCAGCTGAACCCCCCCAACCGAACAACGCAAGAGAAACACGCCTGTATGTGGGTCTAGTACAGGTGTCACCAACCCTGGTCCTCGATGGCTACCGTCCTGACAGTTTTAGATGTCTCCCTGCTCCGGCACACTTCATTCTAAAGAATGGTCCTCATGAGGCTTCCACAGAGCTCGGTAACCATTCATTAGAATCAGGTGTGCTGGAGCAGGGAAACATCTAAAACCATCAGGACAGTAGCCCTCGAGGACCAGGGTTGGTGACCCCCTGGTTTACTAGCTCGCATGCCTGATTCTATATACGCTGCTGGTTCTAACGCTCTATCTAAGATCTTGTGTTGGCGGTTTGTCTGTGTGAGCCTGCCTGGGCTGAGACGCTACGCTCTGGCGTTCCTGTTACAACACGACCCTACCTAGGGCCATTCCTCCCTGCTCGGGAGAACACCCTCTCCGGTATTAGATCCACCAACAAGGCTTCGTCCTTCTCAGACGATGGCAGGCAGCCAGGTTCTCGTCAAGGCCGAGCGGGCGCTGATGTCACAGAGGCCTGTGAGAACACCGCAGCTCCCTGAGAAAGCGCTTCGCCCGTCATCATCGGCCGTCCAGAAAACAAATCATCCTCGCCAAACATTGGGGGATCGCCACGCTTTGCTGCGGACGTGCGACAGATTCAATCTTTCCGCCGCTCTTGCCGGCACGGTCAACATTCTGCTGTGACTTCCATCTGTCGGAATGCTGGATTACTCTGACTCACTGGGAACACATCTCCCCTTCTGAACGGCTGTGTTCTGCTCTTAACAGGGATGATGGGGAGACATGTGGGAGCCAAGCTACAGCTGTGTAAAGACACATGTGGAAGGAGCCTGTAGAAACCTTAATTGTACCGTCTGTCGCTGTGTAAACACGGCTTTGAACTGCTGCACGCCGCCACGGTCTCCTGGCGCGGTAGGATGATTCTGTCAGAGCGCCAGGGCCCAACACAGACTCTAGTACAGACCGTCTCCTCGCCTTCAGGAAAAGGCTCAAGACTCACTTGCTCAGAGAGTTTAAAAGCACTTAGAATTTCTACGTTTCTTTCATATTTCTAAGTTAGAAATCTTTCTAAGTTAGAAATGTGCCTGCCTTAAATTTGTAAACTGGTCCGCTGATTGCTCTTACAGCTCTTCCCTTGGCACTTATTGGTTTCTCACGATGTATGTTTCATAATCTGTAAGCCTGCTATGTTTTGGGGTCTATCGAGTTGTGACCGATGCTCTTTTGTAAAGCTCTCTCTTGTTAGTCGCTTTGGATATGGAGCATCTGCTGAATGAATACATGTCAAATGTAAATGTCTGAGGAGTGAGTTGAGCAATTTAACTCGGTTAAACCCCCTCCCCCCATTCCCCCAAACTGAGAAGGGTATGTGGCCTGAAAGACAGGGGCAGAATGTGTATCAGTGTCATTTCTAGAAGGAGGTTTCCGGTCCTTTTCTTGTATTGGTTCCAGTTCAAACGAAAGACCCACACGGAGATTAAAACCAACCAGTGTGTTACCATCAGGTGGGTGTGTCTTGTAGTGGGCGTTACTTGGTACTCGTTAGTTGTGACTCGCTGTCTTTCTGGCTGCAGATGGATATCATTGGCCGCCCACCACAAGGACCGCAGGAGTCACAATGGATACCAGCCGTACTGTCAGCGTAGAGCTCGATCTCTGAATGCATAGCTGGTTCAAGTGGCGTACCGAACCACGTATATAAACTGTTTATACTATAGAACGCATGTTTGGAAATAACCAGATGTGGCTTTATTTGCTTATAAGACACGACCAAACAACCTAGATACGCGCTCGTAAAGCTGCTTCTTTACAGACAGCAGGAGACATCTGCCAGTAAAGGCAGGCTCGACTACTTTCCACCTCCACACAGGCACACTTAATGTGTGATTCTCCACACACTGCAGTCCATTCATTGACTAGGTGAGCGAAGAATATTCTGGAAGAACATTCCTGTGTCCGCCTGACGGCCAGGCGGCTTCCAGCGAGAATAAGGTGACTGTTTGAGCATGTTGTTTGGATGTGTATGGCGAAACCCCATCCCCCCCCCCCCCCCCCCCCCCCACCTTCTACCCCCACCCTTTCAGCCTGCTGGGGTCAGATGTTTATACAGCTTCAACACAGCTCCACTACCCATTCTAGTCCAGATCAGGAGCGCCCTTAAGGTGGAAGGGGAGAGGACTAAGGTTGCTCCAGAATGCGAGGCCCCACACAGGCACTTTGCACGTCTGGGAGACAGTTGGCAGAATACTTTTCCAGTGACTTCATTCTGCACCTCGATTATAACCCAGCTGCTTCACTCAAGAGAAGCTTTGGTTATCCATCCATCTATCCATCTATCTATCCATCCATCCATCTATCCATCCATCCATCTATCCATCTGACAACCCTTCACTGACACCACTGAGGGGTGTGTAATAAGGTCAAGGGGACTGATTGAGGAGGAGGTCCTGGATGACAACTGGTCAATAAATAATAATCATTCCACAAAGGTAGACTACAGCCTAGTATTAGACCAGACCTGATCATCTTACCAGTGCCTAAATGATCACAGGGCAGATGCATCCAGTCGCATCAACCAATCAAATGATCATCTGAGTATGTGACCTACACTGCATACCGTCCTAACTTTCGTTAGTCCAGCTGAATCATCTCACATCGCATTGCGGATCATTGACCTGCCGAGGACTTACCAAAGTGCCACCCGATCTTTCGGGTAATTTAGGCGTTCAATAGTTCCCAAGAAATAAGGTAAAGAATGTTCCGAGTTCCGGCAGATCAGAGCGATCAGGACCCGCGGGGCGAGAAGGGGGGATTCGGGGCTCCAGCGCTCCTCTGGAAAATATCCCTGGGCTGGTCCGGAGAGGAGCGTCAGGAGGGGGGGCAGCAGGGACATGAAGCGGTGCATGGCTAAGGACAATCGGGTCATATGTAAAGAAGCTTACAAAGCAGATAGAAAAGAGCAACGCGATGATTCAAATAAATATGAGCTATATCCGTAAATGGAAGTCCTTTCTCAAGAATTCGCCAGTGAATTCAGCCCCACTGTGACAACACTGCAAACTCCTGTTTTAAAGGGGATGTGCCACACAAAATACTTAAAGGGGAAGGGCTGAGCTGCAGTGATGATGAAGCAGGAAGGATCTGCTTCAAGTTTGGGATGAGGGGCCCACATTTTATATTGGGTAACATTTATGAGCACACCCTCAAGTATTTTCTATATATAATTTTTAATAGGAATGTCCTCATTTTGCATACAATAGTTGTTCATTGTTCATAAACCTGCAATGAATCTGTTATAACGTCATTAAAACATGTTCCAGATTTACAGTGGCCACTCAAAGTTAAATCAGTGGAGACAAATCTACCATGATACCTTCTCTATACAACTTCTTCATGTAAAACATCACAACATTCCCGTACGCATGATACATAGAGGTCAACTTGTGTATGTCATGGAAATACCTTACTATATACTTTTCATCAAAGCAGTACAGCACGCCTACAATACTCGTCCAAAATACGTCTTTCAGAGCTTCTGACTGAGGACATACTTTCGATCTGTGTGGTTTCACTAGAACAGTGCTATTTTTAAGTTTTGTTTTACTTGTAACCAGTATTCATACTCATAGTTGTTCTTCAAGTGGACCTTATACTGGAATGATGGAATGATGGGTGCTCTAATGTCAGGTTGAAAGGTAGTTGTTATAGTTTGGCCCCTGGTCCTGGTCTCTCCACCTGGAGAGTGAGGGAGGCAGCTGCTGGGTCATCCACCAGCCAGAACAGCTCACCATCTGGAACAACCAGAGCTGCGGGAAGAACAGGGCCTTCCCCTCCTTCTAGCACTTGCTGTGAAAGACAGACATACTGCTGAATGGGAAAACACGTACTTGTCACATACTATCTATTCGCTTAGACCAGGGGTGTCCAATCCTGGTCAAGGGCCGCTGTCCTGAAGGTTTTAGATGTTTTCCTGCTCCAGCACACCTGATTCTTATGAAGGGGTCGTTATCAAGCTCTGTGGGGGTGTGCTGGAGCAGGAAAACATCTAAAACAGTCAGGACAGTGGCCCTCGAGGACCAGGATTGGACACCCCTGACTTAGACACTAAAACATACGGTCATTTTAAATGAGTGAAAATTGTAGGTCTTCTGGTGAATAAATATTGTGCACTGTACCTTTAAAACCGTTGCTTTGCTGCCCCCTGTTGACACAAAGACCACACAGCGGGCCGAGTTCACCACAGGAAGCGTCATGGTCACGCGCTGTGGTGGCGGCTTGGGCGAGTCGCTGATGGGAGCTACAATCTTCTCAGTTTCCTACAGGAAGGGGTACACACAGAACCCAAGTCAACCATCAAATAAGTACACAGAGCCACCCCAGGGCACCACAAGACAGGCGGTCACACAGTCCCCCGAACGCTGTGGATGAACATGATATACATGGACGATGTACAACCAAGTTGAACATAAACACATGTATGTGAGGTATGGGTAAATGAGGTACGGAGCTTTAAATAGCACAATCAGGACAGTGTTCATGTATACACGTGAAAGAACACATTGAGAACCGCAGCAGCTTGGCTCCAGATCTAAATGAGTTCGGGGAGATAATCGACATGCAAGTTTCCAATTTGGCTCAACGGGTCTAAGGAGTGGCTGTGATTAATGTGTGCTTGATGCTGAGGCTCTCCTCACCATCGCAACTAATGAATCTTTTGAAGCTGTGCAGCAATTAGAAAGGACTCCCAACAGATAGGAATACATCTAAAAAGCCTTAATTGTGACCAGATGACGGAACGCCTCAGCTAATTACAATCTGTTCATACACAGATCAGACATTATAAATCGAAACGAATGGCATGATGAAAGCCTGTCTGGGCATTTAGCTGTACTTCAGTGGTGCTGAATGTCATCCAGGCTAGAGCAGTAATTAAGGATTTCCCCTCACCTGCAGGAGAGGGTGGTCGGGAAAGAGAGAACAGGTGTGTCCATCAGGACCCATTCCCAGCAGCAGCATGTCAAACATGGGGATATCCTCCTGTGGAAAGGTCTACACATCCAAAACAAAGACCTTACACCAACACTCTTTCATCCATGTCATGGTTATATTACACGAACAAAGGTTAGGTATTAATGTCATTTTTGAGGGGGTACATTTAGGCTGCGGTTCAAAGAAAAATGACCGTGTCTACCTCCTTCAGTTTACGGGCGTAGTCTTCAGCACACTCCTCGACTGGTAAAGATGGATTGATGGCCAAGATCCCACTATCAGGGATATTGACTTTGGAGAACAGTTGATTCTGTGGGGAGAAAATGGAAGTGGGTGGTTTGTAAAGTATGGTGTGTGTGTGTGTGTGTGTGTGTGCGTGCGGGTACTATTTTACCTTTACTTCTTACAATACCTTGTATAGTCCATAGGTGCTCTCTGGGTCATCAAATGATACCAGCCTCTCGTCACAGAAACCTACGACCCACTTGCTGCAGTCCAGCTGGGGCAGAGCAGGCAGCTCTTTGCTGAGCATGGACACCAAGCTCCCCCCAGAAAGACCCAGGGAGAACCTCCCCTGAGAAGAGATGGCCTTGTTAGCCCGACAGGCCACTAGCTGAGCCAGCACTGGGCCGAGCTCTGCAGACGAGGGGAAGGACACAACTCTTCTTCCTGACATTCCTCTGACAGATGGAAAGGAGGTGAAGTTAAGGTTAGAGGTCTGGTGAACTCTGCAGTGCTGTGATCTCTGCTCAGTGGTTGTGCACACTGGCATTGGCAAGAGTCTATTGCCACATTGTTTTGCAATTCACAATTTTGCAATTGCAATTCACAATTCGCAGATATGATCCCCTTTTCGTTCAAGTTTATCACACAATTCATACTTTTATGATAGCATACGTTTTATGGGCTACTGTACTAGGGATAATGTGTAAATCATGAATTATAAGGGTAACTTGGGTTGCACTATCTTCTGTAAATGATTCAGATACTGTCAGGCTACAGTCCGAAAGACGAGAGAAACGAATCGTAAAATAACGAACGCGAATACAGATCAATCAGACGTTTTGTATGTGATCCCCCAAAACTTTTTTTCCTTTTTCTTTCGGTAAGAAAGACGTTATGAATGAGGTTTACCTTGTATCGTGTTTCAGGATTACTGTCGGCAAATAATCAGTTCAACTTCCTGAAACTTCTTCTGTTGCATTCGGGGTATTGTAGTATTTCATCCTCACGGCTGCAATTTAGCTTCCATCCTGTAGAAGGAAACCATGTGTTTGAATGTGCAATCTAAAGAAGAAGGATAAAAAGAAGAAGTCAGGGCACACAGATGACAACAATATCATAAATATCTGTCGCTTCTGGCAAGGATTTATGTACGTCTTTATGTAGGGAAGCGAAAATACATTCCGCAGAATACAGAAACGGCCATTTGGGGAAAATGTCGACACTTTTTTCATTTCAATCTCAGCTCCTTTCCATCATGGATTCTTTATCAAAAACAGCTGTGTTAGAAATCAGCAAACTAGTCGAAATCGAATCAAAGGTATTGAAGCTGGAAATCACCCGAGGCCGGAATGAAATTGCATCGCTGACAGACAAACTGCAGCTGATGGAGAATCTGCTGTGGTCCTCACAAGAGCACAGAGATGGTGCAGATAAACCAGTGAATAAACACGCAAAAACACCCACTGACTTGAAGGTTGGGACTGAGAATCACTTAGGATGGACCAGTCCTGCAATGAAAAGGTCAGAGAAGCTCAGCCAATGTCATGAGTTTTGAATGACAGTGATGACTCGCCCTGTCTAATAAAGGCTGCTCTCATATCTCAGAGATCATGTCATGCCCTGTCTAATAAAGGCTGCTCTTCTATCTCAGAGATCATCCCATGGAAAGCGGTTCTCCCTCAGACAACAGGACTTTGGTTCCAGATGCGGAGTCAACTTCTCAAGTGAGTTCTGTACTGTGATAGCCTGTGGCTGATAAAGTATGTTAACAAATGGTGCCATTCTAAAACGTGTTTTTCTTTCTTTACAGCTGCCTTCATACCCAACGAGAGTCCAGCCAGAGTTGACCTTGATCAAAAAAGAGCCGATAGAGATCGATATAGGAAAGTGTGGGCCCAATGTGTCCAGGGAAAACAGTGAGTGTTGATGTGGTTAAATGAAATGGATCCAGACTATCAGGTGTACAATACGTCGCTGATACAGGCATGATATAGTTCTAAATCAAACAACTAGCCTGCTATTTCAAGTATACAGTAAGAGCAATATTGTGCGGTATTCTCGAATTGTCTCATGAAAGCGATCGCATATGAATACAGGAACTTATTTTTCCTAACAGGCACTATCTCGCTTCCTGCAGATGTTAAACAATGTCCGGATAAGCATCGGTTTTTTGAAGACAGTCTGGTGAACGTTCCAGTGCCTTCTGGGAACTTTGTACATCAGGGCACTCAGTCCTCTGCACAGGCGGGACCAGAGACCCTGGACACATGGTGTCCCTCAACACACTTAAGGAGCCCGGATACGCACCTGACAGAGACACACTCGGACGCAGTGCCGCAGACAGGAAAAGGTCGCGGTCGACATTCTCTCCCTCCGAGTTTCAGCGCGGCAAAGAACATGAAGATGAACAACATGAGAACCCCTCAAATACAGAAGAGATTCGGCTGCATGCAGTGTGGTAAAAGCTTCCGATGTTTCAGCCAGTTCGAAATCCACCAGCGCAGTCACACAGGAGAGAAGCCGTACAGATGCACCCTTTGCGGGAAGCGGTACGCCCAGAAGGGACACCTCTACACACACCAGCGGACGCACACCGGAGAGAAGCCGTATCGCTGCCTCGTGTGCGGGAAGGGTTTCATACAGAAGTGCACCCTGGACATGCATCAGCGCACTCACACAGGAGAAAAGCCTTTCATTTGCTCCCAGTGTGGAAAGGGCTTTACCAAAAATTGTAACCTTACAAAACACCTTTCAATACATGCGCTTTGACATGAAATGAACAGGTTTGAATCTACGAGACACGTAGGAACATTTGGCACCGTGCAAAAGTAGTGGCAGCTATTCATTGACATTCATTTGTGGTATTGTCACTCAGTAACTGTTAAAGTTAATGCTTGCGTCAATCATGTTTTTTCCCCTCAGCTATTTGTAGTGACCAATAAAGAAAGTCATATTATACATTTCATACCAACAGAAACGGAACTATCAACAATCACAATGTTGATGGTACATTCAATGTTGCATCATGGGTAGAGGCACCCAAGCCAATTTATCCTGTCTGACTGGTTAGAAAATGAACCAGTTTTCCCATATTTGCTGTGAATTGTTTTTAATAATAAAATAATAAAAAATGTAATTAAGATTCCATGATTTCCCAACAGATAACATGGATTTCATCCCTGTCGCTTGGCTGAAATGTACAGTCTAACATGGTTAAGTTCAACCAGGATGGGCTCCCCGGAGCATAGTGGTGAACAGGTTCAGAATTTTGATTGACAGGACACAGTGCCTATAGGGGCACCCTGCCAATTCATCCTGAAATGTCTGACATCTAGTAATCAGAAGTTGATCCCCAAAGTTGAGCTTTTCTATTATTTAAGTTCGTAGGCTTTTAAGAACGGTGAAAAACATTTTAATTATGTAAATGCCTTTCAAAAAACATAAATGCATTTATTAGATATGCTTTCAGACATTTTAAGGAGTCAAACGCACTGGCACACATGAATAGCATTAAAACACAGTACGGCTGAAATCTGGGTGTTTATCTCTTTAAAAGGCGGTTCCCATAATTCTTACAACGGTGAGTGTATGTTTTGGATGCCGGTGAACACCGAGGCTCCTAACCGGCGAGGAAGAAGTTAAGCACACATACTAGTGCTACGACCGGCAGAAAGGCAGGCGGCCCAACGACGCATATCGTGCAACCGTCCTTGATGTTTGGAAAAAGGTCCAATTTTCCACAGCCGGTTGCGAGTAACCAGTGAATGCTACTGTTAAAAAATGAATACTATGGTAAATCGTGGAATTTTTCAAGCTCAATTAGCACTGATTATGGAAAAACTAACCAAAGCTGCGGTTGCTGAAATTGGAAAAGTGGCCGATGAGTGTTCCGCTGCGATGCATTCAGAAGTGTTTCAGCACAAGAACGAGATTGAGGCGCTGAAGAAGAAATGCTTCTTACTGGAAATTGAATTAAGGGCTTCCAGGATCACACCTCATAAAACTGCCTCTCAGGGTGGGATCCGGCCATCCGAGGACTTCAGCTCTCTCCACCGGGGTAAATGGTTCAGATAAGCAGGTAAAACATGTCCACGTTGTTTGAGTAATGATACTGATCGGTGTGTTTTCACTCCTCAGACGCGCCAGTTGCCATAGATGGTGTGTTTGGAAAAGACTGGTGTATGAACCTCTGGAAAGAGGGCAAGCCCCCTAATGAAGAGGCGGTGGCGGTGGACAGCTTGAGAGATGTAACCCAGGTGAGATCATACTTGGTGTTGGAATTTCATAGTTTCATAGACAATTTGCGAGGTTAACTCAAACCCTTTGCTGTCTATTTAGGCAATAAACTTGATGGACAACGAGCCTGAGCTGGTCTTTGTCAAAGAGGAGATGTTTGAGGACAGACTAGTAGACCAGCAGCAGAAGGCACTGGGTGAGGACAGAGGAGGTAGGCTGCTGTTGGTTAAAGTCATTGAATTGTCCTGTTTTGAACTGCCAATTGTATTTTCATGCTCTTTCCTTCCAAAATGCACAGGGTGTGTTTCAGGTGGGGATGGCATGTCAGTGGGAGCTGTTGAAGATCTCCATCTCTACGAAAGTGGCATCAACCCATTTCCGATGCATCCTGACATCCAACAGGAACCAGGCACAGCGTCCACATCCATGGAGAACCTCGTAGAAGACCCCTCTCTAGCTACTAACATAGACCCAGCAGCAGACCCTATTACCGGGGAGGACATGGACTTCCCTGGGAACATGACTATCGATACTTCAAGAAAACCGACACACTATAACAGACCGGGAAAGGACCAGAAGCAATTTGACTGTTTGTTTTGTGGGAAGAGCTTTAGTTATATGAGCTACTTGAAAGTCCACATCCGTCGTCACTCCGGAGAGAAGCCATTCTGCTGTACGGTTTGTGGCAAGAGGTTCGCTCAGAAAACCTATCTGAAACTGCACCAGCGCACCCATTCAGGAGAAAAACCGTACAGCTGTATGGAGTGCGGGAAAAGTTTCTCCCAGAAAAGTTCTTTGAACGTCCACATCAGAAGTCACACGGGGGAGAAGCCCTACAGCTGTGTAGATTGTGGAAAGAGTTATGCCTATAAGCATGGGTTTAACCAACACCAATGTTTTAACTGATAGAATTGGTAGAATATATTAGTAGTAAACAACAGTACCGGATGTGTAGAGATGCTTTTATTTATTGCGATGTCTTCCACAGTGGGAACATGCAAGGCCCTGTAAAGTTATAGCTGAATCAAATATATCTTGGTCCGGTAGTTCTTAAATACAAAAAGAATAAAATAAATGCATATTCTAACAAAAATATATTATTGGCTTGAGTCCACTAAGTTTTCTATGAGTGTAATATGAACAGGAACACATGCTGATTGCTAACGTGCTTAAGATCTGAGGATTATAGAACAGAGTTCTGGTTAATTGCTGGAATGTTCCGATACCGAGATGAGGCCATCTCCACCTGTTGATCCAAGAAATTCTGTATCCGTGACAATCCTTTAGATACCAGTGGAATTCTTCTCTTTTGTGATAATTGTGGAAGGTATCAAACAAAAATAACAAGATCATTCTTAAATTTGTCAAATTAAATCAGATGCATTTTGCACAGTTCGGATACAGAGCTGTAGAAGCCAGAAGACCCAGGCCTATATCTGACCTATAAGTGTCAATAAAGGCTAAGGGAAGTGGTACAATGCAATAACCAGCACTAACCAGCTGAGTAATGTGAAACATGGAACAGTCCAGTGGAATGAAATACGGGGCAATAAACAGATATACTAAAGTACAGTATAAATGACTTTACAGGGTCTTTAACGTTGCCATTATCCACAATGAACACTGCCTTCTTTCTTTATCACAACATTAACTTAAGGGTAGTTTACACCAACACTCTCCCATCTCAAATGCATTTATGAGAATAATAAAAATGCAGTATATTTTCCCAGAGCAGGCAGAAGGCAGTTCTGGGTTCCAACACTGCAGATGTTCCAGTGGGAGAGAGGCCAGTTATGAAGCCTACTGCAGTCTGGGTGAAAAGTGGTGCCAATTACTGATGCGATGATTCTTCCTTGTTCCCCTGAGAATCTGCCAAAGACTAAACTAAATTCACAAAATGTTATCATAAGATAAAGATTTTTTTGTATAGACTGCAGGTACTGTATGATACACCGGGGCAAACCAAAATATGAACGTTACATTTGAGTGTAGTTGCAATGTTTATCTTCGGTCTTCCCCATGGATGTCTGCTTTCAGTTGACAAGGCTGTATGGAAGGTCTGTATTGTGTAATCTTCGTCAGAAATATACAGTATGTGCTAGTTTTTGGTAGTATTTTAATTGTGCTGTACATCCTGTATATCCTTTGTCATTTTATCACCTGTGAATTTAAAAAGAACTTATTTGCCTTAAAAATCTTTGGGATAGTTATTTTACTCTATAATGCTTGTTAGGGTATTTCTGTGTCCATAAATATATTGGCTTATTATTTAGCAATATTTTTAGCAAGCACAACATGGATAGAATGGTTTGCAATATTATACTCTCATATTTCACTGTCTAAAAATAACGTTGTTACTTAGGAGTTAGACCTTGATTAATAGTCACAGCCAAATGGTTTGTGCAGGCTAGTGCAACCGCAATAGGGGAGGGCTGTTTTGGAGAAGAGATTCCTGCAGAGCTCTATATCCAGTATGGCACTTATATAGCCTACATAGAGAACATACTGTATGTGTTTCAGACCTGGATTCAGACACAAGTCTAGTTCCAGCTACCAGGGTGAATGGATAACGGCATTTCATCTCTTACGGAAGATGAGTCCTCATGCGCTGTATGTGGGGAGATCTTCCTTCTTCCTGTGGTGCTAAGCTGCGTTTCGTGCGGATGCAACTTCTGCAACCTGTGCTTGGAGAACTTCTGGGAACAGCAACGTTCTAAAGAGTGTCCTATGTGCTTTGAGGAGAACCACGGATCCTCCCAAAGATTATGCGTGGATCATGGAGCTCAGCTCACCCTCTTCTGCGTCGGGGACCTGGAACCGATCTGTTCCCAGTGCAGGACGTCAGTGCACGTGAATCACAGAGTGTACCCTATTCAGGAAGCCTTGGAGGACTGTAAGGTAAGCCGGGACGATTTGGCCCTGATCACACCATCAACGCTTGTCCCTGTTCTCCCCGTTCTTCTCTCGTGACTGGAGAAATGCATGCAATGCATGTCCATTTCTTTCAACCTCGCTTATTTAGACGTACTACAGAGGTTAGCTAGCCACAGAGGTGAATATAACCAAAATAACAAGGATCCCTCATAAGCCACCGAACAGCAGCTGAGTGCAGGCCTGGTACAGATGCATACAGATGGGCAGCGCATGCTGCCAGAGAGTGGCATTCACATGGGTAAGGGGGAGCTCTTCTTTGTCTTGTGTGGGCTCCTACCATGGTCCTCTGCTCGAAAAGTGAAGAAAAAGGCCCTTAGACACATGTTTGAAGTGTACATTTTACATTGAGTTATTTATCAGACGCTCTTATCCAGAGCGACTTACAGCAAGCACAGGGACGTTCCCCTTTGAGGGAAGTTGGGTGAAGTGCCTGGCCCAAGAATACCATGTCATGTTGACTCAGCCGGGGTTCGAACCGGGAAACTTCTTATTACTAACCCGACACCCTAACCGACTGCGCCATATGACGCCCCCTATTATTTTTGTATTTCTGTTTCTTAAACGTCTCATTGCTGCTTGCACACACAGGCTAAGTGTCATGGCGGATTACTAGTTTGGTCTCTGAAAATAATAAATAACATATGTCTCTTACGCTCCCATAACAGGGAAATTGATGCAGGCACACACATTTACATTTAGCAGACGCTTTTATCCAAAGCAACTTACAGTAAGTACAGGGACATTCTCCCTGAGGCAAGCAGGGTGAAGTGCCTTGCCCAAGGACACAACGTCACATAGCCACAGCCGGGGTTCAAACTCACAACCTTCCTATCATGAGACCGACGCCTTAACCGCTGAGCCATCTGACATACACATGTTCAATGCATTGGTTGGGAATCGTACCCTTCACCGGGATTTGAACCCAGGACCCTACGCACACTGAATCTTGGGCTAACCCGTTACACTAAGGTGCTGGGCTCCATTCATTCATGACTCTGTTCTCTGGCCAATGAGTAGAAAAACGGACGATCGTTTACATTGATTCGTTTCGCAAACAATCGTTAAGACAATCTTACCTAAAAATATCTGACAGGATCTGTACATTATAAAACGAATCTACATTCACCTTACAGCAAATATGGAAGCGTTTCATATCTCTTACTGTATGACCTCTCAAGGAAAGTGATTGGACAAATGTTGGAAATAGACCAAGGCCTCTAACCTTGGTGTGAGAGAACATTCCAAGGGTCAGCAGGGGGGTATTTCTGTACCCTGTCTACGCAATAGGCTCTGTCCACTGAATAATACTGTCACTACAAGCTTACTTTGTTGTTATTGGTGTCTTCAATGGACCATCTTTTTCTTGCCCACCCACTTCTTTACCTGTTTAACAATCGATCTATGTCACCAAACGAAAGGAATTCATCAGTCGTCGAGTCACAGCACCTGTCCTGCCCATTTTTGTTCCGAAAATGATTTTCAACCACCACATCCTCCCCATCCACAGCTGAGAACAAACTCTTGAGCTCCTGTTCCATTCAGTAGACAGCCCAGTAGGATCCCATAAATGGTCGCTTTGCAGCAACAAGGATGTTTGGAAGTGGTGAATCTGCGTTGGTGGGAGGAGCAGGGAAACCTTATCTGACCTTGCCCGGCTGGTAACCACCTCAGAGGGAAGATGGCAACCAGACGGGCTCTCCACGAGGATAAACTCTCCTGCCCCATTTGTGGAAACATTCTGCAGGAGCCCGTTTTGCTCTCATGCACCCATAAGTTTTGCAAAACCTGTCTGAAGAATGTCTGGGACATTGAGGAGGGCAAGGAGTCTCACTGCTGTCCTCTGTGCAGGCGTCGTTCCTCCATGGATGAGCTCATAGTGAATACTCTGCTGGAGAAGTCCTGTGAATCGTACTGGGAGTACAGAAGGACTGATGACCCTCTGGCATGCAAGATGCACGGGGAAAAGCTCACTTGGTTCTGCCTGGAGGACCTGGAGCCTACTTGTGGCGTGTGCCAGACGATGGCAGCACATAAAGGCCACCGCCTTTACCCGGTTGAGGAGGGTGCGTTTGACTGTAAGGTAGGAGAGGAAATGCCACGCACAAAATTGATTTAATGACACTAGACACGATTGACATTGCGTACTTAAGTTCCTTTGGATGTTTTTCAGCGTAGTGTGTGTCCTATCACAATTTGAATGCGCTGTAAGTGAGTCAACTAACGTTGTTTTATTCAGCACTCACTCTTATTCAGGGATTTTGCTACTCCTTGTGGCTTGTATTTCTCTAGGAGCACCCTTCATCTTTACAAGATAGAGATGACTATACAATTGGTCTTTTTCACAAAATTTAAACTCAAACTGAGTCCGCGCACTCTTTCACTCCTCCAAGTCTCATTCAGTCTAACGGGAATATTCTAGACTTGCCTTTGGGAGACGTAACTGTGACTCTAATAATAGACTCTTATTTTGGGTGGGTCAGAGGGCCTCTGGGATCACTGAAACCAGAGTCCCAAGGGGTTTCTCAAGTGTGTGTCACTCCACATGCCTCTCATACTCACCTGTCCTTCTGGAGCCTCTCTGAAACCACGAGCAAAGCAAAGACGAACCAATCCGAATCCCTTGGCCATGTTGTCTTTATGAATTCCCTCCGCTCTAAATCAAGTCCCTAAACTACATGACCATGGTATGGGCCTCATCTGTCTTCTCAACACGACCCTGCGCCGGCCCGTTGAAAGCTCCAAGTCGTGCAGAGATCCTGGCCCCGCCGTCGCCAGTGACCCTTCGCTAACGTGTTAATGTGCTGCTATTTTGTTGCAGGAAGAACTCAAGAACGCCCTGAAGCCGCTCAAGGACAAACTGAAGCTTTACAAGATGGCTAAGCTTGTCTGCGACCAGACAGCGGCGCACATCAAGGTGGAGTGGTTTCGGCAGTGCACTGTCACCTTATTCTAAGTATTAACAGCACGTTCATGTACTAGGGAACCCTGGTCCTCGAGAGCCACAGTCCTGAAGGTTTTAGATGATTACCTGCTCCAGCACACCTGATTCTAATTATGAGGCTTCTACAGAGCTTGATAACGACCCTTCATCAGATTCAGGTGTGCTAGAGTAGGGAAACATCAAAAACCTTCAGGACTATGGCTCTCGAGGACCAGGGTTCCCTACCCCTGTACTGGATTGTGACCCCTTTCCGAACTTGTCATTACAGAAGCAGGCAGAGAACACAGAGAGGCAGATCCGGATGGAATTTGAGGCTCTGCACCGGTTCCTCAGAGACGAAGAGGCAAGTCGACTGCTGCAACTCAAGGCTGAGGAGAAGCAGAAATGTCAGGCGATCAACATGAAGCTTGGAGAGATGTCTAACGAGCTCGCGTCCCTCACCAACACTATCCGGATCGTGGAGCAGGAGATGAGATCTCCGGACATACAATTCCTGCAGGTAACAACAAGGACTAAATTAGACCAACAACAAGGAACACATCCATCTGAAATGATAACGTCTCTAAAACGTCTCTTTCTTTTTCCAGAACTACAAGGATACTATTAAGAGGTAGGTGCAGTTAGGGGTCAACGGTTTGACCCCCCCCCCCCCAGGGTCAGACTCAAGAAGTAGCTTAAAGAATAGACCCAGTCTCATAGACCCTTCCCATAATGGACGTAGGACTGTAATCCCCTGATATCCTTCCAGAACTTGGCGGAAGCCCCTAGATCCACAGGAAATCTCCGGGGCATTAATCGACGTGGCCAAGCACCTGGGCTCCCTGAAGTTTCACATCTGGGACAACATGAAGAGCATCGTTTCCTACTGTGAGTCACGGGAGCCTGACGCCATCATTCTTACCTGCTTCCTGTTCTATCATCTCTCTCTCTCTCTCTCTCTCCCTCTTTCTCTTTTTCTCTCCCACTATTTCTTTCTCTCTCCCACTCCCTCCCTCCACCTCCCTCCCTCTCCCTCCCTCTCCCTCCCTCCCTCCCTCCCTCCCTCCCTCCCTCTCTTTCTCTCTCTCTCTCCCTCCTTCCTTCCTTCCCTCCTCCCTCCTCCCTCCCTCCCTCCCTCCCTCTCTTTCTCTCTCTCTCCCTCCTTCCTTCCTTCCCTCCCCCCTCCCTCCCTCCCTCTTCTCTCTCCCTCCCCCTTATTTTCTAAATCATGTCTGTGTGTCGTCCCTCTCTTGCCAGCCCCTGTGATTCTGGACCCCAACACGGCAGCGAAATGCTTCGTCCTGTCAGAAGACCTGACGACAGTGCAGTGCAGCAGCCAGATCTTCAAGCTCCCAGACAACCCCGAGCGCTTCGACATCAGCGCCGAGCTCCTGGGCTCCACAGGCTTCCGCTCCGGCCGCCACAGCTGGGAGGTGCAGGTGAAGGGCAACACCTACTGGGTGGTGGGCGTGGCCAGGGATTCCATCAACAGGAAGGGCAAGCATGTTCTGACGCCGTCCGAGGGATTTTGGACGATCCGGTTTCGCAACGGCGAGTACAAGGCTTGCACCGCCCCCTGGGAAGACCTGACCATGAAGGAGAACCCGCAGGTGATCAGGATCGTGCTGGACATGGAGAGGGGCAAGGTGGCGTTCTACGACCCCCGGGTGAAGACGCCCCTCTACACGTTCTCCGATCTCATCATACCACGGGCGTTTCCTTACTTCTGCTCTGCTTGTAAGGAACATCCTCTGAAAGTCCTTCCAATGAGGCTGTCTGTTTCTGTAGAGATATAGAGTGACTGCATATACTATGCCATATAGGGTCGACCTATACTACCTACCATACGTACCATACCATACTAACTCTGTTTATGTTACATTTAATAAATGTAAGCACTAACTACCATACTAACTAACATAGTGTGTACTCCCTACAGGTGAATATCAGAAGTCATTTACGAACGAAGCATGTCAAGTCTATCCTGTTGCATGTTAAGTCGCTTTGGATAAAAGCGTCTGCTAAACGAAGCATTTATTATTATGATCTATTTATTAATCTTGACTCGTGTAAGATTGGTGTGTACTTTATTAAGTAAAAAAAAAAAAAAGAAGAAAAAGATTCTCTAATAAACTTCGTAAGAACTCGCTTTTAAATAATGAAAAGGTTGTTTATCGATAAACGGTTGTCTCTTTATAATATAATTTGCTTTGCATAACACCCAAAGACTGCAGAAGGGCAGAGCAAGTGTATTATTACTATTCACAATCAGACATCAGAACAATGTTACCCTACAGGAGAAACAGTTACAATAATTTAGCCATTTTAAGTAAGATTTTCAGCATGAATCCAAGAAAGTGCTACTAGCTAGCAACCTTCTTGGCTGACACTGACAGCATGAAGACAAAAAACCTTCAGAACCATGAGCACCAAAGTAAGGCACATAATACTGTGCCAATAATCATGTTCTAGAACAAATCAGCCAATACTTCAAACAGGATAAAGAGTAGATTTAGTTTTATGCAATCTTGCAATCAAAAATATTTAGTGTTGCGGGAAATATGGGCGTTGCAGGTCGATTCCCAACCCTCACAATCTCCCTAACACAGTAACTCACTCAAACAAGGACACTCAAGTATTTCCGAAATCTGCACACATTCTTTTTAACCGCTACTGTGCTTATAGAAACATGGTCGGAGACATTTTCCTGTAATGGAGTTTGTTCATGGACTAATCTAAGGTGCCTCCTACTTTGCCTTCTAATAAGAAGATATCCTCTTTGTAACAGCAGAACCGTTTCAAGTTAGACCCACAGAATCCAAACTTTAAGTGCATTGCAGCTCCAAGGCTTAGCGGTGTTCATTTGGCTGACTGAGAAATGAAAAGAATGAAAATAACAAGGTAAAACTCCTTCTCTCGATAAACTGGGGTATTATTCATACAGTGTTAAAACAATTGTAACAGTACTTCATGGAGACTATTGATGACTCAGTAGCCAGTCCATCTATTAAGCCCTGGAGGGTTCAGATCTAAGTAGCTGGCGTAGAGAGGATGAGAAGCTCATCCCATCACTCTGCCTCCTCCTTCTACAGCAGGGGTGTCAAACTCCCTGGTCCTCGAGGGCCCGCTGGCCTGAAGGTTCTAGATGTTTCCCTGCGCACCCGATCCTAATGAAGGGTCGTTATCAAGTTTTGCGGAGGTGCGCTGGAGCAGGGAAACATCTAGAACGGTCAGGACAGCGGGGCCCTCAGGGACTGAGGAGTTTGTCACCTGTGTTTCTACAGTATGTGTTCAGCAGAGGCCCCCCCTTCTTCAGGGCCTCTCCACCCCCCTTTCATAGAAGCATCTGGCCCTCGACTATGGCGCTGTGCAGTGCCTCCGTCACAGCCTCGTAATGCCCCGCCCTAGAGTTTAGAAAGTAGATCCGGTCGGTCGAGAAGCGCGGGTCGTATCCTTCCCTCTGCAGCCGTGTCTTCTGGATCTTGAAGGTACCTGGAGGAGGGAAGCAGACACACGGAGAACGGATGGGAAATAGAATAGAATAGATGGGAAATAGAATAGATGGGAAATAGAATAGAACGGATGGGAAATAGAATAGAACGTGTGGGAAATAGAATAGAACGGATGGGAAATAGAGTAGAACGGATGGGAAATAGAATACGAGAGGGCAAAAGGGGGGGGGTGGGGGAGGGGAGGGGGCCGGGGGTTAGCTGACCTGTCATGTCTACTTGTGGGGAGATTCGCAGGAAGACAGGACGAGCGTAAGGGGGCAGCGCCTGCTGAACCCCTCGCAGGAAAACGGCGCAGTCGAAACTTCCTGTCGTGTCCGCAATAGCAGCCATCCCTGCCTTTCCCTCCACACCTGAGCAGGAGACGCACACAGGCACACACACACACAGACACACACACACATACACACACACAGACACACACATACACAGACAGATACAGACACACACAGAGATCATCCCTCTACCTCAGAGCTCTGGTCGGGGTCAGTGTTCCATGGGGGGCGAGTGAGGCGGGTCTAACCTGGTATTTCCACCCCGTACACGGCCACGTCTGCCTGGCCCAGCAAGGTGCTCAGAGTGCCCTCCACCTCCGTGGTGGAGACGTTCTCCCCCCGCCAACGGAACGTGTCCCCGCTCCGGTCCCGGAAGTACATGTATCCAAGCTCGTCCATCACAAGAACGTCACCTGGTCACGGCCAAGTGGAGGGCAAAAGAGAGGAGGTGAGGGGTGGACGATAGACGTCATCATACAAAGCTCTAGACCATGCGAGTCCAATCCTGGTCCCCGAGGGCCGCTGTCCTGAAGATTTAAGATGTTTCCCTGCTCCAGCACACCTGATTCTAATGAAGGGGTCATTATCAAGCTCAGTGGAAGCCTCGTAACGACCCATTCATTAGAATCAGGTGTGTTGGAGCAGGGAAACATGTAAAACCATCAGGACAGCGGCCCTCGAGGACCAGGATTGGACACCCATGCTCTAGACGGCTCTAACTGGAGGGGGAGGCAGGGACTGTTAGTTGGGAAGATACTACAACACAGAGGCCCCCCCCCCCCCCCCCCCCCCCCCCCCCCCCCCCCCCCACCTGACAGATACGCAGAATCGTTCTTCTTGAAGACATTGTGTGCGATCTTCTTCCTGGTGGCGTCTTGGCTGGCGTAGCCATCGAAGCGCCGCAGAGGATCCTGCTGGTTGATCCGCCCCACCAGCAGCCCTGGCTCGCCTGGGGAGGACCAGAGGGGTTGGACAGGGACAGGGCCTGGATGCTGATCGGCTTAGTCATCTGTTTATCCAATGGGATTCTTACCAGGGCGACAGGGCACGCACAGCCCGGTGCTGTCCCTAACCAGTTCCATGGTCTCCTCCTCCACCTTCACCAGGCGGATGGGATACACGTTGGGCAGAATTCGGCTGTTGAAGCCGCACGCTCCAACCTGCAGAGCGGATCGCACAGCTGAAACACACAGCAGGCGCGGAGCCGAAAGGCTTTTGAACTCCCACCTCGTGACCCCCCCTGACCTTGCCGTCCATGTTGGCGATGCTGCAGTTGCATTCGGTCGCTCCGTAGAACTCCCCGATCTGGGCGATGCCGAAGCGCTTGGTGAAAGCTTCCCAGACGCTGGGGCGGAGGCCGTTCCCCACCGCCAGACGGACCCGGTGACCTTTCTCCGACTGGCTCGCGGGCTGGACCAGGAGGTAGCGACAGATCTCGCCGATGTACTGCACCACCTGCAGGGTCGTGACGGCATAAGACAGACCCGATTCAGCCAGGGGCTTCGCTGAAGGATCCTAACGCTCTGAATGGCACCGTCATATCACCCACAGTGCAATTGTACTTGATGCAATCGTCCCAGAATCGGCTGGCTGAGAACTTCTTCTTCACCACCACGGTGAGGCCATTGATGAGACACTGCCCTACTCCCATGATGTTCCCTGAGCAGGAGAGACAAGGACAAACAGGGAGACCGTCAAGCAGACGCAGGCAGGCATAGACAGGGGGAGTCTAGAACAGTGGTTCTCAACCCTGGTCCTCAGGGCTCCACTGTCCTGCATGTTTTAGATGCAGCACCCTGCTCCAACACACCTGATTCAAATTAATGATTCATTATGAAGCTCAGCAGAAGCCTGATAATGGCAATTAATTAGAATCAGGTGTGTTGGAGCAGGGAAACATCTAAAACATGCAGGACAGTGGGCCCTGAGGACCAGGGTTGAGATCCACTCGTCTAGACACAGTGTCCCATAATTCCTTAAAAATAAATACTTGTAAAATACAAAAATAAATAATACTTTTTGAAGTATAATTGTAGAATATTTATATGTACTAATAGTATTTCCTCTTTCATCAGACGCATTTATTCAAAGGGACGTACAAACGTGCACAGTCAGCGCAGATCGTGGAAATATCCGACCCAACCGGCCCTGCGTCTAATTTACCTGCTGAGTGGTAGAGGGGGAGGCAGTCGTAGATGATGTCGTCAGCACGCATGCGGAAGGCGTAGTATCCGAAAGCAGCGATGCGGTAATACCTGATGTGAGGAGAGACAAGAGAGCTGAACACATGGACCAGACTGCCACAGCGCCAGAGTGTGTTTCCCACCTGGAATGTTGCCTGGCAGGCAGTTCTACAGGCATGTGTGAAGCCCTCTGTGACATCGCTTGTAAAAAAACTAAACAAAAAAAGGAAATTTCCGATTCGGAAGCCAGGCAAAGGTGGCAAACTCACCGGCTGTGGACCACAATGGCAGCTTTAGGGAGCCCTGTGGTGCCAGAGGTGTATATATAGAACAGGCGATCTGCAAGGACAAAGATGGAGGACGAGTGGGGTTGGAGCAAATGAGCCAAAGGGGGGGGGGACCACCTTGTCCCGATGGAGCTGAAGTACCTGTTCTGGTTAGACAGGGCGCCTCTGAGCACATACCACTACACTGGAGTGGAAAACATGCTTCATGTTTACCTGAGCTTGTCTCTCTGGGGGTCCCATCCTCTTTCCACTTGCGTGAGAACAACACGCGGAAGAACCTTTCATGACTTCGTGCAGCGTATTTGTGTGTTCACTACAGGTATTGACAGGTACTTAGCAGGAAAAATGACTCACTGATTCACAGGCTGTCGCTTTAATGTATCTGCTCGTGTGGCTCTTCCCTTTTGGAGCATGTTTGGTTTCCCCACAGTGTACGCTTCGTGTTCTGGCTACCTGCGATCAGTAACCGAGGCCCTTTTGTAAAGCTCTCACTTGCAAGTCGCTTTGAATGAAAGCGTCTGCTACATGAATAAATGTAAATGTCTGCTTAATGAATAAATGTAAATGTCTGCTAAATGAATAAATGTCTTGCTCTCTCTCCCTCTCAAACACACACGCAGTCACACACGTTCTTTAAAAATACACTTTGATATGAGATATTAGATATCCAGTAGAAGCAATGGTAAAATATAGAGAGCAGAAATCCAAGCTCCACCTTGGCTTCAGAGCTCCCTGGGCCCAGAGCCACAAGCTATTCACTGAAACCAGATAATATGACCAGACTGTCAGCCATATCTGGACTGGGCATATCTAGGCTATACTGACATTGTACTTCCATAAACTGTGTGGTTAAAACTTCAAACATAAATAACAGGCTGTTGCTTATGCCAAGCTCTTCGCGAACTGAACGTTTAGTCACACATGGACGGGTACCAACCATTGAAGCCTTTCTGAGGGTAGGAGGGGGGAGGCGGATGTCTTGAGGCCGATGCCAAGATGGGGTCCAGAGGCTGGGCTCCCAGAGAGGCCAGGAGATCTGGACTGAGCTCTCCAGTGCAGAATCGTACCATGGACTGGCTCAGGGAAGAATTCACCTCCAGCACAGCTGAAGGGAGAACGGGAGAGATCCAATGAGCCTTCACAGTGACGACACGGACAACACAGAACGTTGAGATCACACCTCTTCCTCCATTTCCCTCTCTGAAATCCCACCTCTTCCTCCATTTCCCTCTCTGAAATCCCTCTCCCTCCATTGCCAACCCCCGCCCCCTTTCCCCCCTCCCACACACACACACACACTTACCGTCAGCGAGCTCCGCCCCAAAGACGATCCCCCGCGACCCGGACACCCCGACGCAGTGCACGAGGGAGTCGAGACGCAGGTTGAAGTTGATCAGCGCCGCCTCCACCCCGACCTTGGCCAGGCCCAGCCACAGGGCCACCTGCAGGGGGCGGCTCTCCATGAACAGGGCCACCACATCCCCACAGGCCCAGCCCTGCGCCAGCGCCCACTGGGCCACGCAGTTAGACAGCTGGTCCAGCTGAGTGAAGGTCCACGTCTCCCCTGTGGCCTCGTACACCAGAGCTGGTTTGTGGGGGTGGAGCTTCACCGTCTGGGCAAAGATGGAAGGGATGTTGCTCCGGAGACGAAGGTGGCGCCACAGGGCCAACTTGACTTGCAAGAGCACATAGAGGCCACTGAGAATTTTGAGGGAGACATCGTAAACGAGGACTTAGTCGACATTCTACGGCACAGTGAGCGGAGGCAAGGATGGCAGCTTATTAAAGTAGCACCAAAACTCACTTGAGATCTCTTTTGACGGTCCGTACCGCAATGTAGAAGTACTTCCATCCGCCTACGCCCAGGTAGACTCCAAAGCTGGCGGCCAGGCTCCAGGACCAAGGCAGCCCCAGGAGGCGCATCACACCCAGGGAGCCCACAGTAAGGGAGGCACTTGCCACATTGCGCATTCTTGCAATAGAAAGGATGTTGAGGAGGAGAGATAGAGTGGGAGATGCGGTCAGAGATAAATTGTGTAATCAAGGGTGTTGGTACATATACAGATTGTTGTATATATAGTAGTATACTCACTTCTTAAGCAAATTCACTGTTGGAGTATCTTCTTCTGTCACAACTATAAGGTTTATGATTGTGATAGAACAGAGAACAGTTAGTAAATAATCGACCCATTGAGTATTGGCAAATTGTACGTGATTTCAAAAGTAAATGATAGATTACATTTACCTACAGTATGATCGCAGGCTACACGATTAAACAGCTGAAGACTTAGAGGGATGTTTTTAACCTTTCACCTACAAACCCTGCGGAGGCAATCGGGGATACGTTTGTTGGGTTTCACTAAACTATGGTCCTGGACAGGATCCAACAGCCAGCCAAGTAAAACCGTATCTTATTTTTAGAATTTTTATAATATTAACTGTAGTTTGCAACACTGTTTAGTCGTAGTATACGCGAATTGTTACTTCATCAGCTATCTCATTCAACACATCGTCATATGCTGTTGACGCGGAACCAAGATCGAGATTTGTTTTTTTAAAGATTATCAAAATCGCTATTAAAACTGATAAAATGTTATATATAATAATGAGTGAAACCGCATTTGACTCTTCTTTCTACTCCATGTTTTATGTTATTGCAATGTGACCAATACGAAAATGCACCGCACGTCTCAGGGAGCTCATCTATTGGCTAGCGCAGACGCCCATCAAACTCTCCGCTAGATTCTATTGGACGATGTCAGACACAATCCGTTTCGTCCCGCCCTGCGCTGCCGTGCTGCCGCTACGAGCCAGCGCGTGCATGTGCTTTGGGAAATAGCAATACGCATGATCTATAATAAATGTATAGACTATTAAATCACTTAAATCCGATTGGATTGGTAGTTGAATAAGGCTAAAATAACATGTCTTTGATCAAATAAATAAAACATCTGTTCAGGGTGCTCATAGATTCATAGTTTTGTTTAGAAAATTAAACATTTCCCAGTTCATGTAACACTTTTCCAACTATTTATTGATAAAATACTACACACATCATCTTCATTCAGGATTGTAATTCCATTGATTCCAAAGTAGTTTTAGGACGCTTAAAAAAGTTGGATGTTTCCATTCTCCAGATGTGTCCTGCTAGTTTCAGCCCTGCTGGGAAACTTTTTGATTTCTAGAATAGATGGATCTACGAAACATGTATCCCATGTGTTTAATACTGGCTGCCATCCCTGACGGTACCTCTTTGTTTCCCTGCTTCATCACACAAGATTAGAGCCAGACTAAACTGATTGATACTAACAGGAAAACACTTTCACAAACACAAGGCCAACTGTCACCGCTGGATTGCACTGACGTTTCCTGTTTGCATTTCTTAAATGACACGGATGATAGGAATAGTTTAAATCAGACTTCGGCACTTCAGATAAGACATGTCTTTCATTTGTATAAAAATAAATGATGAAAAGCATGTTGTTTTGTACATCTCAATTTTATGAATATTACAATCCATATGGCTGTTGAATTTAATAACATATTCTTAAAAGAAAGCTGGAAGAAAAAGCTTATTTGCGGTTGTTCAGAGTTAACTTTACAACTGTTCTTATAGTAACCTCCAGGTCAAGGAGCGGCATTGCAGCTAATCATCAGATGAAACTATATCACAGAATAATAACAATACTGCACAATTTACCTCTCAAATGCACCTTGCTAGCTTTTTATAAAAACAACAACATATAAATACATAATTGACATGACATACAAACACTAACAGAAAACGTCTAAGTAACATTTGATGATTGTTGACGACTTTCTTATTGATCGTCTTCAAAAAATGAGATAAAGTACCTGGATTAAACTGAAAAAAAATTAGAACTAAACCAGAATATAAAACTAAGATTTGCCTAACCCAGTCTGAAATCTATCAGAACTGTTTTTTTGTACGACCACACAAAATACTACAACACAACATACAATAAATAACCTTCTAAATCTGTCCTCTAAATGCTTTAGACCAGCTCAGTATTTACAGTACGTGCTATTAACAACATGGCCGACTCCTTATCCATCCTTATGCTGGACAGAGTTTCCAGAGGCCGACAGCATGGGAAGATCCTTGATTGTTAATAGTTTGGTCAAATGTGAGACTCTCTGGTGTTCTTGGAGTTCTACAGAAACAGAGGACAAGTCAGGAATCCATATAAATGTTGTAACTTTAACTTTCTTTCAAATACTCATTTCTGAAGTACCTCACAGGTACTCGGCAGTACTCATTTGTGGTTGTAAATGGATCAAAAAGTATCTCATTCTTCTCATTGGAAGGACTGCACAAACTCCATCTCTGCTCTAGTACTTTACACTGCCCACATTGGTTTAAATTAATGGTCTGATTTATTCAACAGGCCTCCAGAGGGAAACGTTTCCATTTCGCAGTAAAACCACTGAAAGCACTTGGCGCCACAAAATGCCCGGTCAATTTAATAGGTATGTAATGGGAATTGTATTTCATGGATACCTTTGCTGTACTTTCATATGATTGGTCTAAAACTTGGGAACATCATGCAGTATTTATTTCATTAGGTTGTGTTGAGTTATATGAATGACAATATGATGAAAGTGGTGACATTGAAAAGGACGACTACAACTTTCTCACAAACCTGAGATTTGCTTGTTTGGTTGGAACTGAACTCAGAGTACTTTTTATTTTCCGGTGCCCAGACTCTGGACAGGATTCTGCTGTACTCCTCTCTCACCTACAAAAAGCAAAACGCCCCCCCCCCCCCCCCCCCAAAAAAAGAGTATAAAATGAGACGTAGTATTTTTTAATGTACACTTGAGAACCCACTTCTGGTGATTCTGAGTGAAAAAGGTCAAGTTTAATTAGAATCAGAATGCGGGTTTATTCGCTATGCAAGATTAACAAACATAGAATTCACTGTGGCAGGAGTGAGCAAACATAGAACATATATGTGGCATACTAATAAAAAAATAATATATATACAGTATATATATATACATATATATATATACTGTATATGTGTGACCTACCGGTTTGGAGAGCAGGCAGTGCATGACAAAGATCAACGCTCCCTGGAGGCTGTTTAGGATGGTGAACAGATAGGACATGGCCAGAGTTCCCTGGTCGAACTGGAAACAGCCAAAGATCCACATGGTTCCCAGCACACACAGCTGAGCCACCGCAGTAACAGTGAACGCCCTGCAGAGGGCGTCAAAGAACAACACACGTTGAGATCCTAAACATATTTGGCCATCCAATTGCTAGTCTGGGGCCTGTACTACCAATCAAGAATTAACGAGGTGACGTTAACGAGGTAACGTTAACGAGGTAACTTCAGGTTTAACCCAGGGGTTTTTGGATCGGGTTAAACCTGAAGTTACCTCGTTAATGCTAAATCTTGATTGGTAGTACGGGGGGGCGGGTGGTCTGGTGGGCTCACTTGATCTTGCGTATGTTGTCAAGGTCAGGGTTGAGGCTAGAGAACTTTTGGGCCAGCTTCCACACGGTGATGAGGAAAAAGAAGACGTTCACCTAGAGGAAAAAAACAAGGTTCCTGTCAGGCGAGGAGGAGAATCACGTTGATCTGTAGATAAAATGTAGTTTTCTTTGATCTATGCTCCACTCGTACTCACCATGATGATGACACAGACAGGGCCGAAGAAACTCCAAATGAAATTAACCTCCAGACTGAGCCAACAGCTAAAAAACACACAATACATTTATCAGACTTTTATCCAAAGCGACTTAAAGCAAGTTCAGGGATATTTGCCCCAAGGCAAGTAGGGTGAAGTGCCTTGCCCAAGGACACAACATCATATAGCCACAGCCAGGGCTCGATCTCACAACCTTCCAATCATGAGGCCAAAGCCTTAACCATTGAGCCATCTGACCAGCCCATACACATTCACGAATCATTATCTGTAAACCACATTCAATCCCTACATTGGGATATAGTCCGATACAATTGAGATGAGATGATGCCAATTTAACTCTGACCTTAAGGACTTTAATGACATTCATTTTCATTGAGACTGAGCGTCTAGAGGACAGTGGCCACTTACTAGCGCTCTGTGCCATAACCCTTAGGATTGACGATGGCAGACAGGATGACGATGGCGGCCGGCGCCCCATAGCCCCCTGCCATCATGTAGAGCGGCTTGATGGTGGTGTTGAAGACCAGAACCACCATCCTGAAGAGCTGGACCCCCTCCAGGCACATCCAGCAAAACGCTGCCAGGAAGAAATAGTGCAGCAGCCCTGCGACGATACCACAGCCAACCTGAAAGGGGGGGAAGAATTTAGAGAATCAGAATCAGAATCTATTTTATTCGCTATGCAAGATATACAAACACAGAATTTACTTTGGCAGGAAAGAGCAAACAGAACATATATATCCCATAATAATAAGGGTAAAACAATAAAAAATACAATGTAAAATACAAATAAGACAAAAGGGGGGGGGGGGGGGTATAACTATAGTAAGAGACTGTAAAGAAGAATGGGTATATGTAGTACAGGGGGAGGGGGGGGGGTATGTACACAGTATATACACGACGCAACTCGAAGATCGTGTCATCAGTTACCGGGTTCTCTGTGCGGGTGATGCCGGCGAGGAAGACGAAGTCGGCGATGAAGAGGCTGACGCAGAGGTGGAGGTGGATGGTGTTGCGCGTGCTCTGGATGGAGCGGAACAGGGCGAAGGTGAGGATGCAGACGAACAGGCACACCAGAGAGAGGGACAGGCCCACCCAGGTGATCACCTGCAGCTGGAACTCATCCTGTTCCCATGAGGAACCACGGACAGATGAAAAGACAGACAAACCTGTTAGAAATCGAACACCTCGATATCGGGTTGGCGTTCAACTTCATTTACATTTACATTTAGTCAGTTAGCACAGTGGTCCCCAACCCTGGTCCTCAGGGCTCACTGTCCTGCGTGTTTTAGATGTTTCCCTGATTCAAAACACCTGATTCAAATGAATGGGTCGTTATCTAGCTCTGGAGAAACATCTAAAACATGCAGGACAGTGGGCCCTGAGGACCAGGGTTAGGGACCACTGAGTTAGCAGACACTCTTATCCAGAGCGCCTTACAGCAAGAACAGGGATGTTTCCCCCTGAGACAAGTAGGGTGAAGTGCCTTGCCCAAGGAAACAACATCATGCTACCTCAGCTGGGAATCGAACTTGGGACCTTTGGATCGCTAGTCAGACGCTCTAACCACTCAGCCAGCGGACTCCAAGGCGTACACGTCATGCTAGAACTCCGTGACCGATGCTCTTTTGTAAAGCTCTCTCTTGTAAGTCGCTTTGGATAAAAGCGTCTGCTGAATGAATACATGTCAATGTAACGTAAGAACGGTAACATTCCCCCCTGAGGCAACTAGGGCGAAGTACCTGCCCAAAGACACAACATCATTGTGCACGGCCTGGAATCGAAGCGCTAACATCAGGGACGTTGCTAGGATTGAAAGAGAAGGGGGGCTTAGTCCCTGGCATGTTCTGTCGACGGGGGGGGGGGGGGGGGGGGGGGGGTGCGAGGGAGCTAGCCAGCGATTCCCAAAGACGTCCGTTTTTTACTCGTTTGTGAACATGTTTGACGCTATAGTTACCGACATTTAACCGAGAGAATCGGGGGTAATTTTTCGAAATAAAATATTGTTATTAATTATCGTATTTCTTCGGCAGCCCGATAATAATAATCCCCCAATAATTATTTAGGGGGAAGAAGAACATTTTAGGGGGGCTTCAGCCCCCCTAAAAACAGGGCTAACGACGCCCATGGCTAACATTCTGATGGCTAGCTCGATTCCCTAACCGCTCAGCCACCTGACCCCCTGGAGTGTGTGCTCCTCTGTTGGGGGGAGGTCCATAGCTGCAAGTGTGTCCTCACCTTTACTTCGTGGAGAGCCATGAGCACAGCGAAGCTGCTGAGGTGGCTGCAGGAGCACACTGTGAAATCCGCCTCGGCCCTCCGACACGATGCAGCCTCGGTCGGACCACGAGCCGCCGTCCATCTTGGGCTCCCAATACGCACAGCTGCGGGACCCGTCCTCAGGCTGGGAGCCAACGGCACAGCACGTTAGAACACTGCTAGAACAATCTGGAAATGACAGGTGCGAAGGGGGACGCTTTGTTATTCGTTCTATACCTGCTGATGGTAGAACGTGAGTACGACGGGTTCTGCGAGCAGAGTGGTGTTGGTGTTGCTAACGCTGGCCGTCACCACCTTGGAGATGAGTTGCATTTGGTCCTCAGATTCCTTCCCTCGCTATAGAAGGTGTGTTTGGACGTCTCCAGGCCCTTATAGGTGATGAGAGGATATGGTGGCAAAACCTGTGACATTCGCAGAATGAACCAGAACAAGCGGCAAGTTTGGGGTTAGTCAACACCCCGGTAGAAGCACACAGTCTTTTTCTCCATAGGATTTATTTATTTTATTTAAGACTCATTTACCAGACACTTTTATCCAAAGCGACTTACAGTAAGTACAGGGGACATTCTCCCTGAGGCAAGTAGGGTGAAGTGCCTTGGCCAAGGACACAACATCACATAGCCACAGCCGGGATTCAAACTCACAACTTTTGCTCATGAGGCCAACGCCTTAACCCGCTGAGCCATCTGATTCCCTAGGATGTCAGTACAGTCTCTGCCGTTTAGCTTTGAGGCTAATGCTAAAGATGGGCCAGGTTAATCTCAGCGGTGGAGCACATGACCGTAGGTGAAAAGGTTGCGGGTTCAAATCCCCTGCTCTCTACGTTCCATATCCAGGTAAATGAGTGACCTGGGTAGGATGAGGCATCTCCTGCGGCTGTCTCCCAGCTGCTGTTCAGACGGGCGTGCCTGGAGGACAGGGACACGGACCCCCGTGGGAAATCTGCACCTCTCTTCAATAGCTCCGCCTCTGCGAAGTGATAACATTTAGATCCCACGGGACACAATAAGGACGCGCTTGGCAGATCGAACGATAAGGTAAGCCGCAACAATTTCGAAGGGGGGGAAAAAGGCCACAGAAAACATAGCTGACCCTTTGAAAATCCTGCTTCTGTACGGTGGCTTTGAAGTCAAAACAGTTTCGTCCTCAGATCACGTCTTGCTTTGAGAACAGGAAAGTACGGAGGAGACATAAATATTGCTCTTCTGTTTGGCTCGCTCTCTCTTACCAACGTGTCTGTAGGAGCGACTCGTCCTGGCTTGTTCATCACGGGGCCGATCAGCTTCACGGCGATCTCCGCTAACTCCAGCAGGACTGTCACTTTCTGTTATCGTTAACCGGCCCGCCTTGCAGGAGCCCATCTATCGCAGACAGCAGAACCTGAACCCCCCGCACGGAGAGGAGGTGGAGGAGAGGAAGGAAGGAGGAGGCGGTTGCGAAGGGGTAACGAGGAGACGGATTCACAACGACGGCGACCGTACCAAACACCGTGGCCCGACAACGCATCCTGAAAGGGGTTTAGTCGCGGTGTCCCTCAACTATATACAGTTGAAAATAACAATCCGCAGTAGCACCAGAAGAATTCTGCTTTGCACAGGTAGCAAGTGTTAGGTGATGCTTCCTGGCGCATGTTACAAAGTCAACGGGGCATGACCTGTATCTTGTAGGGCCACAACCAATAGCATGAGATTTCTAACGAGCGGATGCTTTCATCCGAGGCGACGTACACAGTGTTATTTGTATTTCGTCTCCCCGCTCATCCCCATCCCAGTACAGCCTGCCATATATGGTGCACTGGTGGAGGACGTTCATGAAGTCATTGGCCTCCCCGTGTCTCTCTCTGTGCTCTCTCTCTGTGTACTCTGTGCTGTTAGGAATGCGTGGCGGTATCTCACCCTCCAACAGGGCCTCTCCGTCCACTCTCCGGGCCTCCGCCAGGCCTTCTGTCTCACTCAGCACCAGACAGCTGTTCCTCAGCAGAACCACGGCGTTCTGTATAGCTGGGAGCCTCTGAGAACAAGAGAGGAGCGAGGGGAACACGACTTTAGAACGTGAAGGATTTTTTTGGGGGGCGCCTTCAGTGACATTTCGCGACGGTGGCTCCTACCTTGAGATCGTCATCCTCGGAGTTGAATGACTCGCAGTTTAGCTCTGTGGGAGGACAAGGTTGGATTTAGACCACGACATAGCGCAGGGTGGGGTGAACCTTGCACATGGCGGGTGGAACTGAGTTTGGGAATCATTTCACCTTTGCACCTGGACTGTTCGTTGCCATAGTTGGTGAATCCCTCGTGGCAGGTGCATCTGTGGCCGTCAGCTGTGGCGGTACAGGTGCCATTTCCACAGAGTGAAGGATCTATCTCGCACACCTCTGCAGATAAGCGACAGAAGAAGAAGATGCTTGGTTACACTTTGGGCACCGTGCAGACATCTGCAGTCGATTTACCACACCGTAGATACGTGACAGATCTCACCCTTGCACGATCCGTCGTTCTGAAGTCTAAACCCAGGCTCGCACACGCACCGGTAACTTCCAGGGGTGTTGATGCACTCGGCGTGATGCCAACACACGTCAACGTCTTCACATTCGTTTCTGTCTGTGGGAGTGGGGGGGGGGGGGAGGGAGTGAGGAAATAAAAACAGGTGTTTGCGTTCATCAGATATCCGGATCACACTTGTTGAATGTTTCGCTCCTGACATCAGCAGTGAGCGCGCATCTGTCCACCTACCGACACATGTGACTCCTTGGACCGGACTTAAAGATCTCCTGTCCCGTTATTAGGGACAAATCCAACGGCACACGTGCAAAAATAGTTGCCTATCGCATTGTTGCAGACTGAATAAGGACCGCAGAGATCCTCTTTTTCGGCACACTCGTTGAGATCTTAAGGGGCAAAGGAAAATATATAATGCATTATAACGCATTCATATCACGCAGTATTGTGAGTGTTTTACAATAGAACAATTCTCATAGAGTTTTGCCTAAGAGTTTTAGGAAAAGGAACATTTCCTCTAGCACAGGGGGGGCCAACCCTGGTCCCTCGAGAACCACAGTCCTGAACGTTTTAGATGTTTCCCTGCTCCAGCACACCTGATTCTAATTATGAAGCTTCCATAGAGCTTGTTAGCCTCCTGACTACCATGAAAAAAAATACTTTCAAATTGACAAATGTTTTAACTTCTCCTATTGTTTGAGATATAATGAGAATACAGCAAACATTTCTTTTGTTAAAAAAACTTTTGATTTTACAGATAACGGACAATAAAATATGTCCATTAGAGTGTACATCAGAATGCCGTACATGGCAAATGAAACTATATTCTAAAACCATGAATTCAACATAGAAAATTAGTCAAACTTAAGTGTATCCCTATGTTGCAGTGTATGAAAACATAAAAAGCACCATGACCTCTGAACATCATTCCTGCTGGAACTATGTTATTATTTGTGTTTATTATCTGTGATATTTAAGAAAGCGAGTTCCCTTCTTCGAGACGCAAAGGAACACCATGCACTTGGTGCACATCACATAGGTCTTGCTGTTGCACCCAGATCTTCGACACCTTGATGCATGTGGCTCGTCCTGCATCTCTGGGAGATGGATGGCCCCATATTGCCTGTGGCTCGTCCTGCATCTCTGGGAGATGGATGGCCCCATATTGCCTCAGAGCCACGTTTGGCTGTGGCTTCCACTTTTGACGTGGGGGAGTGTAGTCATCGTCAACATCGCTCACGATTCCTGCTTGGGCCTGAGTAATGAACTGCTCACCAAGTAGCACTTTGAATTCAAGCCACTTGAGTTGTTTCTTTCCCAGAAGCAGGCAGTCAGCCTTGTACTGAAGCCAGGCATCGGTGATTGCCAGGTCAAAGAAGTGGAAAATGGCGCGTACTGTCCATTTACGAGTGCGAGTGGCCATCCTGTAGAAACTTAGCATCCTGTCAATCAAGTCCACGCCAGCCATGTTGGTATTGTACTCAGCGATTGCCAGTGGTCTTGACACCTGGACAAACCTTTTGTCTTTCTTGGACCCCCTTCGGCGTGTGTCTCGAGGCTCAATTCCATAGTCAGATGATGCCATGGCCACTGGCTCTCCTGACTCCTCTGCCTCTGCTTGCCCTGCCTGAATTTCATCCTCAGAGCTCTCTGAACCCTCTGCCTCTGCTTCTGCCTCTAACACTGGATCTTGGTCTTCTTCATCAGACAACTCGATATCTGAGTTTCCATCAACAATTCGCAGTAAAATGCTCTCTGCCTCTGACAATGAATCCCTTTCTTTTAATTAGATTTTTGTTTTAATCTGAAAATGAAAGAATTAACTACAAATGTCCACTAAAGAGGACATTTATTAAACACTTACATACTAAGGTAAACGTTTGTAAAAGTAAATAATAAATTGCTTGATTTTGTTCTTAAGAATTTCATTTACAATAAAACAACAACATTTCAACACAAAATTAGCTTAATACGAATGTTTCTGCACTTACTTTTCTTCTTTCCATAAAATACCCTTGTGGTAAAAGAAACAGGAAGTTACCAAAGTTCCACCCCTACAAATGAGGTATCATTGGAAAGCCCTGAATGTCCTCTTGGAGTAGTGTACAGGGGCTTCAGTAGCATGCAGGGGGTGGAAGATATTCAGGTTTAGAAAGGTCCTCCAGAAAGGACTAATTTGAACTGCTGGTAGTCAGCGGATATTGACCCAGTCATTAGAATCAGGTGTGCTGGAGCAGGGAAACATCTAAAACCTTCAGGACTGTGGCTCTCGAAGACCAGGGTTGGCCACCCCTGCTCTAGCATAACGATGTGAATTATCACCGCAATAAACATTTGCTTTACCTCGACATTTTACAGGCTCCGAGGCGCTAAAGTTCCTGTCTTGGGGAGTGAATCCGAGGTGACACCGACAGTAAAAACTGCCATAGGTGTTAATGCACTGAGCTTTTTCACCACAGTGAGGAGATTCTTCAGAATCATCACACTCATCAACGTCTGGTGGAAAACACCGAGCAAATAAAGTCAGAGTTAATGATGAATCAATCATAAGAGAGACGAACGAATAAGTAAATAAGTCACGAATAAGTCAATTAAAAAAGGCTGGATTAAAGTGAGCGTTTTCAGGACACGCATCCAATAAATATCGATTAAGCACCGCTTATGAAATTAAAAAAAAGCAGGGTAGAATAAGGACTGAACCTAAAAGGAACTTTAGAGAGAACATTTTAGTAGAACAACAATCCTAGTCTTAAAATCAGAGATACTCATACCAATGCATTCACTGGTACTTAGTTGCCGTTTAAATCCTTCGGGACATCCCAGCACCATCTCCATGGAGACCAGAAGAGCTACAATGGAAGAGGAAGTATGGCTCAAATCATCTGCAACCTTATACATTTTTATACATTTCATACAGGTACGGGTACAAACAGGTGTTCTCTGATAACTGTTTTTAGATAAATACACTATCCGACTATGTAGATTGGCTGTAACCATCTGGCTGTGCCTTCTGCACATAAGTGCCCTAACATACTGATTTCCTTTGATTGTTTCCACAGCAGCATTCGCCTCCATCACCCCTGAACTCCACATGTGTCTGAAGAGGTGGCAGCATCCTGTGTAGCAGGAAATGGCCTCTGGCATAACACAGGGATAATGACTAGTGCTAAGTCAGGCATGTCAACTAGAATGATCGCAGAGTGAAACACCAGAGGTGACAGAATTAAGCATTGGAGCGGCATGAAGCTTTCAGCTAACGTTCTGTCATACTATGTTGACAAATCAAATAAACACTTAAGAAGTTAAAATAATCGTCCAATAAATCATAATTGTAACAACATATATATTTTTTCACTGTGTCAGAATGGCCTTTTTTATCTAGATGCCACTGTAGCCTTGTAAGGACTTTCCCAAAATAGAACATTCTACAACAGCAGTCGGCCATAAAAACAAAAAGTCCCATCAGAGATCAAAGCGTTACTTCCTTCCAGCTCTGTGTCATCATGTTGCTGCGATGTCATGGCAACAAGAGGGACAATGTTAACTTGTGTGACAGAGTTTGGATAGTGAGTCTGTGCATGTTGGTGTGTGTGTGTGTTGGTGTGTGTGCGCGTGGGTATTATCAGACAAGTATTTCGGTCAGGGAATACAGCACAGTGGGCCTCTTTAAGGAGATACCAAGAACGTTTGGGTTGAAGAATGGATAGTGTGTTTGGATAGTGTGTTTCCCCTCTCTCCCTCTTTGGGGTTCTTAGTCATTCTGTGTTCCATTGTGCATGAATATTTCTGTCTGGAAGTGTGGAGATTGTCAGAACAGCAGTGCCCTTTTTATGGATCAGTGTTGAGAATGTTTCTTTGAAAAATATGCAGTAAAGTGCAGGAAAATGAGACTTTGTGCCACAAAGGGCTTTAATCCCAAAAATCTCCTCCGTCAATAGGAAGCCAATGAAAATTAAGCAGTTAAATAATTCACAATACCGTCACAATGCCAAGCGCAAATAAATCACAGAAAATGACCAAGTTTTAAAATATAAAAACGATTTTACCCACTGAAGCATGTTTTCCTCTACATCCCCAACCGATCTAAGCCTTCTACATCACAAAACCTTCTCCATGGCAACATGAAAACTGCTTAAACAGATTCCAAATATGACTTACCCAGCATCTGAAGACCTTCCATAATTATCATGGGTGAGAAAAGAAAGCACTACTTCGCCTCGATATAAAACAGGGGTTAACCCTTTTAACAGTCAAGGTTGTTCTTTAGTTTCCCGAAGTGTTCTTTATTGTCTGTGAGAGAGTTTAGCGCAGCCTTGAACCCGCGCACTAACTCAGTCAAACGACTGCTGTGACATTTAGGGCTCTGCTGACATCACCAATACAGAGATAAAAGTCCGGAAACGTTCTTTGAACGTCCGCCTGGTCGCTGGCTGTCGATTCCAATCTCTCTGTCTGCTCCTGGTTCTTCTTCTTTGGTTCTTTGTCTCGCAGTGGAGGTCTGGGCTTCTGGGCTGCTCCTGGTTCTTCTTCTTTGGTTCTTTGTCTCGCAGTGGAGGTCTGGGCTTCTGGGCTGCTCCTGGTTCTTCTTCTTTGGTTTCGTTGTCTGGCAGTGGAGGTCTGGGCTTCTGGGCTGCTCCTGGTTCTCTGACAGGCTGGGGATTTGTGGGCAGATTTTCAGATGCCTGTCTGAGTCACGCCCAGGGGACAGGCACGGAGGAGAGGAGGGGCCCGGCTGGGGAGCGTAGAGGGGAGTCACTCTGTTGCCGCCGCTTCCACCTGGAGCGAGGGGTGGTTGGGGTCGGTGTGTGGGAGAGAGGACGGCGTGGGCGGGAGCCTGTTAGTGACGCGACGACGGGCAGCGGGGGAGAGCTATGTTTGGGGCTGCGCGTTCCTTTTCCGTTCTGTGCGGAGACCCCCCAGCCCCCCTTCCAGCCCCCCCCCCCCCAGCCCCCCACAGCTGTGTTGACGCGCGGCAGACGTACAGTAAGGTCAGGAGAGGTCAGGGTTGCGAGGGGTCATTGTGATCCGGAACAATGCCGGTGTTGAAACCTGCGCTTTGGCCGTGGTCAGCTTTGACTTATGATGTCGGTGACAAGTGTACGGCCTCCCTGCCTTTAACTGTGTGTACCCCTGCTGTCGTCCACGCCGTAACTACAGATGCCCGCAACTCTCAGTGAGAACAATGAAGCCAATTCTTCATTCAATTCCTTTCCGCTACGATTTTAGATTTGAGTCTTCAGCTGACCAGTCAGTGACAGATTTCCAGAGGGTGTGACAACGCCTAGAACAATATACGCAGCGCCGCAGATGTTCTGCAGTTATGTCAACATCTTTTTTTCCCCAACAGAAACCACATAAATGGAGTCATCGACAACCCAACGAAAACCTGCCGGTCGCGTTTCAATTCAGTTTGCAATTCCTGTCAGCTGGGTTTAAACCTTGTGTTCTAGTTAGGTTTTGCAGTCACAACACAAGGTGCAGGCGCAGCGAAAAACGGACGTTTCTCCGCGCCGTTTGCATCGATCTCGTTGGCCACGGCACGACGCTCTGGGGCGCTCGGTTGCTGGGTGAGATGGTTGGAGAGGGATGTGGGAGCGGATGTGGGCTCGGTCAACAACAAAAAACGAACCTTTCTTGCGACCTCACAAACGAGATGAGCGTGTGTGCTGAGGTTAGACCAACAGAGAAGTACCGCTGTAGAGTATTTGAGGAACTGAAAGTGTGGCAACGATGGAAACACGATGTTCCGTTTGACGTGCCAATTTTTGGTTTGCGAAGGATTATCGTATGATTATCAATGACATGATGGTTTATTTGTAATAGGCCTGGGATCACTGGTCGACAAATGCCTGGGACTTGTCCAAATGCATAAAGCTGGATGGGTTACAGAGTGACTAATACACACTGGAAAAAGTACAAATATAGTTCCCATATAATATTTCCTAATACGACACAGCAGTGGGTGAGCTGTAA